>JAQMYJ010000006.1:6465902-6489234 GCA_030014305.1 Clarias laeviceps | reverse complement strand
ACATGGCCTTGTCCCAACTTTTTTGAGATGTGTTGATGCCATGAAATTTAAAATCAACTTATTTTTCCCTTAAAATGGTACATTTTCTCAGTTTAAACATTTGATATGTAATCTGTGTTGTTTTCTGAATAAATTTGAAACTTCCACATCATTGCATTCTGTTTTTATTCACAATTTGTACGGTGTCCCAACTTTTTTGCAATCGGGTTTGTAAATGAAACTATGTAATCGTTGGTAAATTGCTGCAGTATTAACAAAACACACCCGAGACCATGCAGATGTTGATGGTAGGAGGAGGCTAAAGCGACATTCGTGTCACCATCACCCATCTGGGCAGGACAGGAATTTATTTGTTTTTTTTCCAGATGAGAGCACAGTGTGTTATGCATTATTCCTTACATAGCATCACATCCCAAAGTATTTTCCCCTCACTCACTTTCTTATCATCATCTATAAACCCTTTATAGTGTATAAACCCACCAAGCATAGGGAGAACATGCAAACTCCATGCACACAGACCCCGAGGCGGGAATCAAACCCGGACCCTGGAGGTGCAACAGTGCGAACCACTCCGCCACCATGCTGTCTTTAAAGTATTTTATTCATCTTATACCACAGTAATTTGTCATAAGGGGCATCTTACTTTTTATACATTTATAGTCAAGTTAGATATGGATATTGACATCCATGAGTCATATTTCTGTTATCACGTATATTATAGCAGCCACAAATGGCCAATCACTTACTGTACCACTTATTCACTTTTTTCTCTTTCTATAGGTAAAAAAATTCAGCTTTTTAGATTGACCAGAAACCATTAACTTGAATCATGAAGCATTCTTTCTGACACTGGAGACTCCTTTCAAAAATTTTAAATAACTGTCTCTTTAGAGATAACGTTACCATATCAGCAATTAAAGATATTTTACTATGTTTATGTGAAACATCCAATATACATGTCCCTGGGTAAGTTGTTACTACAGACATACATGATAATGTACGAGGGGCGTTCAAGTCAAACCAGGTTTTGATTGTGATTAGACTTTTTTTTTTCACTAAGGCTTGGGATACAATCAAGGTAGAAATATTTTTCAATAAGCCAGAACCATGATCAGTCTGGAATGTTGGCCTCCCAAGACCTTTTTTAATGGCTATTCCTTTTAAAAGGGAAAATAACAAAAAACAGCCTGGTTTGATCACCAAAGGAGTTCTGCCAGCAAACTAGGACAGCAGTGATTTACTCTAGCATGGTGGAGGAACTACAAGTCCCAACAACCAAGTTCCAAATCACCTGGATTCTGAACACACCTGCAGCCAATTACCCAAGTGCATAAATACTGTAGGACTCGGCAACTGAGGGAGGCTGAATGATTCGGTTTCGTTATTCTCTTATCTGAGTTTCTGCTTGCCTTAGTGTACCTAATTTGCAGATTGACCAACCCCTGCCTATTTCTATATTGCGCTTACAATTTAGCTCTGCTGGATTTCTGCTTGCTTGTGTAGAATAAACCCATCTTTTCTTATTTGCAATTGCTTCTACATTATATTGTTCCTGACTCACATGAAAAATTACAGGAGCTCGGCTGGGAGTTATTGCGACATCCCTCCGTACTGTCCTGACAAGCCATTTCCACCTTTTTGAAAACCATTAAAGGTGTTCCTGGGTGGCCGACGTTTCAGGCCAGAAGCAGACCATCCGATCATGGTTCCGGCATACGGCATACTTAGAAAACTTTGACAGTATCCAAGCACAAGTAAACTGCTGTGAAACAAAAGTGACACAACCAAAAGTCCTGGATTGACTTGAACGCCTATTGTATTAGAAAGAGCGTCTGACCGGTAAGATCCAACAGCGCCGTGGGATACAGTTTGTAGGTTTTTCCACGTCTCGGGAGTACCTGATTGTAAGCAGCCTTCGGTCAGATGCCGCAGCTGTGATCTGTGACGCCAGCAGCATCCATCTTACAGAAAGCCTCCCACAGTTCTTTCTGAAAGATGGCTCTCGCCTGTGGCGCTCTGCCTGAAATGCCGAAATCCTTCTGCACTTAGAGTAACAGTAATAAGATAATCTATGATGCATTAATATTCTTTTTCGATCAATCTACAAGCACTTGGATTGCTAACATGAAGATTTTGCTTTTACATCAGACCTCAAATAAATAAGAGCATTGGCCAAAGTAAATATTTAGTGTAAAAAATAAAAAAAAAAGAAATATGTTGTAAGATGATGTTAAAAACATATTCACTGTGTGTGTGTGTGTGTGTGTGTGTGTGAACCAACCAGCATGTCTGAAAATCAATTATTTGTCTACGAAAATATTAGAAAAGAATTAGATCATTGGTATTTTACTGAGTAATCCTAAAATAAAATTTGATACGAGGGGGAAAAAATGCACAAAGTGGCACATTGGGGAGAAAGAACAACAGACTTAAGACAGACTAGTTTGTGTGCTAGCCTCGCTGCTTCGGACTCTAGTAGAAAGTTTGAGCTACATTTGGGAACCAATTATGGTGTTTTCTTAAATGGTGTTGTAGAGATTTCTCACGTTTGCCCACAGGCACACAGCCATGTTGAATCTTTGCCTAGCAGTGTAATTGATTTATTGTTACATGAAAGTGCTGTGTGTCTTTTGCAGGCAACAGACCGAGAAAAAGATCCCATTATGTACAGCATCCTCAGCGGAGATCCTGATAACGTCTTTGAACTCAATCAAACGTAAGCTCTCATTGAAAAGGATTCACAAAAGTTTCGCTCTGACAGTTGTGTTTATTTTATGTGCCAGGAAACCCAGATGTTCTTATTTTACACCGGTTTCAACATTAAGACCTGGTGGAAATGGCTGAGGGGCTCTGGGCCTGTACATTTTATTTTATTGGTTTGCCATTTACTGTTTGTCTTTGTCATGAATCAAATACAGAAGGAGCTTGAGTTAATAACACGACACAGCCGCAAACACAGGGGCCAGAAAGGATTGCATCAGCATCACAGCTTTACTGTTAAATATCATTTGTTCTTTGAAATACCAGCCTTATATGTTTTACATTTGCACACCTTTAGACCTTTTACATCTGAAATCATTAAAACCCACATACAGTACAGTAAAACACTTTCCGCAGGAAAACACATCTGCTTACATCTGGGCCCGTATTCACAAAGCTTCTTAAGCCTAAAAGTTGGTCCTAGTGGCAAAATTCTAAGAAAATAAATTTTCTTAGAATTTTCCTCTAAATTTAGTACTTAATCTTAGGAAAGATAAAAGTGATTCACAAAACATCTTAGCCCTAAAAACCTAAAAAAAAAAAAAAGAGAGGAGGACTTTTAAGAGGCTTAAGCGTTTCTATAGCAGAGGATCAAATGGCGGAAAGAAGAAATATTCTCCAAACACTGAACGTAAAGCTAAAAGTAAACACTGGTCTTCTGTCCAATTTCGTTTCCTTACAACGTTCCATTACTTCCTTCCATCTCTCTTGGATTGTTGACTACATACCATCCAAAAGTGTAACTTAAATAGACTGTCCTGCAATCATGTTAATTGGTAAAATCAATATGAAATGGATTACAAGTAATAAAATCAGTTTGGTAAAAAAATGTAAGAACTCAAATATAGTAACTACTTTGTGGAAATTGGTTGCTTTTAAAGTAGACACATTTTCAGCATTTGTCTGTTTTAATTAACTTTAAGTTATTTAGCCTATAACAGAAACTTTAAATAAAGTAGCCTGTAGTTATGATTATACAATTTCTTTATATACAAACATTATGATTTCACTGTCTGTTCTATTATCATAAATTCTATTTTCACAAAGAGCGCATTTTAAGACCTTTACAGAGGTCAGGTTATTTTTTTATCAGCCAATCACAGTCCTTGAACTGCTGCATCATCCCTACCAACAGGGTCAACGACACCTCCTCACTGAGATAAAGGTTTTCGTACTTTCCTTACGCAGAGTTGCTGTGAGAAGTTTCCTAAATCACTTTTAGTCTAGAACTCCCAGCTATGACTTTTTAAGCTAAGATAGGAGCTCTCTGAGAGAATTCTAGGAAGCTTTGCGAATACGGGCTCTGATCTGCTAATGTTATACCATTTAAAAAAAAACAAAGTCATTTCGAATTGCTTCTGAACTGTCCATGTTGTTTTATATACAAAGCTAACTAGCTAGCCCCAAACCCCTCTCTAAATCCCTGATCAAGGGCACTACTTGGTGTGAAAGGGATTCTATACTGTAGCTTTCCATTGTCCGCTATTTGGGATTCAGCTATTCATCAGAAAGCATGAAATGTCAGTATTAGTTAACATTTCCCACATATACACATATACACCATAACATTGTCTCATTTGCAGCAGACACACTAAATGAGCTAAAGGTAACACTAGCAAACGCCACCAATTCCCATATTTGTACACTGTCTGACGTACTGTAACCACAGTGTGATAACAAACAAAACTTCTGCAAATGAATATCCTTGTTACCTTTCCCATCCATTTTCACAAGCTTGTTTCTGTTTTGAATAAGTTTTAAAGTCCACCACAACATACTGCATATGAAAATAATCATCAGAGCGGAAACAATCAGTCAATAGGTTACTTATCTATCTGTGTGAAAAAGCATTTGTTCTATTCTGTAGGTATTCTGTTAATCTTTGTGTCTTTCTAATCGTTCTGTTTTTCTAGCTCTGAAATACACCTCGACAGAAATTATCAATGAAAATACACAGTCACCTAACGTCGGTTAACGGTTCTTCTGCCGCACAGGTTGTGACTGACGTCATGGTAGCCACGCATCTGCGAAATGTCAATATTCGTTTAATAGCGATTACGTATTCTCAGCTCCAAATTTAGCGACCCAGTGATCAACTTCACCATTCTCACATCTCAACATCGAACATCTCACTCATCTGATATAAGAACCATAAAGCAGAGACTTTCATCAAGTCTCTGAAAAGGTCACACTTTATGAAAAGGTCTGTTTTATTTATTTACTTAGTGAAGAAGGCTAAGCCAGGAGAGTACTGTTAAATGAAAAGGTTATGTGGCTTTCCATTATTTCTTCAGCAATATGTCTCTGATAGTCTGGCATCGTATCAGAGTCTGCCTCATCTCTCGGCTTTCCATCGTGCTTATTGCAGACTATCAAAGGCAGGAAATTGCAAAAAGGAAAGAAAAAAAAATGTTAATAAGCCTGTGCTTGATAAGCAACAAATAAGCAATAGCTGCTGGTCTTACCTGTGCAATCTCACCAGCTTTTCCCAAATCACCAAATCAAATGCATATAAACCTGAAAAGGCGTCTGAAAACTTGATGAAGAGTAATGCTTGTATTCATGATCATGTAAACCAGACTTAGCATTTTAAGTTTACAAAGACAGCATTGTGCCGAGCCGACTGCGGCGTGTTGACCGGAGTGGACGTCGGGTGGCTTACAGAATCTCTAGACTGTCCGCCCACTCACAAACTTACAGTACATGGACTCAAACTCAAACAGAATTAGTTGAACTTTAAATAACCTTGAATAATAAATAATGAGTGAATTCTAGAGAAGATAAAAGGGGATCTCATTGCAGCCCAGTACCATTAATCCTCCTTCAGAACTTCAAAAGAATGTCATTTGTTTGTTCAGTTTAAACTAGGTTCAGCTGTTGAGGTTTGGGCTGGTGGCTTTTGTAGAACCTTACAAATTTTTTTATTTCAGAAGTAGAACCATTTTAGAAACCTAAAACCATCCAAATATTCCTCAAGGTGCCATATTTTCTCTTCAAAACATAGATCGTTAATAGACATTTCGCATTCTTTTCTGTTTGCTTCATATTTTTTTCATCTTTGATCTAACTGCTCTAATTGGACCTTATTATTTACTGGAAATAATTGTGCATGAAGTCACAAGCAAACAACGATTTTTGCTTTAAATTAAAATGAACACATATTATTCTCCCACTTGTTCAAAAACATCAATTACATCCGAATATCAAAAAGTTTCGAGATTAGCTCTGTTCACAAGAAAGTACTTTATTCATCTACATTTACATACCATCAACTTTAAAATAGTCCCCTTGCACAGCAATGTAGCGCTCCAACGCCCAGCGTTCCTTCCATTTCTGGAAAATGTCCTGGAAGTCTTCTTTTCGAATTGCACCTTCTACACTCTGCAATGGTGTTAAAACACCGACATTTGAGCCGGATATTCATCTTCGGGGAAGTGGGGAAGTACCCAGGAACCAAATCTACCAATCATGGTGGGTGAAGAAGTGAGGTCATGTTGTTTCCAGCAAGAAACTTATGTATGAGAAGAGCTTGGTGACAGGATGCATTTCATGTTCGCTCTTTGTTCTAACTTGCTGTCAATGATAAAATTGCAGATGTGGTCATACACAGGACGATGTCTTTTTGGCACACTGACTTATGAAGGTCGTTGCTCCCTGTGACTGTGTGTGTAGCCTTGTGCTGCCATCTGTTGGTGTGCTACAAAGCTAGTCTCGAAACTTTTTGATACAACCTCGTATACATGCTTATAGTTGCACGCAGTGGTTATTGAGTTATTCAATAATTTGGGGTACATTTCAGATTAGTTAAAAAAAAGTATAAAAACAATGTTTTTTCCGAATAGAACAAATAGAGGTCCAAATTCGTAGTTTTTTCAGTATAACATATCTGCTAGTTGCAAACGTATGACATTGAGAAAGTGATATATTTAAATTATTTAAATAAAAATAAGTATTTAGACTATTTAAAAATAATAATAAATGTAAAATTAAGGCTAAATTTTTTTCTTCATTATTTTGAAAGCAAGAAGTGCTTAAGTCCAAAAGTGTACATGGCGAAAATGGTGAATTTGGCAAGATTAGGACAATTTTCAAGCTACATAAAGCATTGGATAGGATGCATGTCATGTTTGTGTTATACAGTATTATACCATGCTTTCTTTTATAAAGTAAAATATAATATTGTTGAAGAGAATACTTATAATAAATTAGTGCTG
The DNA here is from genome assembly GCA_030014305.1 of Clarias laeviceps. Classification (NCBI taxonomy): domain Eukaryota; kingdom Metazoa; phylum Chordata; class Actinopteri; order Siluriformes; family Clariidae; genus Clarias; species Clarias laeviceps. Next base: position 6,482,260 of record JAQMYJ010000006.1, on the reverse strand, counting down.
TCAATCAATTACAAATTGTTATGTGGTTCAAATTCAAATTCTACTTGTCACATACACAGTTATACACAGTACGATATGCAGTGAAATGCAGTGACAACTGCCCGTGACTATATAGAATTTATAGAATTTTTGTATGGGAATGAAGTGCCTGGTTAATGACAGTTATAGTCTGAGATTAATCACAATTAAATCACAATAAAAAAAAACTCAGATTTATTTGTATTATAAGTGTGCAATGCTGGAATAAAGAAATGCATGACAAGCTGGTTAGAGGAAACAGATGATGCAGTTTTATAATATCTTAAACATTAACATTTAACAAATTTTAAATGATAATCTTTAGAAATGGGACCTCGGGCCAGGTAGCTCGGGCAGGTAGCTCGGGCACACAACTTTAGTTTTATCCAAACTTCCATCTAGCTTTTTATAATAAAACTTGTTGCTCAGCACATAGGTTACCGTGCTGCGATTATTGGAAGCCATTAGGATCAATCTTGGTCATGTGATTAATTTGCGTTCAAATTTCTAGATAACTCACATGCATTGACGTGTTAATATTGACAGCCCTACAATAAATATACTTATCATCAACGAAAATGGACTGAACTCAAGTGACTCTATTATAGTTTCTTATAAAAGAGCCCATGGCTGTAGTTTGATTTAGCTGGATAACAGTCTTACAAATGGCTCATACATTTCCATATTGTTTTATTTAGACACAAACAAGCTCATTAGTGTGACTTTCAACAGAGTAATGTCTCACTATATCTCTATTTGGCTTGTGCTTTCTTTGTAAATTTGAACCTTAAACCCCATTCCTTCACACACGGTGCAAACAAGCAAGAGGTTTAAAGATGATCATGAAAAGACTCTATTAAACTTGTGTAAAAACCCATTTGTCTGCCACTGTGGTTTTCATGCTGGCATATTGATGCCTTGCAGGTCGGGACTCTTGCTGCTGGGAAAGATGCTGGATAGAGAGTACACGGATCGCTACCCACTGATCGTTTCTGCCTCCGATGGCAGGCCGGATGGGGTAAGAACATGGCAAGACATTAAATCAAACAGTGCTGCAGATGAGAGTCACACCTCCTTGAATTCAATCCTCTTTCAACCAAGAAGTTGCTCACCCAAATCCCTGTGCAGCATGAACAGAATGAACTTTAGTCCTGTTTCACAAGAGGCTTTGAACCTCTAGATGCATGTTAGCTATTAAAAAAAGTGGATGTGGCAAGTAGCAATATTTGTCAGTCGTGGAAAATCCATCCTAGAACAAGAAGTCGAGAATGTTGTTCTTTTCCTGTCTTAGACATTTGAACTTAGTGGGTTGTGCACTCTACACCGTTTGCTCACTTCATGGTCCCTGCTGTGCTTTTTTAAGTGCATCACGCCACAGGCATGCTGTGATGGATCTGAATAGAATATCTCACCGTGGAGTGATCATGCTGTAATGATGGAGGAAAAGAAGCAGATCAGCATTTTTTTTTTATGTACTTGTTTTTTTAATCATGGAGCTCACACTCATCCTTTCAAGTCTACTGTGAGCCGGCATCATTTGTAAGCTATTCTCTGATGAACAGATTAGTTGAAGACTGCCATGCCTGGCAGTGTAGAATGGCATGGGTTTGCACAGCTGAGTTTAAAGAAATCAAGTCTCAAGCCAGTAGTCACCTGAGAGTCTGGTACGATTTGTTAATAATTGTGCTCAAGAACCACCTACTTTCTCAGAAAGTGTTTATTTCTTTCATTCAACTATTTCCCAGATGAGACACTTTGCTCTAGTCACTGCGTAAAAAATATATATACTTAAAAGCTTTGAATGGCATGATAGTAAGAACTTATGGAAATCCAGCGACAATTTCTTACTCGGAAAAGCATGCTGTGCTGTGGCATTCAAAAGTTAATATTCCCAGAAGAAGTGCAGACAGGCAATCAGATTGCAACTCGTCAAAAACTAAAGTTTGTGGCCAGAAAAGTGTATAAAAGATATCAGCCTGAGTCAAATTTCAAGTTGCAGTTAGTTCTGACGGAGCGATCTGATTGGATGAGAGGCATTCCACAAAGGCAATAATAGACGGTAACAGCACTGGGACATTATAGTTTATCGACGCAGTGATAATTATATGGATCACTGCGCGTCCCAAGTGTTCTACTATACTAATCATTACTTACACCAACTGTCGGTTGAAGCATTGGTGAAAGTAGGTCTATACGGTCCGCCACACTGAGGACAAAGCAGCTGCCTGCTGAAAAAACACATTCAAAACCAGTCACAGAATCACTTTCAGCAAGAAAACACATCTGATAACATCTGTCACCATAAACAACACTCTTCTTAGTAATTGCTTCCATCAGTATTCTTTTTTTATATCTCCCAAGCTAACTTGCTTCTAACACAAGGTTGAATTCCAAACCACTCTCTTGAGATAGTTTTCCTGGTGCTTGATCCACTATTGGTCAAAAGAATGGGAGATCAAATCTTGGCATGGTCAAGTTGTTATGGTTGAAGCATTGTGCACCATCTGTTCAGCTCAACTTTAAATCACTTTACTTGGTAAATAATAATTTTTAAAAAATCTGCCAAATGTCTAAAAGTAAAAGGAAGTCTTGATGAGCGGTTTCCAAATAATTCTCCTCCTACCTTCAAGCTTGTTGAGCAGATTCCTGACAGCACATTTATCACATCAGAGGCTTGGATGCCATGCACGCATCGCATCTTGTAGTGATGCTTTAGCACTGCAACACTGTAACCTTTATGGAAAATAAATACAGTTTTTCTTCTGTCATGCCCAATATGCAACCAGTTTGGTTTAATCAGTATTCCTTTTATTCAAATAAGCTACATTTTCCCTACATTCTTTAGGATAAAGAAACTATTTGTTGTCCTCCTTTTAATGACAGTAAAAAGAGAGGGAAGCCTTGTTCATAGTCTTTCCTTTTTCTCCATGAAAGCCCATGCAACTTTGCCTGCATTTCCTGTTCTTGTTGCCTCCAATTATAACTGAGAAAAGTTTAGACAGGCAGGGAGAGCAATCTTGAAATCCACAGCAAGCTTTGATATGCAGTGACCTTTCCTTAAGTATCTGATCATTAGCCAATTTTTTAAACATAACTACTTTGAGTGCTGCGTAGGGCAGAGGTGTGTAGTGAACAGATCCCCGAATAACGCCGACCTACTTGACCTTCACTCCAGGAGTGGTGTTTCGGCTTGCTCTGCTCAGTAAGGGCTGGAGTTTTCACAGCGGCAGTCCAAGCCATACCTGTCATATTTCTGTCTAAATTCTTGCTTAAGCTGTATTATTTTATGCTGGGTGTAGACCACAGTGCTGTTAGCTCCACTTGCTCCCCTGATTTACTCTGTCTTGCAATCAGCAAATTTCAAGTTGGTTGGTTTCCATTGGTTAGCTTAATCAGTATCTAATTTTAGCACAGACAATCTGGCGTCATGCAATGGCAAATGAGTCAATCTTAACCCTTGTGATTTTTACTACTGAAAGCATTTAGGCAATGTAGTGAAGGTTGTTTGGGATGGAAACGAACTGATGCAGGCAAGTGTCTTTGACGAAGTTAGAAGAAAAGAAGACAATATTGACAACATGTGCAAGCACACAGCATGGATGCCATGCATGTGGAACTCAATAAAAAATACCTTCTACCAGACTTCACCCTGGGTGACAAAAAGGATTACGATTCTTATAAAGGCACAAATGAGTCTGGTGAGATGCAGCGTTCAATATGAGATAGAGAAAAGACATTGCGAAAGCAAACTGGCATATAGAGTGAGTGTTTTTTCTCTCTTAATGTGTTGTATAGTGGATGCTGAGCTTAATGTCATTTTATGGAAAATACGTAAAAATTTGCCCCATAATGTCAGACATTAAGTGTTTCCTTGCTGCTGGATAAACATCGCTGACAAGCTGAAAACCAAGTGACTATCTTTTAGCTTAAAGCCCCATAATGCCTTGCTCAAACTAAGTGCTACATTGGCTTAATTCAAACTCAGCAGGCGTTAATACCACCACATGAAATATTTACAGCCACAATCAGTCAAACACACTACCTTTTAAAACCTTTTAAAATAACTCCACTGGAGCAATGAAAGCATTTTATCTAATTTACTGTACTCTTTCTTCATGCCCGGCACTTAACCTGGGTAGATATTAGAGATCTGTGAATATTTGCGGATGTAATGGAAGTCTATCATGAATTGAATGTGAAGAATTGTGAATAGAGAGAGCTGCTATCACAATACCTCTTGTATCTCCCAGAAGTCCCTGTAGTTTCTCGAAAACTGTTGAAGTTTCATTTCAAGACTTTGCAGCTGGCCCACGGGCACTGGTTCAGATGCAGCAACCAGAAATGCAAGACAGAGAAAAACAACTGCCTGTATGAATTATTGAGAATTCTGGTGAACCCTTACTGGTGAATCCTTTGGCTAATGTGAAAAGGGCAGCTGTTGTCCAAGATGTACTGGTGGACTAATACAGGAGAGACCTTACACCCTGGCTTTCCCATGGGGGAGCACTCCTACAGCCTATGAAACAGAATAAGAATAGACCCTCTGAGAAGCTGGATAGAACATGGGCCAAAATCTGATCATCGCAACAGGAAACTACTAAGAGAAAACCCTTTGAAAGTGTGTGTGTGGGTGTCAGAAAGTAAGAACTCTCAGGGGCTTGTACTGTAAATCCATCAGTTGAATTTGAAGTGCCGAAGGTAGTCTGACCTGCAACATCAAACTGCCTCAGCAAGTCGGACAAAAAGGAACCCAAAACCAGATTAAACCCACAATGCTGCAGGACCCAACGTTGCAGGGAGGAATGTAGAGAAGAAGAGAAACCCGAGAGACGAGCACATCTGCACCACTGTGCAGACCAACAGCAAGCTAGATAACCACAAGGGAACCAGAAAAGAGAGGCAAGATCAAGGGGCCAAAGGAAAACAGTAGAGCAGAATGGCAGAGGATTTGAGCAGGATCTTGGAGCATGTCCTGTAAGGAAGAGTTGAAAATAAGCTCAACAGATTGAGACCACTGAGGAGTGCAGAGAAAGGATAGCGAGGCTAGTACCAAGCAAAGGACAGCTCTATGGCAGAACAGAAGGAAAAAGAATTGCTGGTAGCTGGTCAACAATTGGCATGGGCTGTGCAAGAGATGTAGGAAAGTCACACTTAAGGAGAAAACTCAAACAAAGCTGGCTAGGTTGCAAAGTGCTAAGTGCATCAAGCTTCAGAGAAAAGAAAGGAGATGAGAAAAATATAGTTTCTTTATATATTATCAGATGCTGGATGAAAAAAGGAAGTGGAAGGATCACATTACCAAGGGCAAACTTGAGCAGCACATGTATCATGACACAGGCCATGATTCAACCCTCAGTTCAACTGGATATGTGCCACTTCCAGCTCCTCCAGACCATCACTTTTTCATTTCACCGCCAAAGCTATGAGAAATCGAAGAAATCATCAAAAAGTCAAGAGCGGCTTTAGCACCATACCTGTATGGTCTTCCATACAAGCTGTAATCTATAAAAATTGTCATACGGTGTTAAAGATCATGCAGAAAAAAGCAGCAAATTCCATCTGAATGGCAACAGGAAATTACTGTATTTATTGCTAAAGATAAAAACTCCAACACCATTAGCCAATTCAGTACCATTGTCCTGTTGAACATGAAAGGAAAGATGATCTCTGTACTGGCTAAAAATCATTTTCTCAAGGGAAACTGGTTCAGAGATACAAGTTGCCAGAAGGCCAGAATAAAAAGCTGGGGCCAGGGTGCATCAAAACACTCCTCCATGATCTGGGAGCAGATCCAATGAGTGAAATGAGTTGGGGTACCCTACTGTACCTGTGTGGCTTGATTCCCAAACACATATGGATCCATACCATACAAGGTGATGGATATTGCAATGGAGTATTTTTTACATTGCAGTAACACTGTTGAATTCAAATGTGCTTTGCTTTGAAAGGATGGCAGCAACTGGAAGTGTGAAGAATGCCATTAACATTGGCCACAAATGAATGGTGTAGGCAGAATTTGATGATACCATTGGTAAACTGCAGCACAAAGGGATTCTAGGAAGTACACAAGCTATTGGCTATGGCAGTGGTGGAAAGATAAAATTCCAACACCCCTGTAAGTGCATCTGCAGGGAAAGGCATGGAGGTGTCCCCACATAGCCACTGCACCCAACATTGGGAGAAATATTGGGTAAAGGGCAAAACCTCAGTAAATGGATGTTTCCTGCTGAAGAACCTGCAGCTGACCTGGGGCTAGGCACTAGAGGAGGTACAACAGTCAGAAATGCAAGACATAGAACCAGCAACCTGAGTAAATTTATTTAATAAATGCATTAAATATGAAGACTATAGCTCGAGGTTATATTAGACCCCCGAATGTCTAAGGGGAAAACATTGAACTGTGCATTTTACCTCTAAAATGCTAAATCCATATTTTTGCTCTAGTACACCTACCAGAATATTTTATTTGAAACGTGGGAGGCTTTATGCAATTTCTACAGAATATGCAATAAAGGAGGATTGATATTAATGAATGCAATGGAGCGTTCACTATCACAGCCGGCTTAGCCATGGAGCCTCATTGGTCTGGAAGAGAATCCAGGTACAATGACAACACTAATTTGAATTGAGTATGGCATTATTCACACATCAGAGCAAATACTCACATCCACCCCCTCCCCCACCCCTCCAATTGCAAACTAGAAGTGACCAAATTTGGTGGTGGTGTGATAGGTGAAAAAGTATCGCAAAAGGTTTTCTCTTTGTAACTGCAGAAAATTACAAAAGGGGGCAGTATTTTTTTTTATACATTTCAAAAACTGTATGCACAGTAGGGTCCCAAAAGTCTGACAGCACTAGTAAAACAGCTTCCATTTTGCATTTTTTTTTTATTGCATGCAACAGTTTACAGATTATCGTATTACAAATTATTTAACTGACCACAATTTGAGTAAAAATGTAAAATCTTTTACTAATCTTTTACTTAGAATTCTAGAGTTTCTTAGTATTTGGTATGAACTTTTGCTTTAATGACAGTGTGCACTTGAGCTAGCAATTTGTGCAAAATCTTTTGATTAAATCCATCAAAATGCCATCGAATGCTTCAATACAGGAAGAAAATCTTTTCATGGTTAGTATCACAAATTTGCTTAGGAACCAGGCGGCACGGTGATGTAGTGGTTAGCGCTGTCACCTTGCACCTCCAGGATTCGGGTTTGATTCCAGGCCAAGCTTGATTACCGTTTCTGTGTGCATGGAGTTTGCACGTTCTCTGGGTTTTCTTGCAATATGTATTGTCTGGCTTCTTTTACATAACATGAAATGTTCTTCCTTTGAACATAAAATATTTAGCGAAACTTGCCAAATACATGTACAGTACAAAACATTAGGGTTAGGCCAAAGGTGAATTGTTTGATTAAAATGAAAAAGATTTAAACCATATGCTACCGTATGGCCTTCACAATCACAACATTTCAACCCAATTTAAGACCTGTTAGAGGTTTTTTTTTTTGTTGAAAATCTTATCATCAGAGTACTGAGAGATTATAAATCGTGCTCGTTGCTCCACTACGGTCCACTTCAGCACTTTAATATGGCACTTTATATTGTTGTTTGTTACTTACTTTTGTCACCATGTATTTGTGAACTAGACTGTACTTTGTTTGTTTGAATTGTCTTTTTTTTTTTCTTTTAGAAAAGTTCATTATTGCTTTCCCCCCCAGCAGTTGTTGATTTGGTTGCTGCCATTTCCAGCCTTCAAAAATGCTAATTTGCGCAGCAGCTGTGGAAATTTTTCATTAGGCTCCATTCACAGCTTGATGATGATTGCAAATATGTTATCAATTTGGTTGGATCTGTGTAAATTAATCAGTGGAAGGGGATATTTGTTTATGAAAGCAAACAGTGGCCCCCCGCCAAGCATAGGCTAAATTAATCTCATTCAGCTGTTTAAGGGTTAGATTTATTCACACGCTGTCTCCTCAATGTAAGAATATATAAAATGAGAATTATTTAGAAGTATTATCATTTAGTGATTCAAATGAACAAAAAATAAGTACACATAAGGGGCATTTAGGTCAAACCAGGACATTTCTTGTGCCATAAATCTGATGGACATTTACAGAAGCTTCAATCACAGTATGGTGAAATGCACAGTAAAATGTTTTAACAGTGCAAATATTTGAATGGTGCAAAGAAGGTCATTAAATGACTATCCGGCCGAGGTGGCTCAGAGCCCATGACAGTCGTTCCCGTTAGCATTCAGTGAGTAGAACACCTTATCCTTGAGAATCAACAGATAACTTGTCTCCAACTTGCAGAAGACACTCGTCTGTCTGTGGGAACTTTGAACACTATAATTTAAAACACCACTTGCACATTACAGGAACTCGGTTATTGCCACATCCGCCGTACAGTCCTGAACTCTCTACAAGCCATTTCCATGTGTTTGGACCATTAAAGGAGTTCCTATGAGGCCAGCATTTCAGACATGAAAAATTCAGTATCATTATTGGTCCGGCGTACTGAGAAAACTTTCCACCTTGATGGATTCCAAGTACTAGTAAAATGTTGGCATACGTGTTTTAGTGGAGCAGAGGTTTATATAGAGAAATAAAGGGAGTTTTGAATTCTCCTACCTGTGTTCTGTTAACTCATAACAAAGCTCATAAACAATACATGCATTCTCTAACATTTTTGGACTTCTCACATAAGGTTCAGTGCCATCATTCTCTACAGTGGGTCCTTTACTTATATTTACTATAGGGCCGCAGATAGCACTTACGTAGATGGTCTGGACAAACATGTTGGTGCTGTGGCTGAATTCTGGTAAATGTTAATAGGTAAATTCCCATAGCCATGCTCCAAAATCTAGTGAAAGCCTTCTCAGAAGAGAAAAGAGGGAGCTACAGTTTGAACAAGGACAACAAAGGCATATGAAGGAGGTTGTTCAGAAAGCTACAACTTTTGACTGCATATGGTATCCATGTATTCCTTTAAAGCTGGTACTTCTTCTGAAATTGAATTTATAGAATTGATAAGAATTCATTTTTACCATGCAGTGCTTCACCAGAGTTCTAACCTCATGCTTTTTATTTCCAGACCTCAACTGCCACGGTTAACATCATGGTGACTGATGTGAATGATAACGACCCCATGTTTGATCTTTTGCTGCCTCGAAATCTCACTGTTCTGGAAGAGCGGACAAATGCTCTCGTTGGTCAAGTAAAGGTAAGTGCAAAACCAGATGTTGCATATTCATTCTCTGAAGTTCCTGAATGAGTTCTCTTTGCCTCCTGTTTCACAGCATTGTTCACCTGTATAGCAAATTATTGAAAGGACAAATGTAATGGAGCATAAAGATATGCGTTAATATTTATAAGGCTTCCGTCTTGGTGACATCTTCACCCCATTATATTGTTCCTCACCGTATCGTCCCTGTCACTGCTCATATGATTGAGCAGAGCTCTTCGTCTACAGGTGGCTTTGATAAATCTAACCCTAATCAGCACCCGCTGGGCAGACGGGCAGAGCGCCAGCGGCTTCACCTCTCCCTTCTGTCACAGAAGCCTGCCTCTCCCAAGCCTCTGCGCTCTTTATAATTTCCCAATTAAATAAAAGTAATTTAAATAATGTGTCACCTTCGGGGACATGCCGCAATGAGAGTCTTTGTTAGGCTACAAGATGTAATTAGTGGTCGAGATGAATAGGTCTGCTCTGTCAGTGGAGTAATCAGAACATAACACATAATGCAGATGTCTGTTTTATTGACTTGGCTCCTTTGGTACACATCTTAGCCCTGGGGAAATTACACTGGACTTAAATAGTAACCTCATAAGAGATGTGGGGGCTTTTTGTTGTTGATTTTGTTGTTTAGCCTTCTCCTCAAGTCATTGTGCTTTTTTATATTTACTGCACATATATATACTATAAATATATATATGCACTGGAGTTAGGAAAATGGCATGACTGTACATCTGGGTAGAGCAGTTTTTTATTAAATTACTCTTAGCTTTCTATCTGTTAAGAAACACATTTAAAATATGGAATTCAATCACTACCTAGAAGCATCATCATCATCACCACCACCAATAATATGTGAACATTTCATTAATAGTTCATTTACAAAGCTTTACAGAAATCTAAATGTAGATTTGATTTACAGTATAAAAGATCCAAAAGGACCAAATATGGAACAAAATTGAGATAAAAGTCTAAATGGAAATAAAACACATTCTTTCAGCTCAGCCAATGCAACAGAACTTGAGACAGCCCTGCTCATATTAGAACAAGATTATTACACTCATCAGAAATTAGTCATGATTTGTCCAAGGGCAGAACCTCAGGACCTGCTCAAGCTAATGTCTGGAATCATTAGCATGTTTTGCTTGATTCACTTTCTTAATTTAGCACCAACCTCATTATTATTATTATTATGATTATTATTATTATTATTATTATTATTTAAAAGAACATTTGATTATCTTTTTCCTTTGTGGTTTCAATATTGATTATACACTACGTATGGCCCAACCCCACTTCTTTCTTTCTTTGTCATCATAACTTCTGAGAAGGCTTTATGTTAAATTTTGGAGCATGGCTGTGGGGATTTGTATTCTTTTGTCCATAAACTTTGTGGTGGGGCGACACTGTATACAGGATAAAACGGTATAGACGATGAGTGAGTGATCAGAGTGGATTTGCATGTCATGATAGTTGCTCTGGAGGATGACAAGCAGTCGGCTGTATTTGTTGAAGAAGATAGACGAAAGCCAGTCTATCTGTCTATCTCGCTGACATCCGCGAGTGCCCTATGCATGCGCAGAGGCAAAAAGTTGTATGAATTCCGATTTGATTGTCCTTATTCAAGTCTCATGACCACATATTGGATATACACTACCAGTCAAAAGTTTGGACACACCTTCTCCATGGTCGTTCCTGATTTTAGTTTCTTTATACGTTGTAAAACAATGCAGAAGGTGTCCAAAATACCAAAATATACAAGAATTTCTTTTGAACAGTTGAGATATTTTTGCTACTTATGCCTTGAAAAGCCTTTATAATGGCTCTAATTTGAGGTGCTGCTTGTTATTTGGTGACTACTGAGGCCTGTAGCTCTAAATGAACTTCTCCTCTGCAGCAGAGGTAGGTTTTGATCTTGCCTTCCTGGGAAGGTCTTCATGAGAGCCAGTTTCATCATGGGACTTGGTTGGTTTTGCAAATGCAGTTGACAATACTGTTCTTGCAAGAACTGTTCCAGAATAGCTAATCTTCATGTTTTAATATAACGACTGACTGTTATAGTTATAGTCACTTAATTACTTAACGGCATATGTGTTATTTCATAGTTTTAAGAAGCTGTTCTAGAATGTAGAAAGTAAATCCAATCCTGTGTCCAAAGTTTTGTATATATATTATATATACAATAAGTTATAAAAGTTTTGTATATATATTATATATACTGTATATAATCAATTTAAGAGCACATATGAAAGAGACTCTGATCCCTTGAGGCAATGATTTCAATGTACTGTAGATCCATACTGTATACTGTAGGTTTGATGGTCAAATTTCCATAAACTGTTGGCCATATAGTGTGTAAGGTCACTGTCTGGTGGAAACATTGTATGTCTAATTTCCTCCATGTTCTCCAGTTTTCCTTTTAGCCTCTTAAAACATAGCAGTTAGTACTGTGGATTGCATACATGAATATGTAATCCCAGGTATATCCCACCAAGACCCTGACCAAGAAATGTTGAAAATTAATAAATGCAAATCTCCTTAATAAAGTAACTGTGTTCTTTTTTCTATGCCTCAAAAACTCAAATTTCCAGGCACTTGCTGCTGCTCCTAGGCTGCATGGCAAGGACAAACTTATAGCGTACTCATGTTTGCGTTTAATTAACTTTTAAATCGTTACTGCGAAGATGTATGCTTTCATTACTGATTTCTGCTTGGCTTTTGGGAATAGCAATGGACTTTCACCTCATTTACCTCCTAGAAATTTATTAATTCAAGAATAATGAAAGTGATGAGAAAAGAAAAACGCACAGGCAAAAAAAAGTGGTGAACAGAGTGCATCACGAACCCTGCAGGACAACAAACAACAACAAAAAATCCTAGAAGTGAGTATCTCCAGGCAGGAGAAGGTATTAAAAGCTCATGAGACAAAAAAAAAGGCCCATGTTAACTGACGTGGGAGGTTACCACATCCTCAGGTACCACCGTGAGACACGTGTTCCACTTTTTATTTCTTCGATTCATTCATCTCTTTAAACTAGATAATGAATCACATCAACTCTGTGCTCTATCGATTAAACAGCGGAGCACCTTCTTAGGAAGGAACAGTAAAAGAGGTTTTTGTACACAGTGATTCTACCAGTAATCACAGTGTAGAAAAATTCTCAGCTGTGCCAGAAAATTATTATGCAGTAACTTCTATTCCTGGACATACTGTTAATACTTCAGTATTTCACTGACACTCTGACAGACACGTAGGTTACTAGTGTATATAGGGTTGCACTGTATTCACTTTATATCCAAGACTACTGTATATTTTAGAAATTCTCAGCAAATATGTTGTGTGCATATGTATATACCCACTCACTAGCCACTTTATTAGGTACACCTGTTTGTTGATGCAAATATTTAAATCAGCCAATCACATAGCAGCAACTCACTCACTCACTCATCTATACCGCTTTATCCTGTATAGAGGGTCCTAGGGCACGAGGCAGGGTGCCAATCCTGCAGAACACAAACACATACACCCACATGCTCATTTACACATTACAGGCAATTTGGGAACGCCAAATTCGCCCAATCTGCATGTCTATGGACTGTGGTAGGAAACCAAGGGGCCCAGAGGAAACCCACCAAGCATGGAGATATAACTTGCAGACTTAGTGCACACAGACCCGAGGGGGGGGATTGAGCCTGGACCCTGGAGGTGCAAGGCGACAGTGCTAACCGCTAAGCCACCGTGCTGCCCCATAACAGCAACTCAATACATTCAAACATACAGTACAGTATAGACAGGTGTTTCACAGGGTATTCAGCCATGTTAAGTACAATTCCAAACTCCAGGAAGAGAAACTGCTTAGTTTAAAGGGAATTGTGTATGGTGTAGTGAACAAGTGAACAAATGGTTCATCAATTCGCCATAAGTGGACATGCAAAAGTTCCCTTCAGTCATTGTACTGTTCCTCGCCGGAGGGGAGAAATGGAACTGGATGTGGGAAATGGATTTACTGTATATATTTATTATCATTATTATTATGGACATTATATTAATATGAAACAATAAGAATTAATAATTAATGTAATGTAGGCTAGTAAATCTGTAAAAAAAATGCACAATAATAATTTCTCCATTCATCTTGTAAATAAATCAAATAATTTAGTTATATGCATTTCAATAGTATACATTTTTGTGGTGCAGTTTTTTTTTATATTCAATGTTTAATTAAACAATAATTGTTCAATAAATATTCAATTGTGTAATTTTGTCAAGGGAAGTTCCCTTTAACCCTTTAAAACTACACTGTGCATTTGAATATGGCATAATTGTTGGTGCCAAATGAGCTGATTTAAGAAACTGCTGACCTACTGTACTGGGATTTTCATGCTCAGCCATCTGTAGGGTTTACAAAGAATGGTCTGAAAAAGAGAAATATCCAGTGAGCAGCAGAAATGTCTTGTTAATGGCAGAAGTCAGAAGAGATTGAACAGATTGGTTCAAACTGATAGAAAGGCAACAGATCCTCAAATAACATCTCGTTACAAGCGAGGCATGCTGAAGAGCATCTCTGAATGTACAACATGTCACACCTTAAAGCAGAAGGGCTTCAGCAGCAGAACACCACACAGGGCGCCGCTCCCCTCAGCTAAGACTAAGCTGAAAATGTGTTTCATTTTTGACTTTGAGACTGAGATTTTGAGATCTGAGGCACTTCATGAGCCTGGATAATAAATTAGAAGTCCTAAATAAAGGCATATTTGGACTGGACTACTCAGTTAGTAATTGACCAGCTAATGATTTTACATCAGCATAGAGCATAGTGTGTAGAGTGTTTTTAGAATATTATGATTTTCAGTTCCTAGAACATTTAGACTATCTAGGTTTTTTTTGCATGTTCTGGCAATGTTTTTGAATAAAGTTCTGGAAACATTTCAGTAAGGTTTGTGCAATGTTTAAAGAACAATATTGGTAGGTTCTTATAAGTTATTTTATATTTCCTTCTTGTTTTTCTTAATTTTCAGTATTTACAGTAGAAAGATCTAGAAAGATTATAGCATTTTTTATTATTTATTAAAAAAACACACAACATTGGGAATGACCCAATCCAAATTGACATGTTGGTAAAAAAAAAAAGGTGCAAAGTGGATTTGGGCTTTTTTATATCAATATGGAGATTCTCCAAATACCCCTGATTCATCTTTCACTAGAAGCAAAAAAACACAACAACAAATGGCTGAGTTGAACATACTGTCTTAATTTGTTTAAGAAGGCTTTTCAATTCCTAGCAACGGTATGACCTACAGACACATTATGGTCATGTTGCCTATTGACTCGCACCAAGAAGTAGTTATATATACGTAGTATACATGGGATATTTAGGTGCCAACCATATGTGATCCCATTGATTGAAAACGTTCTCTCATCTGAATTTCGGTGTGCATTGTTGTTAAAAGGTAGAAAAGCCATGAGAAAAAAGTTTTAAAGAATGTATACTTTTGCACTTAATACTTTTTTTGTCTATGAATGTAAAATGACTGAAATATTTCCTCTTCACAGTTGCAGGCCATCAGAGTTTTTTTCTTTTCTTTTTTCCTAAGTAGATTTATTGCCTTGCTGCTTACAGTGTTGTCATTTAAGTGACATGAATGATTTACTGCACTCATTAACCAAATTCCTAGAGCCAGGACAATTTCTCACACTGTGCATGCAGAGCTGTCAATCATCTCTGTACAGTGGTGGCCAAATATATTAAGCAACATATGCCATGCATTATATTTCTCCCTGTGCACAAAACAGGTGATTTCACTAAATAATTCTAGCCTACAGTATGTCTAGATGTAAATTTCACCTTAATCTTGACCTCAAAAAAAAAAAAAAAAAAAACACTGTAGTTTCTGTAATACGCCGGATAACTCTCCAGAACAATGACAGAGCTGTCAAATATTAATATCACTGTGAACATTTTGGGGGAAAGGTGATGCCTATAGTACTGTATATTCAAGGCTGTAAAATTGCTATTTAAACTAAAACCAATTGAGGACTGAATTGGTTTTATAGCATCAGGAAAAGAGACAATATTTAATAGAACTTGCCTTACAAACCTTCAAACCGTTGGGATTCCTCTGTAATTAAGCCATAAAATCTCTTCAAGTTATTTGTGAGAGAGAGAAATGAAATATCTGTAGCTGGGGAATAACTGTAGGACTGTAATCTTGATAACATTGTACAGCCCAGTTCAAACCACAGTTTTCCTCGTTCTCATTTCTGGTTTGGGCTGAACATTTCTACTTTGTGCACAGTGGTCAAAAGTATTGAAACAAAAGTGCTATTTAAATGCAAATGTTTGAAATAATGACAATCATCAAGATAATGAAAAATGTTTGTTATTTTATGCAATAAAATAGCCATATAACAATCAATATTTAGTATAAAGTCCTTTATTCTTTAAAACATGATCGATCCAGCTGGGCACAGAGTCAAAACGACAACTGCAGTACTTGGTGTCACTTGTTAATCCATGCCTGCTCGATTGCTTTCTGAAGACTATGTAAGGATGACAGTTTCTTGACTACTACAGCCTTCTTCACCATCAACTGACAGTTCATTTTTATTGTGTTTAGGTCTGGAGATGATCCAGGCCATGGACCCAGAAGCTCAAAACCATTGTCACATAGCCAGTTTTTCACTAGTTTTTTGGTTCATTAGCATAACTCTTCATCCAGATACAGTGGGGCAAAAAAGTATTTAGTCAGCCACTAATTGTGCAAGTTCTCCCACTTAAAAAGATGAGAGAGACCTGCAATTTTCATCATAGGTCTACCTCAACTATGAGAGACAAAATAATAAGAAAAAAAATCCAGAAAATCACATTATATGATTTTTAAAGAATCCATGTGCAAATTATGGTGGAAAATAAGTATTTGGTCAATAACAAAATTTTATCTCAATACTTTGTTATATACCGTTTGTTGGCAATGACAGAGGTCAAACGTTTTCTGTAAGTCTTCACAAGGTTTTCACACACCGTTGCTGGTATTTTGGCCCATTCCTCCATGCAGATCTCCTCTAGAGCAGTGATGTTTTGGGGCTGTCGCTGGGCAAC
>JAQMYJ010000006.1:6448943-6459858 GCA_030014305.1 Clarias laeviceps | reverse complement strand
AAGAAAAAAGAAAAACGCATTCAAGGATCAAATGTCAACAAGTCGATTTTGGAGAGAAGCGGTGTAGACGGCTTTCGATTTTACTTTAAACCTTCAAATCAATTTTATTGTTCTTCTGTCTATTAAAGTTTATTTCTTTTAAAGCTTTCCTCCATGCTCCAGTTAGTGCCTTCGGACTTTTAACTTCTTCTTTTCATTTTTTTTTTAAAAGGGGCTGTTTGGAGTTTATTTTTCTTTTATGCATATACAGTTCCAATTTCTTGCATTCTGTGTTCCAAGCCCACATTTTTTTTTTTTGATGCCAGGATTTGGGCTAAAACCTGATACTGATCCTAACCTGTCAGATAATCCGACTCTAATCAAGATTAGAACGATTATGAACGAGAAGTTATGAGAAACGTACTTACTTGATGGTAATGTACTTCAGATCTACTCTATCTTGGACGTGGGCCAGATTTTCAAATCCTATCCGATACTGATCCAGCGTTTCAGGCTAGTATCAGATCGTGGCCCGTTCCTAGAAATACGAATTTAAACTGACTTTGTAACCAGAGATTTTCCCCTCCTCCTTGCAGAATTTCAGCCATTCCCGTCGACGCGGTGTTGGAATATCTGCGCTCTTTATCTCATTACTTCATCATCACATAGTCGTTGTTCTGAAATGTTTTCTCATCTGAGAGCATGAATCTGGTCTTATCAGCTGAAAGCTATCACGGGTGTGTAATTGCTAGAATCCCCATGTGTGTGTGTGTGTGTGTATATGTGTGAGGGCTGCTTCTTACACTGCAGTGACAAAATTATCATTCCATCAGTGACAGACCTCCAATGACACTTGCTGGGAGGCCATGCTGACAGCCTTATCTCTCTCTCGGAGATTAGTGGCCATTCTGTCTATGCCTGTGCTCTCCACTCTCCCTCTCTCTCTCTCTCACACACACACACTGAAGGTTTCTGACTTTCTGAGCTCTTCTTTGAGCTGCACCGATACTTTACCCCATTATCAAACCTGTGCTTCCCCATCTGAAGCCCTCTAGAAATCACAATGGTTTTTTTTCTTGTTGTTCAGCTCACAGTGTAGTATCTTAATCACACAATGTCTCTTATATAAAAGGTAATGCTATTATAGTGGAAGAAACCATTTAAAGTAAGAACTAAATCTAGACTGTTGCGACTGACATTGATCAGATGGGCGGCTATTATACTGTACTTTATGTACAAACCTCAGTCTTAATTAAGTACGATTTTATAAGCTGTACTGTATATATGGTGAAACTGCTGCTTTAATAAATGCATAGCCATGAATTATTAATATGAGCGAATGAGATCTTAATGAGTGGCCATGTCGTGTATGGGAAATGTATGGGAATGAGGTCATTAAGGCATGGCTAAGAGTTAGTATCATGAGGGAATGAGAAAATTAAGAGCTTCCACATGTTAATAAGTCGTGTCCCACCGGCTACTCTGGTAATTTACTATGTGAATAGTTTGACTGCAAAATGAGATCTATCTCCATATTGGTAGTTATGAGAAATCTTAAGATTTTTTCTTAAAAAAAAAAAAAAAGTAGAAAAAGAAAAGAAAAAAAGTACTGTAGAATTACACCATGATGAATATTTTGAGTCAAAAAATTATTCGCACTCTGGCTGTAGAATTTGTTTTAAAGTCATTTTTACAAAAGACATATACATACAGTAGTTTTTCCACCGAATCTCCATGCTTTTGTCGATCTGTCACCAAGCTTTTGTATTCCCTCCCTCATTATAAAAAATATTTTAGGCTGAGCTGCGAGGAACAAATGCGTCTTAGCTGTCTTCACTTCTTCATCAGAAGTGACTCGTTGTTATCGTAGGGCTGCTTTCAGGGGAACAAACAGGTGAAAGTCTGACAGAGCGAGATCAGGACTATAAGGAGGACACCTCAAAATATAAGGAGGACACCTCAAAACAAAGTTTTTTCAGAGTGTCACCAGTGTGGGCAGAAGTGTGCACATCATGCAAAATCACAACGCCCTTAGATAGCAGTCCTCTGCATTTAATCCATTTAATCATTAAATCTATTAAGTTTAGGCTTTAGCTCTCCAATAAGCATCTCACTGTAACAAGCACTGTTGACTGATGAACCTTTTTCCTGATAATGTTCCAATACTGGCTCTTGAGAATCCCAGAAAACAGTAAGCATCAATTTTTCCAACTAATCGATGTCTTTTGAACTTTTTCTCGGTCGGCCATTGAGGATGTTTCCGATCCATACTCTCAGCCTCATAGTGATGAATCCATGTCTCGTCACCAGTAATGATTCTCTTTAAGAAACTTTCACCTTAATTAGAATAAGTCTACATTTTGTTTGCAGATATCCAAACACTTCATTTTATGCTATTCTGTGAGTTGTTTCGGCACCGTGTACAGTATAGCCTCAGACCACAAAAAAACTAATCACTGAACGCTGCACTTCTTTTTCTTTTACAAATTACAAGTGGGGAAACCATTTTTGCTCGCACCGGAGTTACAAATGAACTGATGTAATGTAAAACGTTCACACCTGCACAGAAGTGACTTGCTGGGAAAATAGCCTTGAACCGATAGGACCAATAGAATGTTTATGTTTTTTTTTTTAAATGCTGATCATTTTTGACTCACATCAACACTCATACATGGTGTATTGGGTCATAAGGGAGTTACAGTAAAAAGCGCATACACGACAAAAAGTGAAATTGTTTTGGGTGTGAATTTTGTTTAAAAAACGAATAAATTAGCTTACGGTTGTGTTTGCAGCAATGTAAAACTGCAATTTAGTCTCAATACTGTGTGGGTTACGTTTTAATTTAAAAGAATACAGCAAACTCATGCACTGATTATGTTTTCGTAGTGAGTCACTGGCAGAAAATCAGGACAAGGAAAACGTGTTGCACACAAAACCTTTTTCAATTACAAAGACTGCTGAAGAGCATGAGAAACAATATAATCAATTTAAAAAAAACTTCAGCTTGTAATGCGCCATCAGACTTCTCCTCTACAGGGTTCACTTTTACTTTGGTACAGTAATTGACGATTTACCGGGATGTACCACATGAGGCCCCTTCAAGGAGCTTCAGATCGTACAATGTATACTGTGGTCGTAATTATTTAAGTTACAGTTGTTATACTAAAGTTCAGAAATCTTGATTAGAGGACAGGATAGTGGATGTTACCAAACAAAGCAAAGCACCAAAGCTTAATTTACAGAATGCATTTATCTAATGTCTCTTGCACAGAAATCGCGGCCACACGTCTCGAGTGCGGTAGTATTATCTCTTTAATAACATTTCTTTTTTAGAAATATTATTGTAAGGTGCATCATGTGCTTAATGCAGCAAAACCATCTTAAAAAGAAATATATATATATATATATATATATATATATATTGTTTTCTAAGAAAAATGTTAAAGACGTCAAAAGTGTTTGAGCCAGTTGGTTGTTTTTTGTAACAACCTCAGCAGCAACCTCATTTCCCCTCTGGTCTGTTCCAACCAATCGGCATTCAGCATCACCGGTATACTAATCAACATCGTGATCAGCTGTCATCATCTGCACTGGTTTCTCACTGGTTCATGACTTAAATTAGATGCTTCTTTAAATTGTTGAATGATTCTGGATCCAGATACTGGACCGAAAATGAGAGACAAAATCTTGCCAAAAATGAGAGGCAATAAGTCCTTTGAGACGCCTGAAGAACTATTCCTCAAGACAAACATTAAAAGACGATAAAGACTGGCTCTTTAAAAAGAAGCATAAAAAGAAATAAGTTAGGGCCCAAGACTTCCATACAATACTGTATATGTGGTCATTTTCCAGGCCACACTTTGGCAACATAAGCTGCCATTTATTGTCAGATTAGCACTTTAAAAGGTCAATACATTTTTTTTTTCTAAGTTACACAGGCGCGCACGCACACACACACACTAAAATCAGTTATGACCATGAACCAAGAACCACATGACTACCGGTGCAACTTTACAACACAAATGACAAATGAATCCAAGAATAATAGAACATAAATGAGGTTACAAATTAGAGAATAACACGAATCAGCTGCACACGATTACAAGCCATGTGATGGAGTCATTTGAGAGTCATGTGATGGAGTCATGTGATTTGAGAGGCTTCTGGGAAACGAAGTCTACAGTATGTAAGCCATTTTGCGGCTGCAACCAGCAGTGACATGACACTTGTCTAATTTAGGTCAAGATGTAGACACTGTAAATGCTTACCTGTGCAATTTATTGTTACTTACTGAATAATCGATTTTGCATGAATTATAATATTTAAAGAGACCACCTCAGTTCATTCATCATATACAAAGGGTGTTCAAGTCAAACTGGGACTTAAACTATGATCTAATGAAGGTGTAAAACTGATTCTATTGTATCGTTTCAAGCCATTTTCTCTTGAATTGGCCATAAAAGGAGTTCCTGGGAGGCCAGCATTTCAAACATAACGCTGGCCACGTCTCCGGTGTACTGAGAAACCTTTCCACCTTGATGGTATCCAAGAACTAGTGAAACACTGGGATAAGTGAATTAGTGTAGAAGTGGATTACATAGAGAAATAAAGATTTTTTTCCTCATATCTATGTTCTGTTATTCTGCACATTTAAAAGACCTGGTTTGATTTGAATGCTTCTTGTAGGTAATAGTACAGTCTCTGTCTGAAGTTCTGTTCACTGTGACAGTTCTGAAAGTTATGCAAGAAAATGAAGCTTTAATAAAGACATTATTAAGTTAAGTTCAGATAATCATGGCTTCAGTATGATGCATGCATACTGTAAATTAAAGAATCTAAATTAGTTAATAGGATGAAGTTCATAATTCTTTTTTATGGACTGCTGCTTCTAGCTCACTGGCGCATGCTGGATAATAGCATCAGGTGAAATCAGCTATAGTGCAGCGTTTGGACAAGTAGCCATAGTGCAATTCTGAGACATTTTCTACTTTAAAAGAAAATTGAAGCAATTGAAACTTAATCTTTCTGCACAAAGTGTAACGGGATTAAAATGACATCGAACGACTCCATTAAATGCCCTCCAAGACACACAAACACATTGGATACAGTATGTGAGAGCATTCTATTTTACTAGCATTTTTTCCAATTTAACATAATAAATAAAATTTGCTATTTCTAAAATATGACCTTGAAAACTGTCTGTCTATCTTTAAATGCATCTTTATTCAATCCTACAGCCAGTTTTTTTTAGCCATGTCTAAAACTGGCTCCTTTATCTACATAATATGATCTCTGCAGTAAGCCTAGGCGAGAACTGAAAGTTAATGAGATCATTTCTCATTCATATTTGTATCGATTTGAGAAAATGCATGTAAGTGGTCTTAAAGTAGAGGTGTCAAAGTATGTTAAAAGCTCAATTTCGGTGGAAGGCCGCCTTTCTTTTTTCATCAATTTCGTTCGAAGACGTTTTGACATTTGGCCGATTTCCCAGGACACCACACATTTACCCCGCAGTGCATGTTTAAAATCCCTGATTTTGAGATTGTCTCATGTTCTACATGCATATTGAACGTTTCTCTCTCTTTCCTAATTTAGGCTCTAGATGCAGACATGAACTCAAACATCACCTACCGTATCAGTACGAAGGAGGCCAGAAAGCTCTTTGAGCTAAACACTGTTACAGGAGAGTTGAAGGTGCTGTACACACTGGACTTCGAGAAGCTTTCTCCTGCGGAGACTACGCACACCTTCGTGGTCGAGGCAGTAGACGGCGAGGGCACCATGCCACCCGGTTTAGCTACTGTTACAGTTACGATCATGGTAAGCCAACCATTTTACTTCCGATTAGCAGGTTCCCCAAAACAGTCAGTGCCCATGTGTCACCCTTAATCAGAGATCACTTAAACGCTTGGTTAAGTAGCATCAAAATATATAAACAGTAGATGCAACAGTCATCACGCAATGTCGTGAGGACTCACAGGATTGGGACCAAACAGCTGTGTGACGAGAGGAAAACCACTTGTTAGTGAGACTAATCAGATAACGGCTTCAATTTGCTATGGAGTATAAAGATTTGACGTTGACTGGAGTGGCCTGATGGGTAGAGATTGACTTTATTCCAAGCACTTTCGGAACTTTTGGTCAGGTCTAAGCTCAGTAACGGTACGTGGCAAAAAATTAAGTCAGCTGGCGACCTGAAATGTACAGTACCAAATGTTTTTCCGTCCCTGATGGCACACATGCATATTCCTGTGAAGTCAGATTGAGAAATAGTGGTTCTGGGAGCATGAAGAATCATTTTCACACATGAACTGAGCAACCACATTGTGTGCTGTAATCAAAGCTTATGGTTGTCAGTGTGTGTGACTTGGTCCTGGCTTGCAAATCATTCCATGTGTTTCCACATTAGCAGTTGGACAATCATATTGAAACAGTGAATGTGTATGGTGTGTCTACAAGTCGCCATTCATTCTTACAAAATTCTCTGAGCCCTGTAGCCTCCCGGTGTCGAAGGATTCTGGAGATGAGACATCAGACCAATGATGAATGCCAATTAGCCTTCAGCGAAGGCCAGCTGCTGGGTTTAGTACCAGCGACTGAAAGGGAACACTGTTGTGATATTTTTCAAGAGGATTGATATTCCTAAGGTTATCCGTCCTAATTTTCCTTAATCACACCAACCAATAAAGCTTGCTTTTTTTTTACCCCATAAATAATATATAGTTTTTTTTTTTTTAAATATATAGTTTTTAACTTACAAAAACAAACAAAAAAAAATGCTTGTCAAATAAATGCCCATGATTTACCAAATTCTCGTTAGATTAGAAGTGATTTTTCTCTACGTTTTGGTTGCCATCTGTTTGGCTCCTGTTCATGTCACAAGAGTTCCCCGTAGCTCATTTCATCGCATTCACAAAGCAGCGCTGCGCGACCAGGCACCGAGCATATTATGTTCCCTTCAGTCTCACAAGAATAGCTAATTGTCTTTGCAGATGAGTTCTGGGACTGTTTATTAATTTTCTCCTCTTTTCATGCCGTAGCTAATTGATCATTAGTTGCTGCGGAAAATGAGAAAGCGCAAGTCCAGGCAGCCAATGAATGTGTTACCTGATGCATGGAGGCTGAGTAATATCAGAGTGATTAAGATGTGATAGCGCCCCCAGGGTGCGGGTCCTGATGAGGAAAGCTATAACCGCAAGACTAACATCGCCAGCGGTGGTCTTTCATTTTATTTTATTTTATTTATTTCTATTTTGTGTGTGTGTGTGTGTGTGTGTTGAACAGCATAAAAGGCCTGTATTTTTCATTTCTGACAGGAAATCATACCTGCAGATATGAGGATATGGAAGAGGCAAAAAAACGAAAACAAAACAAAACAAAACAGCAGCTTCATTCTCCAATCCCCCATTATTTTTGACACATGAGTAAACAGCTCAGTTTTATTAGTCAAGAGCTCAGATCATCCCAAGGACATCTTTGAAAGGCCAGCTCTTGCAGGAGGGGCCACGGTGGGGGGAGAAAGGGTGTGTAATTTAGGTAGCTGAACTGTGCTGGCCTCTCCTTGGACTCAGAGAAGCGTGCTGTATTGAAGACGAGAGGCTCGAGCCGTCTGGCTCATCGGCATTCATTTTGCAATGCCGCGCTACTCAGATCCTTCACCAAGTCCTCCACAAATAAACTTCATAGTGGAAAGTCACGTCCTCCGCTATTCCCCTTCAGCTCAGCTCCTTCTCTGTCTTCTTCCGCTTTTATTTTCTTCCTTCTAGTGTCACTGACTTTTATGTTTTCTGCATTCTCAAAGGCTATAATTATCTCTGGTCCGAGTTTTTTTTCTCTTTTTAAAGAACAAATCCCTAGGCACGTAAAACTGTGTCACATCCTTAATGCTGTTCATGATCTGCTATTGAATAAATGCCATTTTTGTTTAGTGCAGCGGAGGCACAAGGTAATGGGGTCCTGCTCGCATGAGAGTTGCAATTGCAAGCATGGCTGAGGGAGGGAGAGAGAGAGAGGAGATGGAGGAAAGCTGTGTAAAGGTGCCATTAATCAGGCTTGTCATTCTCTTCTCTGTGTTTGCAAAGGACATGAACGATTTTTCGCCCGTCTTCAGCCAGACCCTGTATCAAGGCATGGTGGCTCCCAATGCAGTCAAAGGGACCGTCGTGACCACCGTGCAGGCTGAGGACCAGGACACCATGGTGAGTGTGTGTGTCTGTGTGCATGTGTGTATTTTTATGTACTTTTTCTCCCTACATATTCATAAACAGCACTGTGCAAAAGTCTTCAGTTGTCCCGCATGTCTTCATGTTTTGCTTCCAAAGAACCAGACTGTCTTTTATTTTTAATGCAGTCTGGAGAAATAGTTTTTCAGGGCTCCAGAAGGACTTGTTAGCTGTCTTTTTAGGCAAGATTTTGGCTCTTAATTCCAGTCCAGTCTCTGTACCTGGGCAGTTTCAGATGAATGTTTTTTTTTTTTTTTGTTCAGACACAGTGACATAAATCATTCACTCAAAAGAAATATCTAACTTAAGGCATGAACCAGTGAGAAACAGGTGGAGATGAAGACAGATGATCTGGTTGGTACTATTGTTACACTGGTGATGCTGAATGCTGAGTGGTTGGAACAGACGAGAGGGGAAATGAGGCTGCTGCTGATGTTGTTACATTAAACAACCGATGTTGCAGCAATATCGCAGCAAAACATTTGGTCCTATTTCTTTAATTTAACCTCACTCATCTTACTCATCTTCTATACCGCTTTATCCTGCATTTAGAGTCGCGGGGACCTGGAGCCTATCCCAGGAGGCTTAGGGCACGAGGCAGGGTACACCCTGGACAGGGTGGCAATCCATCGCAGGGCACACACACATACACACACTCACACACCCATTCACACACTACGGGCAATTTGGGAATTAGTGCTACCCACTACACTGCGTTTAATTTAACCTACATCATTTAATTGAATTTGATAAGAAGAAAGACCTTTGCACAGTGCTTCCTATCTCTGTATCTCTCTCTGTATGTGGGGACAGTGCCTTAAACGGTTATGGCTCTGGGTTACTGATCAGAAGGTCGGGGGTTCAAGCCTCAGCACTGCCCAGCTGCCACTGTTAAACCTGTATGTCCAGGGGTGCTGAATCCTGGCTGACCCTGCGCCCTGACCCCATCTTCCTAACTGGGATATATGAAAAAAATCATTTCACTCTGCTGTAAGGACAAATTGAATCTTACGGGTACAGAGATTGAAAGATGGATACGGGCACTGGGGGCTTATTGGTAGGTGTTTCACCTGCCCTGTGGAAGGCCCGGGTTTGATTCCCAGCAAGTGCCCAAAACCCCAGCCACTGAATGCATTGCCGTTCCCAAACCCGGATAAAATGAGAGGGTTGCGCTAGAAAAGGCATACGGCATAAAAACCTGTGCCAAGCTTGTATGTGCAGGCCAGACAATCCACTGTGGCGACCCCTTGCTGGAAGCACTGGGGACAGAGTGGTTAAGATGTTGGAATGCTAATCAGGAGGTCCCCGGTTCAAAACCAGACACCACCAGGCTGCCACTGTTGACCCCTTGAGCAAGGTCCTTCAGCCCCAAGTGCTCAGATACAATCAGACGTCAAGCTGGCAACCCGAACGCATGAGTAACTACCACAGAATCGACAAATGTATCTCAAGGGTGGGGTGTATCCTTGGCCCGATGTGCCAGGTGGCACTTTTCACCTTTCAAGCGATTTGAATAGTATTTTCACATGATCTTTAGAAACAGCAAAATGTGAGTTTGAATGAAGAACATTTGTTTTGCTTTCTTGCGTTTAAAAGTCACTCAAAATGACTGACGTGCTCTAAATCACATAAAACGTATTTCATTTAAACTGCTCGGTCTTATTGGCCCACAGCAACCAACACGCCTCATAACAGACTTACTACTACTATATCAAGTAACATCTTGTGCTAGATTGTTAGCACATCGCTTGAGTTTGAGATGATACACACAGATCTTCAGTCAGTGTGCCATCAATGAAATCCAGGAGTGAAAAGAGCTTTAAAATTTTTACCATTCCTGCTATAAAAAGGAATAACGAAATTTGCATAACGAAATCTGTCATCTGGTTATACTAACAGAGGTCCATATTTCAACAGCCACGTCTTTAGCTTAATTTAGGATAAATCAACTACTTTTATACATATTAATCACTGGTAGGCAGTGTCGTGAAAGTCTGAGATGTGAGGAAATACACTACAACAATCCATCATAATACACACTTATTGGCCACTTTAATAGGAACACCTCAGTGCCTTAAATCATTCAAGGCAAGTGATTTTTTTTTTTTTTCCTTCAGTCAGTTTAAACTCAATGAGTTTGGCAGTGCCATTGTTGTTGGTGCCGGACTTGCTTGTTTGAGTATTTCAGAAATCTGGGATTTTCACAGACAGCAGTCTCTAGAGTCAAAAGGAATCCAGCGAGCAGTAATTCTGCTGACAAAAAGTTTCAGTTCAAGTTGTATTTTTTTATTTTTGATGCTGTGTGCAGCCATGTTGTTTTGACGTCAAAAACATTATTTGCACTATTTTCTACAGGTGATGGTACTGTTCCTATTTTTGCACAACTCAGTGAACCATTTTTCCTTGACAGAGTGTTTTTTCATGACATAAAATGTCACAACAAAAGTCAGCTTGTGGGATTCACATTTTTCTCTATTTAAGAGTGATGTCAAATCAACACAGCTGCCCACAACATTAGAAATGAACAAAATTAAACTTCTTATAAATGAATTATACTGTATATACTGTACAAGTATTAGCTGTAGATAAATCAACATACAGACATATTTGTTTAAGCCTAAAACACTGACTATACAGTTCGTCTCGGGTTACTTTGCTGTAACCCTGTTCCCTGAAAAGGCGGGAACGAGATGCTGCGTGAAAACGCTATGGGA
>JAQMYJ010000006.1:6420411-6448843 GCA_030014305.1 Clarias laeviceps | reverse complement strand
TAAAACAAATTAACCTGCACTTTACCTTTGAAAAGAATCGCGACAGACCAGTGTTTCTGTGTAGAGCAGAGAGAAAGTATATGTGTGTGTGTCTGTGAAGGCAAAAGTAGGAGGGGTCTGTGTGTGAGTGCGCGCAGAGTCTTGAGCAGAGAGAGAAAATGGATCTTTAACCTCTCTAATGAGACTTGCTTTCGTTTTATATGGTCGCTGTACACACACGCATAAAGACACAAAATAAAATATGTTTTACACACACACACACACACACACACACACACACACACACACAGACGTGGTCACAGTTTTATAGTAAACAGTGCACGGATGTTAATTATACCAGTAAGAGACGAGCACTAAGACCCAGCAGGGGAGACGATTAATCACAATTCCACAGCGCAAGAGAGAGAAAAACCGTTGGTTCAGTTGTGATCATGTGACGCTTGGCGTCAAAACAAGAAGCGCATGTGTGATACATGATACTCGGTACTCGTAAACCAAGACTTGCTCCTTTTCCAAGTCATAATTTATAAAAAAAATATTTATCCGTTCGTCTCGTCTTGCGGAACACTCGCAAACCGCGTTACTCGCAATCCGAGGTTTCACTGTATTACATACCTGAGTTATCTGCCTAGCATGCTATTAAAAAAACCTAAAGATCTGGCTTACCAAATTGTCTGTCAAACATGCTGAAACTATGTAATTATGAACCGCAACTTAGCGCTTGGAATGGAACACTGAATTTGCTTTTAAATAAACTTGTGCTAATTATCTCTAAAGTGTTATTTAAATATTTTGCTACAAGTCCCCTGTGCTTGTTTCAATAAATTTAAATTAATAAAAGAAAAAATCAACCAGCACTAAATAAACTTCGACTGTATTTCTACTGGAAAACAACATGCACTGAACAATCTGTACAAAGTCGAATATGTGTACTGTTACACCCATGGGTGAGAGTAGGCCTGTACGTTACTGTATGTAACAGTACTAAAGTACAGTACGTTCCACTGAGGCCGTTTTTCACATTAGGTCCTTGGGATCGATTCTGAGCACAAATGACCCTGAAGTCTGGTTCATTTCGAGCAGTGAGAACACCATCGTTCCAGGCTCGGGAACCATGCCCGAGTCCGCTTGAAGAGGCGATACAGCAAACTCGGATCGAATCAGACATAGAAGCTGATCGTACCTGAGCACCTGTTTTGACATGACGGCATCAGTGCTGCTGGTCTCCGACGAAATATCTGATCTCATACACAGCCATAGCTGATAAAGTATAAAGGCACAGGAGCATTGCTCTTAAAATTTTTACATTACACCGTAAAAAACACGTCCACTCATCTGTGCGGACATTACCTTTCTGTGTAGGTTGGTGGAAACACAAGGCTGAATGAATTGAACTAAAGTGCACTGTATCCTTATTAAGCTTAAACAGTTGTAGCAAAAAACAAAACAAAAAAAAAAACAAGTACCTACAAAACCGCTTTGTTCGCACAAGCATCGATGTCCGGCCTGAGAAAGCACATTACACTATACCTGCGCATATGAATATCATCTACCATAAAAAAGTGCATTGCTATGAGCTCTCCCTGCACCCACTAATGACATTTGCCCAGGCTCTCACTTGCTGATTGTGCAATGTTGCTTACCACCACGGGGTGTGTGGATAAATGTCTCTTTTGCTCATAAATCACAGGCCTTGGCAGTCAAAAGCGCTGCTTAAAAGCACAGTGGCTCCTTCTGCTTTAGATTTGGCATGTCAAATTTGATCAGCCTAGTCTTGCCAAATTCCACCGATCCCAGTGCTTTTTACGGTACATGTGCCTGCTTTGTAATATAGCTTTATTGGATTGCGAGTGCTGTATTAGATCTTTCGTCCAATCCTCTTTAGCTTGGGTGTAAAAGCAATAGGAATTAGAATGCGTCACAGACATATTCATACACCTCGAGGGCATTTAATATAGCCAATCCACCTGTTAACATAGGAGGGAACTGGAGAACAGGAAAAAAAAAAAAAAAACACTGTCAGGGGAAGAACATGCACAGAAACATAGGAACCCGAGCTCAGGAGCTGTGGGGCAGCACCACCTGTATTAGATTTTTTTATTTATTTTTTTTTTTTTAAGATGCTGATTTCATAGTTTCTACTTTATTTAGAAACATTGAGCTCTTAAATCATGCAGGGGTGTCCTTGGATTTTGCTGCCATGGCACCAAATGGCAGGGGTGCAGTACAGGGAATCATGGAGCTGAGAAAAAAAAAAGAGAGAGAAAGACACTTCTGATAAAGGGTGAATAATTGAAATAGTGGAATTTTATTACTTTCTTGTTCTAAAAATTAGATTAGATGAGATACACTACATGTACAAAGCCAATAAAATGCAGTTAGCGTCTAGCCAAAATTGCACAAGTAGCATACAGTATTTATGGATATCCTATGTACAGGAGGTTCAGTATATATTATAGATAGGATACTCTGATATACACTGACCAGTCGATTCATTAGGTACCCCATGGTATTACTGGGGTGCCTTAATTCCTCATAGCACAGATACAACAAGGTGCTCAGAAATCATTCCGTAGATATTTTGTCATCATGATACTGAAGACGCTTTTGCTACAGATTTCTCGGCTGCACACCATGATGTGAATCTCCCGTTCCACCACATCCCAAATGTGCTTGACTGGATTGAGATCTGGTGACTGTGGAGGCCATTTGAGTACAGTGAACCCATTGTCATGTTCAAGAAACCAGTTTAAGATGATTTGTGACATGGCGTGTTATTCTGTGGTCATAAAGGGATGGACAAGGCCAGCAACAAAACTCAGGTAGGCTGTGGCATTTAAACAAGGCACAATTGGTACTATGGAGACCAAGTCCTACAAGTACTACAAGTGTGCCAAGAATATCTCCCCACAACATACAGTACCACCACCACCATCCTGAACCGTTGATACAAGGCAGGATGGATCCTTGCCTTTATACAGTATGTTATTTATGGCAAATTCTGACCCTACCACTCAAATGTTGCAGCAGGAATCAAGACTCATCAGACCAGACAAGATTTTTTCCCCCAATCTTTTATTGTCCAATTTTGGTGAGCACATGTGACTTGTAGCTTCAGTCTCCTGGTCTTAGTTGACAGGAGATGCACCAGATGTGAACTTCTGCTGCTGTAGGCCATCTGTTTCAGGGTTTCTACATGTTGTGTGTTCAGATATGCTCTTCGACATGCCTTGGTTGTAAAGAGATGTTATTTGAGTTATCGTTGCCTTTCTATCAGTTTGAACCACTCTGACCATTCTCCTCTAACCTCTGGCATCAACAGAGCATTTTTCCTCAGGGGGAACTATGCGATTTTCTATTCATCACACCATTCTCTGTAACTCCTAGAAATGATTGTACGTGAAAATCCCAGTAGATCAGCATTTTCTGAAATACTCGGACCAGCCATGTTCAAAGTCACTTGAACATCTGTTTGTCTACCTAATGAATGGGCCAGTGAGTGTATAAGTATATCCAAACAATGTTCAGTGGTGAAGACAGTGTAACAGAAGATATGTAAGAATAACCCACAAAAATGAACTGCATTGGAAACACGATACATGATATCCAAATCTGTAGCAAGACCTTGCCACCAACAGAGCTAGCAGAGCTTAAGCTTATCATTAATAGACAGATATCTAGCAGCATAGATGCATGAAAAGACAAGGGTAAGCGTATCCAGGTCAGGTTAACTGTGAAAACATGAAAGGGAAGCATGAAATAGTAGCAAAAACATGGGTGATGGAAGGCTTCGCTACGAGAGAGCGCTACAGACGCTTGATTCGAGCTGTTTAAAGAGTCCTTGATTGCACATGATTGTGAAAAACTAGTTGGAACGCCTGAAATTGCTTTATTATCTCAGCAGTCACAAGCCGCACCCCTTCCAATTAGGTATCTGTGCCCCTTAAATCCCTCAACCGTTTTTAATTAATTTTTTTTTACATAAATATTATAGCACACACAGCGAACAAGCTTTTCTGTTTACAGGCCATGGGAAAGCATGAAAGCAGAAATTTAGACACAGCTGACTTTTGTTTGCATATTTCTCTTATTCAGAAAGCTTATTTCACACTTGTTTCATAGTCTCTGGCCTGTTGGGAAGCCTAATCGGCCCTGATTATTTAGATTTGTTCAGACGCCTCTGCGCATGATTATGATTATGTGCTCGGGCCTTTGTTTAAAAGTTAATGAGGTGAATTCGCAAGCGTGCTCAAATCCGATGTTTTGCATGCAGCATCCAGGGACTAGAGCAAAAGTTTCTAAAGTAGGGACACTGTTTTGAATCTATTATTATCATTATATTATTTATCGTATCATCTCATTTATTAATAGTTTTTCTGCAGGAAGACTCCATGCACACAGACCCGAGACAGGAATTGAACCCGGACCCTGGAGGTGCAAGGCGAGGCGACAGTGCTAACTACTACACCAGCAAGATGACGCATGATAATTAATATTATTACTAAATGTGTGATAGAATACTTAAAGTATCAGTGCTACAGATAACACATTCACGTGGTGTGTTTGAAGTGTGTACGAATTTATTCTTTGTTACGGTCCGAATGTGCTCAAGGAGAAATTGGTTCTGGCAGCATGTGTCTCCAGGTTGTCTCAGTATGTCCAATCTGGTTTTATTAATAGTCCGTGTGTGTGTGTGTGTGTGTGTGTGTGTGTGTGTGTGTGTGTGTGTGTGTGTGTGTGTGTGTGTGGTTTGCATGTAAAACAACAGTGGCTCAGTCTGATGCCTAGAGCAGACAACCTGCATCCCTTTAGACAGCCCCCCTCTTTTTCACACACACCAACACACGCACACACAGACACACACACACACACACACACACACGTCTTTTTCTCCTCCACATTCTTTTTCTCCTCCATCCTCGTAACTGTAGGAATATCTGAGTATACTCGACTGACACACTGCTGCTTTATACCATCTCTGAAATCCACTTACATACACATGCACAGTGTTTTCCCGAGGTTTACGTAAAAAACAGAAATGCCAGTGCAAATGCAATGTGATCATGGTATCACCTTCCTGGCTGAAAGGCTGCAGGGGGCTGATTTCTGCTCATTCCTTTAGAGCCCATAACTCACCGCATGCCAAAGTGTCCGGAGCAGCAAGAGCCTGGCGATTGAATTGAGCTTGTCACTCGCCTTAGTGTGTCAGCACTTTACTGCATACACAAACTGATCGGAATTCAGTTCTTGTTTACCCTGCTCGATAAGCCTAAGTGGATGTCACACAGCCTACACACACACACACACACAAGCACAACAGAGGCTTGACTTTGTGAAAAAGATTCCGTTTTTCTTAAACGGACCCGGTTCTGAAGTATCAGACGGAGCGTCGTTATCTTTTAGTGATGGGTAATTTATTGGTAAATGACCACCATTTATGCCTTTTTATGAGGCAGACTGTCATATAGGCATTTGATGAACCCCTAACTTACTGGATGTGAGTGACATTTGAGTGAGGCAGTCTTGGCAGGAAAGTGCAGCACGGGAATACTGCGGTTTTCTGATTGAAATGGCATCACCTTTTTTTTTGCCGTCTGATTGAAATGGCATCACAATTCTTTACTCGCACGCTCTCTACAGATGTTTTAGTAATGTTGTTACAAGACTCCAATAAATAGAAAAATAACAGTGAAGTGTCTACTCTGGGTGTCTTGGTTGATATCATTTTCCGTGTGAAGATTTTCATACTGTATATAAAAAGGTATCATTTTCACCTTGGAATTTGAGACCGTTGAATTCTGTGACAAATGCTGTGAATGCCATCATCGCAGGCATCTACGTATGTGGATCTACATTTAGTGATTTTCCAGTTCGCATCCATTAGCTCGACTCTCCTTGTTATATAAGACAGCTACCAATCAGGGAGGCTGAACCCACTGAGAGGAAAGTACTATTTGTCGTCTGGCATAAACATGCGCTTACAGACACCCGTGATTGTCTAGTGATGCCCTGATTGACAGTGCAAAAAGATACGCCACCCAGAAAGAATGGGCAATTTTCTCTTGATCTCCCACCACAATTGGCTTTAACACTGACTAAATTTCGTGTTTTTGCCCCTCAGGAGCCCTTCACTTTATTTTTAACCGGCTCACATGCTCATGGAAGACATCATATAAACCAAAGCATGATAAATACTATGACCAAAGCCAATCGCGAGATTAGATACAGCAAGTGGTCGGCACTATCACTAAGTACACTAATACTATATTTGAGTAAAAGTATTTGAGCCCTGGGTTATTTATGGGCCAGTAGGGATGAAAAACTTTTACATTCAGGTTGTAAGATGACTTTATGTTATTTCCACATAACGTTGCTCAGACTAGACCTGACCAACTGAAGCAACCTCAGATCATAGCACTGCCTCCAGAGGGCACTATGCATGACAGGTGCATCACTTTGTACCCTGATGCACCCGTTGCTCTGGAATGGGGGTCAGTCTGCCTCATCAGATCACATGATCTGCTTCCATTGCTCCAAAGTCCAATCTTTATGATCCCTAGCAAATTAAAGCCTTTTTTCTGATGAGTCTAACCAAAAAGTGGTTTCCTTATGGGCACACAGCTGTTTATTCCCAATCCTGGCCGTTCTCATTCTTTACAATGCAACTTCAAACGTTTAAGTGATCTCTGGCCAGGATCATCTGAAAATCTGAACACTTCATTTTTCACAATTCACAGAAGTTCTCACCTTCCAGGTTTTAATCATGGGATGGACCATTCTTAAGCCAATCGCAGTATTTTTTTCTCACTGTCTTTGGTTGGTGCCGGCCAATAATTTGATCCTTCTGAAACGCTGCTTTTGTGTGAGGCTGGTGTGCATTCATGGTAATGAAACCTTATGTTTATACACTTCTACCACTAACTCTTTTGGCCTAATTAAATTCACATTTAAGCAAATTGGTTGGGCAGCTTAGAACTGGTTTGCGAAAGTAGGTTTAGCTTATTATGCAAATTATACAGAAGACCGTGATCTTCGGTGCTTTGTTTGATCAGCGGAACAGAAAAATCTTGTTGCCTAGGTGACTCACGACCGAAGAAATATGGACCAAAATATCAAACTCTGTGTTATATAAAAGTATTTCTTTTTTTTGCTGAAAAGCCAAGTTCTTTCTCATTTTTTGCACACAAGCAACATTCCAAACTCAACGTATCTGATGGATAGTCTATATTTTAAACTTTAATCAGCACAGGAAATGCGTCCCTTGATATCGGTCATTTTCTCTATACGCAGCCGATATCTGTGACCCTTACGCCACGTATAAATCTTTAATCCCTTTTTTACTGAGAGTTTGCTAAGGAAAAAGTCCGCTGAGCACATATTGTCTTTTACAAGAAGTGAGGCCTCTAAGGAAGAAAGGAGCGTAGTGACAGCCAGGAGCTTTGTGTGTGGCAGCTGAGGAGCTATTTGGGACTAATTAGTTTGCTCAAGGGTGCAATGTTTGTGTGCAAATGCACTAGCCTTCCAATACCATTTCAGTTGTCTATATTCTCAGGAACTCAAATCCCGGGCCTTGTCTATATCCTCGAGTAGTTTCCGTTCCAGAATGAAACAAAACGGATTTTACAGTTGGACAGCGCGCAATGTTATTTCTCTTCAAATTACATTTTCCCCACTGCTTCAAGAGTGCGTGGTGTTTTTTTTTTTTTTTTCCATCGAATACTCCTGAGTCTTTCAAATCCCAAAATCTGTATTCCATAAGTATTTTTTTTTTTTTTTTTTTTTTGTAAATTACATTTGTTAATGAAGGCAAAAGTAATCACAGTCTGCTGGGTTCTCAGTAGTAAGAGTCCCATTACTTCTCTAATTTTCCATCTTAACAACCAAGATGTTTATTTTTTTTAATGTGAAACGCAATTAACTAAAATCCTCTAAACAGCTCGAGCGATAATCATTCTGTGAAGTGCTATGAAATAATCCTCCTTAGAAAAAAATAAAATGTTGCCTCTTTTACCAGGGCTTGTTCTCTGTGTAAAGCACTGACTTGGCCATGGAAAATTTCCTTGTGTGTATCATAAATACACTCGGTCATGGACCCAGGTGAGGTTTCATGGGAGTTTAGGTGATAGAAGAATGGATAATGGAGTATGAATATTACTATGGAATAAAAAATATTAGATTATATCAGAGCAGTGTAACCTTGAACGGGTGTTAGGAATCCAAGCGGGACTTTTGAATGTGTAACAGAACAGAGTTGTGAGAATAAAAACACTGTTATGTCTCTATATAATTCCCTGCTACACTAATGCACTTATACCAGTGATTTACTAGTGCTTGGATAGCATTGTGGTGGAAAGTTTCTCTGGAGTGATGATCAGATTGTCTGCTTCACATCCGAAACAAAGTAACTCTAGTTTCACTTGGACACCTTGCATTTTAGTATTTTTTTAATTGCTTGACTAGCCTAAAATCAAAGAAGCAGACAATACAATATTGTACTTTGCCTTTCAAAATAGGAGAACCAAAATAAATGCCACTCATCTTCTACCTATTTTACCTGACTTGTGTGAATTAGTAACCATTACGTCTCTGAGTGAAGTGAGAGACATCAGAGAGAGAGAGGTGATGACATGAGTGGAACTTCTTCATTTAAAACAAAGGAACAGGTAGAACATGGCACTTCTTATCACATTCAGTTTCTGAAGTCAGTTCTTTCCCTGTTTAACCAGACTAACACACAGAATCTGTTTAGGGTATAGTCTCCAGGGGCACTATTTGGACTCATAAGACATTAGACATCGAGCTATTGTGCTAGCATAATAAAATATAACTATTTACTAATACTATTACTAGTATTAACTATGTTTACATATACAACATTTATTCAATTCGATTTAAATCATTCAACTCAACTGTTTACATTCAGAATGATCTGATAAAGACATGTGTTTACATGCACGAAGCATTTAATCGGAATATAACTTTTTTGATGTGCACAAAGGAGAAGTAGTATTTTATCCACCTATGAGGTTAGGTCAGGCTTCCAATCATTTCCAATAAATTCTACTTTCGGCGTTAGAACTGGTTACAAGAATTCAGTCTTATACCTATTATTAGTGCAATATTAAGGTCTGTGTATAAACATCTATTGCCATGATGATAGGAGAGACCTTTGTGCACTATGTGGACAGTATATGGCCCATTACACCCATATGTTGACCTTCACCAGAACTGGAAATTAATTCCAGCATGACTATGTCCCTGTGCACAAAGCGAAGCATTGTTCTCCAAAGTTGGTGTAGAAGAACTTGAGTGTCCTGCACAGAGCTCTTGTGGCTGAATTAACACAAATTCCCATAGCCATGCTCTAAAATCTAGTAGAAAGCCATCCCAGGAAAGTGGAGGGTATTTTACCAGCAAAGGGGAACTAAATTTGGAATAGGGCACATTTATAGAATTTTGGTAAAAAACCCTTTTCATATACCCCTTTTCCATCAAGGCGGTTCCGGAGCCAGTTCGGAGCTGGTATTCAATTTCAAACCAGTTCTTTGTTTTCATACAGTCAAAGCACCGGCCCTCAGATAGAAGAACTGGTACATGGCGGCACCAACACTTTGCTGCCCTAGAACAAAAAAACGCTTACGTCAGGGGCTGAGTGGCGGGATTACAGTATCTTGACTGACTAAATGTTTGTGACAGCCATCTTTAAATAGTGCACTCAATATGCAGTGGGTAGCTTAAATGATTTCTAGTATTGATAAAGCCAGGAGCTGCTCGCTAATCCATTGTTGTTGTTATGCTTGCTGATAGCATGGATACAGTATGTATATAGTAATCTGTAGATCTTTAAAAAACAAAGACAGTTCAATAGCGAACCTTCGTAGCCAAAAACCACAACTGTTGAATTATAGGACGTCAACCTTCCTTTCATTCATTGTGAGTTAGCTGGACGACAGGCAGCGATTTTAAGACTTTATATATCTGACAATTGTTAAGTCCAATGAGTAAATGAATTAGGGGGAATGTTCGACTCAAAATGAAATGTTGCCTTCACTTGAGTCTACAAATTAACAAGCAAACAACCTCTCAATCACCTTCGTTAGGAGTGGAGAAAGTGTCCGTTGCTTGGCAACGTTTGAATCTAAACCCTGTAGGAACTAGGATATTTTCGGAGCGGAGATCCAAAAAACAAAATCGAATCAGCCTGGTGTCTTTAAACACCTTTTATTGGTTGTATAAAAGCAGTTTGACACTCTTGTTGGTGGGGTAGTCACTACACTCCATCCCTAATATCGGGCCATATTATTTATTTTGTACGAATAAGGTTTATATAAATATAAAAGTCAGGGAAATATAAGCTTAAATCTTTTAGGGGATAAAAGTACTGTGCGGTAAAAGAAGTTGATGGATGGCGGGGCCACGGGGGTGCTTGCATTGACCCCCCACTTCACAACTTCTATGATCCCTATGTCAAAGCAACTAATTCAGGATCTAAGAGTCTAGGAATACTGTCAAACGTAAACCCTGTTAAATAGAAGGTCAGAAGTGCAGCAAGAAAAACACACACAGGATTTTTCTTTTTTTAATCAGTGCCAATTTAAGTGTTTAGCCAACGGGTAGTTCTTCATTTTGTTTGAAGACAGCCAGTGACTCAGCTGTTCAAACAGCTAAGGGAAATTCATTCCAGTACAGAGAAGAGTATTGACACATTTTTTTTTTTCCCTTTGTACCTTGAGGCATAGTGTGTTGAGTCAGGCTGAGCTAGGAAGCATGATGCTGACGGGTTTATAAATGCGCTCAGCTAAGTGGCAACTGGACGGTTTTTGGAAGTGTAGGCGGGCACTAGAGGGAGCGGTGGCTCAGGCGTGTAAGGTGCTATGTTGAGGATCCGGGTTCGAGCCACACACAGCCATTGGCTGCAGTGCCGGTCCCAAGCCCGTGTAAAATACTGTAGGAGGGTCGCGTCAAGAAGGGCATCAGACGTAAAACCTGTGCCAAGTTGTGTGCGGATTGGACAAGACCACTGAAAGAAAGTTTAGGCAATGTTAGTGTTGTAAAGCTGTTGGGAGAAAGCCAGTAGTGGGAACTCAACATACAGTAGGAGAATGTAGGTCTGCGTCTCGTCATCGAGCTCTCCTTCAGAACAGGTCTCAATTTTCGATGCAGGAGACGTCACAGAATTATTTGATCTTACTGGTGTGTAGCAGATATGATAGTAGTCAATAAAGTGTCTTTACAGTAGTGTTGTATTGTTTGGTTCCTTTCAAGCTCTCCATGTTACTGTAGTTGTCTCTTCGTGCATGGTTGCTCTAGTAAATTGTACAGTTTTTGTGATTTGTCGCTGTGAATGGCTCTGGTAATGGCTATGATCCACAAATTGGTTTTATTTTGTCTGAGGTGAGTGTTGTTTTTTTTCTTCTTGTTTAAACTGCACTCGGCACACATTTTTCAAAACATCTGTCAGCTTCAGATTTTATATTTGCATATTTGCATAATCTCATGGGTTTTATTTGTAAGCGGTTTTACCCACCATAAAGTAATTATTATTTTTTTTTACTTTACATACTTTCTTATCAATTCAATAAGTTAATGTTATATCTTCAGTTATGTCCTTAAATTGAAAAGACAGGCTGACATAAAGGGATGGATGTTGATGAGAACGTACCACATAGAGAGATGGTGACGAGAGAAAGCAAAGGAAAGAGATTGTGAACTTTGACAAGACGCGGTACTCCAGGGTTACAGTCGTGTTTTTACTCCTCGTGGCTTGCTCTGTTCACCCCCGAGTCCTCCACAATTAGTCGATGAATCATTTAAGAATTAAAATCCTGCACTATTGGAGGATGTGTGCGGGTGGATGTATGAATTCCATGCTCGTGGCAGCGCTGAGAGGGTGCAGCCCACCCGTTGTCTTTATTTGTCACTTTCCTTCATTATCGATATTGTCTGCGGCACAGCAGGGTTGCAGCCCTGCACTGCTACATGTCAGGCCGACAAAGCGTGTCAGCCTCAAAAAGACTGGAAAAACAGCAACAGGATGGGAACATGCAAATCAGGAACTGGATGTCTAGTTCAACATGAATAGTCAGGCAAAAAATGCACATCAGTCCTGATGTTTTCCTGCCGTTGATCTGTTCGGCAGTAAATATGCAGTATTTAGATTGTTGTGACACATATACGTATATTTAAGAAATATTTAACATTTAACAGGAGAGAAAGTTGCACTGAATATCAGTACGACACCATGACCTCCAGTGTGATATTGCCTTTATAAAACAGTTCCACAGACGGCATTTATTATTAACAGGTTAATATTTGTTTGTTCATTTAATTAGATTTTTTTGCTCCTCAAAACATACATACTTCTGCAACGGGTGGAATTAACTAACTGCGACTGGTGGAGCTGTTGACCAACAGTTAAATAGTGGTGAATGTACAGTAGTTTTCAATTTTTTTTGGTATTTTGCAACAAAAGGTGAAGAGA
Organism: Clarias laeviceps; assembly: GCA_030014305.1. Classification (NCBI taxonomy): domain Eukaryota; kingdom Metazoa; phylum Chordata; class Actinopteri; order Siluriformes; family Clariidae; genus Clarias; species Clarias laeviceps. Next base: position 6,436,362 of record JAQMYJ010000006.1, on the reverse strand, counting down.
ATAAACCATGGAGGTTGTGGACAATCCTGAGAAACATACAAGATTTCCTTTCATATTTCCATCAGCTTACATTCGGGTTCTAGGGTCGAATCCCAAATGACATAAAATGGAACGGTAGTGCGCTATGTAGGATGAACGATTTCTTGTTCCACACATTAAGTGGTGCCCTTGATCAAATTTTAAAGAAGGATTTGGGATTCAACCTTACGTTAGGCGCTAGCTAACTTTGTAGTTTGCGTTAGCCATAAATAAAACAACATAGACAGTTCAGAGGCAATTCGGGTCAAGTACTAATGTGACGAAGTGTTGCTTAAGATGACGGTGTTATCAGATGTATTTTTTTTTCTGAAAGTGCTTCTGTGACTGGTTTTGAATGTAGATTTTTGGCAGGCAGCTGCTCTTCCTTCTTTCCAGTACTGAGGATCAAATCAACTAATTAACAATTGTTTTAAACATCTATTATGCAGATTGATAGTTCTGATTGGTGAGAAAAAACTTACGGTTTCATAATGCATTTTATATAGGTATTCATACAATGTGTTGCTAACGACATGCAGCGTGAACAGGTTTCAACATTCAGTTAAATTTGCTTTTGTCATTTAGTTTTCATGCTTGACATAAAAAATTGGAAATTTATACTGTAGTTAGTGAACATTTAATGGCTTTAATGTTGAAGATAACACTAACTACCCCAAATGCCGCATCTCTATTCTAAATTTCTGAGCTTTATTCTGGAATTGGTCCTCCTTTCCTGTTATAACAGCTGCCTCCATTAGATTTCAAAGGGAGGTCAGGCTCTGATCTTAGAAGAGGACGTCCGTGGTGAAGGCGGGGCTCCAGTTCATCCGAAAGGTGTTTATTCAGTTTGAGGTCATGGCTCTGTGAAGGGCACTCAAGCTCTTCAGTGCCAAACTTGCCAAACTAAATTTTCATGCATGGGGCATCATGAGGCTGGGACATGTTTGGGCCTGGTAGTTCCAGTAAAGAGGAAATTGCAACCCTACACCATACAAAGACATTCTAGGCAATTGTGTGCTTTCAGCTTTGTGGCAACAGTTTGCAGAAGACCAACAAACCATATGAGAATGTCGGTCAGAAGTCTATAAACTTTTGGCCGCATAGTGTATAAAAATAATCAGCTTGGTTCTGTACTACAATGATATCAAGTACCACCCTTGAACTTTTAATGATCTAAAATGTATTTACGATTTTATCTGAAAGGGCACAGGAGCCAGTCGAGTGAAGTACAGAGTGGACTTGGAGAACTTCCCCTACAGTGCCAGCATCTTTGACCTTGAAGAGGACACAGGAAATATTCTCACCAAGGTCAACCTCAATGAGAGTCCCAACACCAAATTCACTGTGAGTACATACTTTACATACTGTAGAACAACACTGCATGCTAAGCTTTTCTACAAATACTCTTTGTATGCTAGCAGTTGTTTGTGCAGCTACATCCCCTCTCCAGCTCCAGATTTCAAGATTGTATGCTGTTCTTTGTATTTTTTTTTTTTTTTTAAATCTGGTTTTGCTCTGAAATTTATTTTCCTTGACCTCCTAAAGCTGGTGATTATCGCTTATGACGACGGGGAGCCTGTGAAGTCCAGTAAGACCTTGGTGGAAATTACCGTCCTGCAGCCGTCTGCCATTCCCATCTTTACTCAGGAGGAGTACAGGTACTGTAAATGCTCTGCGCAGAGAATTTTCAGCGAAGATACGACCAATGTTGCCGGGATTACATTGCGATATATCAGACAAAAATCAACTTTTCTCTCCGGCAAAACACATTAGAGTTGAAAGAGTTTGAATTTGGATCCATGTTGTGTTGGAGTTACCAACAAGGCTCATACGCCCAGGTTTGTGTCTTGTCAGAAATGCTTCTGAAAATCCTGAAAGCCCTGATTTTTGTTTGTTTTTGTTTGTTTAGAACAACAGAAGCATCCTAGCTGTCCATCACACAAGCTAGAAGTACTTTTTTTTTTCTTTTTTTTTTTTCTTGTACCATCACATCATCTGATGGGAAATTTAAAAGCACTTCTCATGTGGTTGGCACATATTATAGTCTACATGATTGGTAGTCTACAGTGTGATGCGATGCTTTTGGATTTTTTTCGTTTCTAGGCCATTTTAAAAAGAAACCTTGTCCATTTTTGTTTCCAACTGCTCCCATAAGTGTTAATTCAAGTGCTTGGTGAAGAGGTAGTTTTCGCTGAAGGCAGTCAGTGACTCAGCAATTCAGGCAGCCAGAGGAAGCTCATTCTGCCATCGGGGTGACAAAGAAGAGTATTGATGCATGTCTTTTCATACCTTGAAGGATAATGGCTCCAGTCAAGCTAGAGCCTCAGAGGGAACATGGTGCAGAATAGGGTGTAATAATTTCTTTTTAAGTAGATGGGGACTGGTCTGTTTTGGCTTTGTATAGGCGAGCATGAGTGGTTTGAATATGATAGCGGCAGCTACAGATCGAGTGGCACAGAGCAAGCGGGTAATGTTGGAGAACTTGGAGAAATGAAAAAAAGATCTTCTGGAGCAGTTGCAAGGGTTAAGGAGTGAGCCTCAAGATGACAAGGTAATAAGCATAAGTAAGCTAGGCTAGCAATGTGAGGCAAGCAAGCACGTATCACTTTGCTGTAATCTGGCAGTTGTCCATGGAGAGATCACATTACAACCTAAAGGGCACCTATTATACAAAATGTACTTTTTATACATGAAGATGACTCTCCATTGGGAGTTTACAAAGAAAAAGGTCAGAAAATATCTCATGCTTTTTTATAAAAAAAATTTCTCTGCATTAGCAATGCTTAAGTAAGCAAGATTTTCCTCCTGATGTGACCTAATTGAAATCCTTCCCAATTTGTTGCTTAGCTCTGTTGTTCTCTGACTCGGTGTGATTCAGCAGTCACTCTTTTACATAGACACTGAAAAGGCTTTGTTTTAAGGAAAAAAATAATCTGCTAAGTTTGTATAGAATTATAACAAAATCTAAAGCGTCCTGGGATGTAAGCGTAAACATAAAAGCGGCGGCGATGGAAGTTGGTACTGCTAATAAGCAGTGTTGGGGGACAATACTAATTACATTCCAGAATTACTGTCTTTAAAAAGTAATCAGTTACATTACAGCGTTACTTTCTGATAAAAGTAACTAGTTCGGGTGGCCTCCGAGTGGTGCAGTGGTAAAGTGTCGCCCTATCACCCGGAGATCGCGAGTTCGATCGCCGGGTGATGCTGTAACCTCTCGCCCTAGTGACTGGGAGGAATTGGACATGACTAAATTAGGGAGAAATTCGGGGAAAAATCCCCCCCCCAAAAAGTAACTAGTTCGAGAACTTTTCGCAGAAAATGAAAACTCCTTTGTGATTCCACATGCATGTTGTTTTAGTCAAGACCTTTATAATTATTCTACCATCATCACTCAGCGAAGTTAACTACCTACTAATACCCCTATCTCACCTACACGGTTTTGCGCGGTGGCCGTAAGTACGGTTCATCATGATTTACCATGAGTTTTGGCGCTGTGATTAGGTTTCCATCTTTCCACGCATCGCCCCTAGCATTGTCAAACGGCATAGGTGAGATAGGGGTATAACAGCAGGAATGAAGTGTAGGACGACTTTCACACACACTAACGGATTGGGAATGGCAGCTGTCTGACTCAAGGATTACATAAATTGTGTGAATAACGGATTACATTTTTGAAAGAAAAATAAATAAATAAATAACTGAGTACTTAAATGGCGGACCTAACGCGTTAGATTACTCGTTACATCAAAAAAGTAATCCAAGTACTCTTACTTTGTAATGCGTTACACCCAACACTGCTAATAAGCGTCAAGAATAACGATGGCAAGGCCTCCGAGTGGCGCAGTGGTAAAGCGCTCGCCCTATCATCCGGAGATCGCTGGTTCGAATGCTGTTGCCTCTCACAGCCGGAGGCACAAAGAGAGCTGATTGGCCGAGCTCTCTCTCCCAACGGTGCGTGAGCAAGCAGTTCGAAAAAAATGTCACGTGGGTCGGAGGAAACACGTGAGCGGTCTACGGCCATCCCTACTGAGTGGCGTTGTGAACTTAATGTGGAAGCCCCTAGTGACTGGGAGGAATTGGACACGACAAAATTAGGGGAGAAAATCGGGCAAAAATTGGGGGGAAAAAATAAAGTAAAAAAAAAAAAGGCAGACATTGCTTGTTCTTTTAACATGAATCGTTCACCCATCGGCACGATTCTAAAGAACGCTGTACTGTAAAATACTATGTAGAGCCAATTAGGTTACTATCCTGGTACCTAGACAATGCTTGTTGTACCTACAAACAAGCTCTCAGAAACGGAACACATTTGTATGTTGGGAACTTAATGTACTTACTGTATGGAAACACGATACCGATCGTATCAATGATTCCCATGCATAGTAGCATAATCTAATCAAATATTGGTATTAAAATAAAGGAATATCTAGTGTTTCATGCATATTTTTCAGAGCTCAATAAACAGTTGACCTAAGTAAGTACCATGTGCCAGTGTGCGGGCATGACAGCTATGGCAGTTGTGACACTTGAATATAAGCAAGTAGTAGGATAATAATAATAGTAACAGATTATTTTTTTCTTATTCCAGACTTGATAGTATCAGGTTTCAGCAGCTGCTAAGATTGTTGCAAAGACTAGATGAAGAGTCATGTTTCAAAAAATAATAATAATAATAATAAAAAAAGTGAAATTACGTAAACCTGCCAGTGAAGTTTTTATGATAAAAGTTTATGAATATGTATGATAGCTCTAAGGTAAAGTGTTTGTGAATGTATTATATTCACGATATTGTTTTCTCAAAGGGCAGAGTGCACTTTCCTTGAATGCATTATGGGTACTTAAATTAAATGTTTAATATATTTGACACCAGGGGTAGTCAATTCATTTTTTTTCTCTGGCAAATAAAGCAAATAACAGTTGCTTGAGAAGTCGCCTGCTTAAAGTCTTTAGATTTAAATACAGGAAGAGAAGACCTTCTATCATGGCATCTTATATTCTGTATCTTGTGTATTAGAAAGTTAAAAAGTAAGTTTTATATAGATATTGTTTGCAGTTGTGTTAAATATGGCTGTTGGGGTTGAATTTGCTTAACTGGCTTCAGTTGGAAGCAGTACTTAAAGAAAAGTGATAACGTAAGGAAGACGTTAGTGTGATGTAATACCCAGGCACAAAGTCAGCCTTTATATTCTTCTAGAAAGGCTTACAGTAATTAACACCAGAATTTTTATGAATGGAAAGAAGCTAGACACTAATAAATATTATGCCAGTCTAGTATCAATAATGACATCACAAGTAGCCATAAAGTGACTTTTAATAGACAGCCAGAAAAGTTGGAAGGGTCCCAGAGCAAGTGTAGTGAGCTGCTTTTAGAGATTTAAGGGTAATATTGTGTGTATATGTGAGTTGTTCAGTAGGAGTGTAACACAGTGTGACTGCTTGTATTCAGTCCTGTTTGTGTTGTATGTCTATAAGTGGCTGTTTATCCATCAGCCATCCATATTGTCTACAACACTGGGGGCTTGTAACCTTGAGTCTATCCCAGGGAACACAAGGCAGAAGATGTGGTACAGCCTGGATGGGCACATGGGTACAAGTGCGCGCACAGACACACACACACACACACACCAGTAATACCAGGAAATACCAGTCAATCTGCAGTGTTTCCTAGAATACCTAAAGGAAACCCCCCAAGCACAGGGAGAACATGCAAACTCTATGCACACGGACCGCAGGTGAGATTCAAGTGCAAGGTGACATTATTAACCACTAAACCTCGCCGAATCTGTATTCGGGTGTTAACCCTTACAACTCAAGCAGCTCTGTACCAGTAACACAACACTGATCTATGACAGATTTTTTTTTTAAAAAAGCAACTGCGTATATGCAGGTCCTGCCGGTGTTTCAGCGAGAGTATATGGCAGGTACAGTAGAAGGAAAGTTATCATTACTTTTAAAATGCTCAAATTTTACTGCTACTGGAATATATATATTAAATATATGTTTAGTTGGTCCACCCTGTGCAGCTACAGTATAACAGCTTCAACTCTTCTCAAAAGACTTTCCTCAAGGTTTAGGAGTGTGTTTATGGGAATTTTGGACCATTCTTCCAGAAGTGCATTTGTGAGGCCAGAGACTGATTTTGGACGAGGAGGCCTGGCTCGCTGTCTCCGCTCTAATTCATCCCAAAGGTTGAGGTCAGGACTCGGTACAGGCCAGTCAAGTTCTTCCACACCAAACTCGCTCATCCATGTCTTTATGGACCTTGCTTTGTGCACTGGTGGGCAGTCATGTTGAAACTGGAAGGGGCCGTAACAGTTTCCATAAAGTTGGGAGCATGAAACTGTCCAAAATGTCTTGGTATGCTGAAGCATTAAGAGTTCCATTCACTGGAAGTAAGGGGTTGGGCCCAACAACTGAAAAACAGTTTACCCTAGATTACCCTAACCATAGATGCATGTCTTCCTCCATCCCTGGGACATGGTGGGATCAGCCGAGCGGTGCTGGAGGATCGGAGGGAACGTGGAGCGGGGCGGGGTGTGATTAGAGCTGAGAAGTAAGTGGGTGCTGGGCCGTTTTTAGCTTTGTAGGCAAGCATCAGTGTTTTGAATTTGATGCAGGCAGCTACAGGAAGCCAGTGCAGGGGATTGGAGAACTGGGGTGGTGTATGAGAACTTTGAAGATGAGACGTGCAGCTGCATTCTGGATCAGCTGAGATTACAATGTAGAAATGCAAAAAAAAAAAATAAATAAAAAATAAATGGCTAAACATCCTCTGGGTTTTAAGGGCTATACCCAAAATGTGTCTCACCAAAATGTGAAGGTTTTTTAAATTTGTGTTTTAAATTGAATAGCCTATACGTATATGCTCCCACCTTGCCTATGGAAAAATGACAGCATTGTCAGCAATATGGACAAACTTAGATAATAACTTAATTCTCAGATTGACATGTGAATTATTTCTTAATCCCACTCATGCACTTATTGTTTATTAATACTCACCAGTGATATTTCATATGAACTATGGACAAGCAAACAAACAAAAACATTACCTGATTTAAACCACAGCAATCCTGACCAGGCAGTTACGAAAGATGAATGAATGAATGAAAGTAAAGTCACTGAGCATGTTCTTGTTAATGAGCTTTATACCCATCACTTGCATGTAAATTACTCACTCATATACATTCACACTCACTCGTATGAACGGTTGCGGGGGGCTGGAGCCTATCCCAGGAGCCTATCCCAGGAGACTATCCCAGGAGACTATCCCAGGAGCCTATCCCAGGAGCCTATCCCAGAAGACTATCCCAGGAGCCTATCCCAGGAGACTATCCCAGGAGCCTATCCCAGGAGCCTATCTTAGGGCACAAAGAAGGGGACACCCTGGACTGGGTGCCAATGCATTACAGGGCACACAGAGGCACAGATCACACACTCTATGGGCAATTTGGGAACACCAATTAACCTAATCTGCATGTCTTTAGATTGTGGGAGGAGCATGCAAATTGAAGGAACAGAAATGCCCCTTTGTACAACCTAATAGTTGGTACATAGTTACTGTACAACCCCTTGTTCTAGTCTCACTCTGACTAAATCTTGCATTCTATGTATCGAAAAATGAAATCATTTCAATCATATTTGAAATCATTCATTTGAGCAATTAAATGAGAAATTTATTATGCATTTAGTTCTTTTAAGGGAAAAAAAGGTTTGTTTCTGGGTTTGCGTAAATTTACTTTACATATAATTAGACTCACTAATGTGAACCTTACAATTATTTAATTGGAAATGATTTTTTGCAATTAGTATTTTATATTTTTTACACTGTCAAGTTTTAAATTGATATTTATTGCACATTATGTGGATTTAATACACATTAATAGTGATACCTTGTCATTTTTGGTATTAATTAAAGATATATTAAATATAATCAAAAAAATCATAATAATTAAGTCCATATATTTAGACAAATGAGTTATTTAGTTAAGAGTAAATGCACAGGAATAAAAGGAGGATATGCTGGGTTATGCTGTGGCTCAGCTGGCATTAGGCCACTAGAAGATTTAGCACATGCTGTTTAGGTGGAAATGGATATTTAGGAGACCAGTATGAAATTATTTTGTAGAGGTACAGTAGAAAGCTGGCTGATAAATCGGTTGTATTTTCCACAGCATCTTCTTTTAATTTTGTGCAACACTTCTGAGCCGACTTTTATCCAACTGAAAAAAAAGAAGAAAAAAAAACAATCTTGCTGTATTTCTGTGTTCATGTCCAAGTTTTCTCAGTGCTTTTTATTTTCTTCTGCCATCAACTTTTTTCTACTGGTACTGTATGAATCAACCTACATTCAATCGAACACATACACCATACTTTTTTGTGTTCTGTATGCCATCTGTGAGAAAAATCCAAAGGGTGTTAAGGTCAAACCGGGACTTTTGATTGTGCAGAAAAACAGAACACAGTTATGAGAGTAACACCATCCTTCATTTTTCTATATAATCTGCTACACTGATGCACTTATCCCAGTGTTTCACTAAGTGCTCAGAAGGAGTTCTCAGTACACCAGAGCCGTGATCAGACTGCCTGCGTTCTATCTGAAACACTGGCCTCCCAGGAACTCCTTTAATGGCCTAGATATGTGGAAAAGGCTTGGAGGGAGGTCAGGACTGTACAGGGGTTGTGGCAATAACTCCTAGCCGAGTTCCTGTAATGCACAAGTGGTATTTGTGAATGATTGTGTATACAGTTTCCTCAGACAGAAACGTCTGTTCTGCATGTTGGTGACGAGTTATCTGATGATTTTCAAGAATTAGGAGTTCCACTCGCTGAATGTTCACAGGAATGACTGGAGTGGGCTCTCAGGGATCATCATTAGGAATCGATTCGAAGTACAGGATAGATGTATTTAAAACGTTTGTACCATTCAGAAGTTTTACTGCAGCTAAGAGTCTCATTACTAACATGAGTAACATGCTTGAAGTTTTCTGTAAGTATCCATCAGATTTATGCCTTCATTCACAAGAAGTTTTGTTTAACCACAAGTCGCGGTGTGTTAAACGCCTCTTGTAATTCTAGTGACAATTTCAGTGTCGCTTACAAACACGTAAACATTTTTTCTAACTGATTGATGAATGAAGTTGACATTCTGTTTGCGTCGCTATTGTACAGGCAGCAGTCTTCTTGCTTGCTTTGTCCTTTTTATAATTATACCCCATGATGGACCTGCTTACCGAGAAAGAAAACAAAAAAGTTAATAAAAAGTCAGACATGGCCATTTTTTGACTCTAGCAAATACGAGCAGTGAAAAGTTCTTTTAAACACCAATGCAGTCAGATAAAAGGATTTCGCTCGTGGCAGTTTCCCAGATTTCCTCTGTCACAACCGGCAGCCTTTGCATTTTGCAATGCGGCTTATCCCATAAAACCCACCTAATGAAGCTACAGCGACTTTCACTAAATCACCAAGCGGGCACCTTGAAACTTCAGAGTTTGTCATTTTGACGATCACAGCAATCGCTGTCTTATTTTTCTGCTTACCACCCTGGATGCTTACATACATCTTTTTCTCTCTCTCTCCAATCCACCCACTCCTGGTGCATGAATATACAGGAGATAAACCTGCCATGGTTCTGAGGCAGGATGTGATGAATACAAGCGCTTAACATTTGGCACATGGTTACAAGTAGATTGCTTCTTTTTTTTTTTTTTTTTAACTCTTATCTGAGCAAAGACCGTGTCTAGTTTCATTCATGAGGTAAGGATTATATGTCAAGCACAATAATTATGTAAAGAGATGAAATGGAACAAAATGATCTAGTAATCTTAAAATTATCAAATGCTGCACGGTTTTGTTAGCGAAACCCACATAACCCGACAGCTAACACAAGGACCACTCAGCACTGTGTGTAATATTTTTGTTATTAACGTGGACACTGACAGGTCTGTTTTTCCTCCAAACATACTCCTTGAAAAAGTAATACACTGAGTGAAAAAAGCTCTACATTCCTGAAGTGTGCCGATTATAGTGATGCAACTAACAATTAGCATGCCTTGGTCCGGGTTCTCCGTAACGCTGCCGGGTTGTTCCGCCGTGTTGCACTTTCAGGTGAAGCAAATCAACATGGTGTTCAAATGTCATCTGTTACGGGTCAGTGCGTTGAGAGCAGTAAGACTCCAATTAGCCATGCGCGCTGCTCCCGCTGCTAGTTCGGCTCATCTTCCTTCTATACTCCACAGCCAAGGCTGACTGAAGTAATGAGGGCTTTTAGGCCAAGGTAGTCTCTCGCGCTACATTGCAGAACTTGTACTATTAGTATTCAGTCTTCTCCGCAGGGTCAGACAAACAAGCATGCCATTAGCATAGCGCCACTGATTAGCATGCACAAACCTCGGCTGTGTCGCTAGATTGGTAATGTGTGTTTTTAAAGCGTCATCGATTTGTTCGGCCGTTTCCTTTGAGGGAATACTTATCAGCAGGTTAGGGGCTGTTCAAGTCCCCCATGTACGTAGTTTAAGTTAAGTTGAAGGATCCGTCGATGCTAAGATGTCAACTTAACTGTGGTTATCGATATCATATGAAGAATTTAAGTTTTTTCTTCATCCCAAACTGTTATATTTAAATTAAATCAAAATTCAAATTTTCAAATAAAAATTTTAGTTGTCATACACAGCACGATATGCAGTGAAATGCTTAAACGACCGCCTGTGACCTTAAGAATAAAAATATAATTGGTAGGAAATAAATATGGAATAAAGTAAGAAATAAAATATAGAAAATAACTTTAGCTAAGGAAATAAAACTATATCTATAGAAGATAATAAGAAAAATATAGGAAAAACCAAGCTGTACAAATATAGAAACTTTAGTATGGAGATGAAGTGGGATTTAAATAGAAATGTCCGGATGGTGTGCAAATATGCATGAAAGTGTCTTATGTGTCTTATGTGAAAGTGTCACATGATTAAATGTTACAAAATTACATGACATTGGTTCTGTTTATCTTGGTGTGAAAAGATGATGCAATTTAAGCTCTTTTTCCAATGGTTGCCAATTAGCAGTAGCTTATCTAACTAGCAACATGAAATGATTCTGATATGATATGATTTCTGTTAGATAGCAAAAATGCTTTAAACACCATATTTGTTGCACCCACTGCCAGTTGACCTGCTAGTGGCCATTATTATAATACACACTGGGTGGCACGGTGGCGTAGTGGTTAGCACTGTGGCCTTGCACCTGCAGAGTCAAGAGTTCTATTCCCTCCTCGGATCTGTGAGCGTAGAGCTTCTATGTTCTCCCCAAGATTGGTGGGTTTCCTCCTGATTCTCCTTCAGTTTCATCTCACAGTCCAAAGATGTGCAGATTAGGCTAATTGCCCTACAATGGATTGAGCCCCTGTCCAGGGTCTACCCCACTTTGTGCCCCAAGTCTCCTGGTAATAGGCTCCAGCCAACCCCTCCACCCATCTCTTGTGACCCTCCATATGGTAAACGGTAAAGAAGGTGAATGAATGACCATCACTGAGACTTGAATGTTTATTCTTTATTTAAAATTAGCACAGAGTATGAAAATTATCATCAAGGTTCGTTGTGAAGTGAGAGAAAGCCTGAGCAAGTTGTTCGAGTGGAATGTTTACATGGACAGTGCTGATGCAATATTTAACAAGGTTACTCAAGCGTAAACACCTTTATGTGCCTTACATGGGTGTGACACAGATTGGGTTTAGAGGTCATAGATATACTTCCCATCAGACAGACAACTACATTTTGTTAGTGTGAATTGATATTTTAGTGTTTCCCAAATGTAGGCGCACGATGGTACTGCTGGTGGGAAATGAGAGATTGTGTACAATATTTTTTTCCCCTCATAATTACACTACTCACAATAAGTTGGGGATATTGTTATTTACATGAGTGCTTTTCCTATTTGCTCTGAATTTGAATGAAATAAGTAAAAGTTTCCTTTGATATTACTAATAATGTATAAGAAGAAACATCATTTTCATTAGTTTAATATTTATTACCCCAAAATCCAGTCTCTGCTTCAACTGCTCCCAGACGTGCTCTATGGGGTTCAGGTCAGGGGACATTGATGGCCAGACCATATGAGACACTCCAACTTCCTGAAGTCGAGCTGTGACAATTCTGCCACGATGTGGTGGAGCATTATCATCCATGAACAGTAAGTTGGGGGTGTGCTGGCGGAATTGGGGGATGATGATGGGTTCTATGATGTCTCTGAGGTAAGAACGTGCAGTGACTGAGTTATGTACAATAACCAAATCTGCTTTGCGCTGACTGGTGATGCCTGCCCAGACTGTAGCACCTCCTCCACCAAAGCAAACCCTGGGGACCATGTTGACCTCAGCGTATCGCTCAGCTCGTCTATCACCCCAATACAGTTGCCTCCCTATCCCAAAAATGTCTGAAGTGAAACAAACTCTGTATGTATGACATCCACTAAGTCTCTTACAATATCCCTAACTAATTGTGAGTGGTGTATATTAAGACTTCTGTGATAAATCAGCTTTATCACCGGCTTTCTGTTCAAGGCTACTGTCTTTGCAGTCATTGTTGTGCAGGTGTGACCGGTTTACATCAGTTCATTTGTAACTGCGGTGCGAGCAGAAATGGATGCCCCACTTGTGATTTGCATAAAAGAAGAGCAGTGTGCAGTGATTAGGGGTTTGTTTGTGGTCTGATGGTTTGGATATCTACAAACAAAATTTTAAACAGATACTCTAAGGAAGGTGAAAGTTTCTTAAAGAGAATCATTACTGGTAAAGAGACATGGATTCATCACTACGAGCCTGAGAGTAAAAAGTAAAGTATGGAACGGAAACATCCTCAATCGCCGACTGAGAAAAAGTTGAAACGTCAACCATCAGCTGGAAAATTGATGCTCAGGAAAAAGGTTCAACAATCAACAGTGCTCGTTACAGTGACTCTTATAGAAGAGCTGAAGCCTAAACTTCGAATTAAACACAGAGGACTTCTATCCAAGAGTCGTGATCTTGCATAACCAACAATACACATCCGCACACTACTGGCCACATCGTTGACACCCTGCAAAAAGTAAAAAAAGTCCCTAAAGTCCTGGGCCCGTATTTACGAAGTGTCTCAGAATCACTCGTAGGAATCAGGCTCAAAGTTCATTTAGGAGTAAAAATCTTCCTACCTCAGGAGTAGGACATAAAAGTTAATTATGAAGCTTCCTACTTAATTTTTTCAGTGAGGAGTAGGACTGCGCAGAGGAAAGAGTGTGATGTCACTTTTTTTTACGACACTGAGAGCCGTAACGTAGGCTGCACGTTATAATGGGTGTTGTCGTTTTGACAGGTTTTTATGGTTATGGTGGAAAAGCAAAACGGTGAAATCAGCGGCAGTTGTCTGAAAGCTTTATGCACACAGACAAGTATACCGTTTCTTTGATGAACTCTGCATCACTCAGTGTTACTAAAACATCTCTCTTCTGTGTGCATCTCTGCCTGAACGCCATTTCCTCACTACTCCTAACCAGTTAGGACACACCCGGAGCTGTGATCTCCAATTTAAGAATCTTGATAAATAGCTCTTACTCCTGCTCCTAAAAGTAGGACCAAAATCGTGTCACTCTGAGAATTTTTGGCCACTTAGGAGTGATTTTCTACTCTGCGATTTATTTAGTAGATATGGGCCCTGATCTTGCTTCATTGGACTTTTACCTGTTTCATAGCAGCCCTATGAAGACAAAGATTCACTTCTGATTAAGGGAAGACAGCGGTGCATTTGTGGCTGGCAGCTCAGACTAAACATTTTCAATGAGCTTGTTGCAGATGGACAAAGTGTATTGAAGAGTAAGGAGATTATGTCCAAAAATTATGGATTTGTCTTTTGTTCAAGTTAATTACAATAAATTCTACAGCCAGAGTGCGCATAATTCTTGACTTACCCTTGTATGTTATACATGTTTTGGTACTGCCTTGCCTATACCATACCAGTAGTATGTCCTAACATATCTAATATGGTACCTGGTGGACTTTGCTGTGTATCGTGGTACGTATTGGGTACCACAATGGCTACCAAAGGATTCTGGTACACCATAGTACTACCATGGTACCCACCATGGTGGTCGCCAAAGTATGGTGTTACACACAAAAGGTACACACGAATGGACACAGTACCTACCCGGGTACTCCATAAAGTCCTACCATAATAATGTCTGAAGTTTCTTATGTTCATAAAGGGAAAGATGAGAGGGAATAGGCTTTGTACATTAAGAGATATTTAAAGTCTTTCAGCACCACTGATTTAATAATGGAAATCATTAGCGTTCATTTGTCCAGCAATGTTGGTGTTAAAAAGAAATAAATGGAGTAAAGAGTTTGATGAGCCTCATTTAAACTCTGTGACTTACTTTTACCTTAGGTAATGAGACAGAGACCGATGTGAAGAGGATAATCAAAAGTGGTAACTCATTTCTCAATCTTTTAACTTCTTGTTAACTCATTAGATTAAATTATAAAATGTTCAGAAAGCCCTGAAATGTTAAAATTTTAAATGGGATTTCAGTTCAGGAAAATGTGTAGTTTTTATAACTTGTAGAAACTGTCCAATGTTTACCATATAAAGGGTTACAACATGCACATTGACTTACCCCTGAAGTGCTTTCTCTCCAAACCAGTCCCCTTTCCCCAGGCCACGCAGATGAACAGTGTCATTAGGCGCATCCTCCCGGGTAACGTTCACCTGTCATCAAAAAAACAACACACCAGTCTGAAGATTAGAATTAGAGCTTTGAGAAGGTCAAAACTCACAGTATGCAGTGTGTTTGAGAGCAGCGCGTTTCTTACCTTTCCTTTACTGATGATGAAGAAGGTGTCTCCTCTAGCTCCCTGTCTGATTATGTATTCTCCATCGCTATAGTGAGTCTACAGGGGGGAAAAAAGCCAGAGAGAAACAGAGTGAGAGCAAGCGTTAAACTTTGCCATTCTTAACACATCAGGAAGAAAGAAAGACAGGAATCTGACTGTTCTGACCCTAGATGTCTGGTTGGGTCTTTTAATCAGTACTTATAAATCCATCAGAAAGCCTCCTCACCACTAGCTTTTAGACATATACAGACCAAAGCTGCATGTTTTTGCTCTCTAAGAATTCTTAGAGCATGCTTACTGTAAAATAAGATAATTGTTTTTCTCCAATCCAGTTGACTTGCACCAAAAAGAAAATCATTTTGAACACACATTTGGTGTTAATTGTGAATTATATTATTTTGTAAAAAAAGAAAAAAAAACATGTTTTTTAGTCTATTTTCTAACCCTGCAAAAGGTCATTGTGTCATTAGACATTAGCATGCTGAACACACCATATCACAGCTCTTTACGCAGATTCGAGAACATCACTCTCCCCAGCGCACACAACAGTTTCTTCAACTCTATTGATTTCCTAACAGCTTAACGGCAACTACATTATCCTGATTTGAGCCTAATAACTTATATCATAGAGAATAATAATAGTCAGCCTCAAGCCTGAGACACAAAATAAATGGCTTGAACATGAGCAAGACTCAATTAACACATTAATTGCTTTATTCAATCATACTGTAGTCTTGACACTTTCTTAAAACAGTGATGAGTCAAAAGATTAGTCTGCTCTGTTTATCCACGAGGCTGGCACAACAAGTGAACCAATCGTTACGCACAGGGCTGAATAAGTTAATGTATTTTAATTGTGATCATGAGTTTGGGGTTTTGCAATTAATTAAACACAAGGGACTGCATTGTGGCTGAGATGAGACTAATTGTGCTAATTGGCTTATTCATTCATCTTGAGGAAGCACTTTATTCTGGTCAGGAAAAACGGTGCCAATACGGCAACGGTACCTATATAACCGGTATGTACCGGACCGAAACAGAACGCGAATTTCGGTGCCTCATTTCGGTGCCACTTAAAT
>JAQMYJ010000006.1:6366275-6410605 GCA_030014305.1 Clarias laeviceps | reverse complement strand
TTTGGATTTTTACAACATTATTGTTGAAATACACAGTCCTGAAAAAGGGACGTTTCTTTTTTTGCTGAGTATATATAGCTCTGGAAACAAATGAGGAAAAAGTTCCATAAAATGCAGTTGTTTTATGCGGTGGTGGATAAGATTTAGAAGTTTATGTTAGAGTTTAAGAATAGTGTGCCTCAACCGAGTGGTAGAGATGGATTAATCAGATTAAGTATGACTCAAAAAAAGAAATATCATACAATGTCCAATGGGGTACTTAAAAACTTGCCCAATCTAATATTAGACTAAAAAACTGATATCCAACATAATGTAATAAATGATTATTTATAATCTATTTAGCTATTCAAGTGGATAAAATGAATAAGTGCATAAATACAGACATATTTTGTCTATATTTTATTAATGTGTAGAAGATGACTTGGCTCTAGTTGCATCTGTTTTATTTCTCATGGTATGCTAGAAAGACACAACATACCTCAACCGAACGGTAGAGATGGCTTAAGTTAGGTTCATTACAGGCTAAGTTTAACACAGTTTGTTTAGTATAACGTTGAAATAAAATAACTGATAGCCAGCATGACGCAATAAGCTGGTGTGCTATTTAAGTGCATAAACACAGACATAATTGGGTATATCACGTATTGATGACTTGGCTACAGTCATATATATACAGTCCAATAGTAAAAAGCTTATCATGCTACAGTACATATCTGCCAGGAAACTTGTAGTGTTCTTGTCTTGGGCCCTAAGGCTACTTATTTTTGTTCATCCCTAAATATCAGAACAAATTATAAGACATTATTGTGAAAAGCTAAACAGACTAACCATGGAAATTAAATGAGACTGTAAACATAATCATAAGTAGCAGCATTTTAAAAAGAACAAGATGGTGCATTTCTACATTAAAACCCTGTTTTTTGCACAACGGCTTAAACACTTTTGTCTAAATTGTCTTGTTCCTCTAAGGACTGGCATGATTGTATCCTACCACTGCTGCCTTTCGTCCTGATTATCATCGATGGCATGTTTAGAGTGAACTATCCTTTCATATCCTTGAGCTTCTGGATCAGAGGCTACCTCCAAACACTAAGGGTTTGAAAACAGGCACTTAAGTTTCTATTCAAATCATGTAGAGGGCATTTTCCAGTGTGCATACAGCGTGTGTCTGGCACAGTCAGACAGATCCATTTGTTAAAAAAAAAAGAAAAAAAGAAGAAGTTATCACATATTCATGCCAAATTGCTATCAGCCAGCTACTCTGGTTTGCATTAGATAACTTATGTTCCTATTTTGTGCTTGAATGCCGGCGAGTTGTTTCTTTTATTACATGCCAAGAAAACAAAGCCTGGGGTTTCTGAAGAGCGGCAGTTGAACGTGTTTCAACAGAACGATATGAATATGGACAAAGACTAAATTCCCTGCTGGTATCCAGAATATATTTGCCTTTGGACTGCGATCTGTATAAAGGACAAAAGTCAGGATAATTCGTGGCCGTCCTGTGTTAATGTAACACTAATATTTCTAAGAATGTCGACTATAAATTATGTAGTTCATTACTTTTAAAAGAGAAAAAAACAATTCAAACCGTGATGAACGTGATCTTGCACCGCGATCATCACTGAGCAGATAAATAATATGGATTAAGCTTTTTTTTTTGTTCCTTACCACATTACACAAATAACAAATAAGCTCAAAATATGGAATTAAAATCCATGGTTTTCTTCCTTAGGCGTAAAACTGATTGACATTTACAGAAGACTTCAAGCACAGTATAGTGATCAGACACTTAGCAGTAGTAAAACATTTGAATGGTGCAAACGTTTTAAACAAGGCCGTACCTCCGTCATCCCTGTTCCGTAAAGACCTTGCTCTTTCCACATATTTGGGTCATTAAAGGAGTTCCTGGGAGGCCAGGGTTGCAAACATGAAACAGCCAGTCTGATCATGTCTCCGGCATACTGAGAAAACTTTCTACATTGATGGTATCCAAGCACTAGTGAAACACTGGGATGAATGCATTAGTGTAGCCAAAGGATTCTATAGAGAAATAAAGGTTGTTCTTACTCTCATAACTGTGTTCTGTTATTCTGCACAATCAGAAGTCCTGGTTTTACTTGATCTCCACTCGTAATAAATATAGACCAAAAAAATACAGGCTTCAGGTTGCCCTGAAATCCCGAACAGATTCCGGTGTCTTATTTGCACACGTTGCAGATTTCATTCCAATTTCACTAAAATGCCCTCTCTACCTTTACAGTTACACAGCCCCATTTGGGGCTTGCAATCTCAGGAAATGAGATCATAAGTAATTTACATTATCAGCCAAATTCACATCAGAGCAGCCTCAACACCTGAGGTAAAAGTCACTCCTGGCATGTAATTTAACTAGAACCTCACTATACTGTACTCCCTGCACTGTTCCCGCTAACATTGGTATGGAAATAATCAGAGTTGGTCATTCTGGATTTCTTGACATAAATGCCTTTTATTAGGTCATCATTTTATAACTTTATGTCCTCCCTGTATGGAAGTATGAAAGCTCTCATCTCTCTCATCTATTTTGATAATGTGATGGCAAAGAAGGATTCCCAGCAGGAACTCTAACATCGTATGACGTTGTCATATGGTTAGATATCGTATAGTAAGTTGAAACAGTACTTCGGACCAAAATTGTTTGTGAAAGTGACATTGAATAAAAAAGAATAAATGAAGACAACATAGTGTTGTAAATACAACAGAAAGAATGTTTCGGCTGCTCCTGTCAAGGGGTCGCCACAGGAGACCATCTGACCCGCACACATCCTGGCATGGATTTAGCCTTGGCTAAAAATGATGCCTTTCCTGATGCACACCTCCCATTTTATCCAGACTTGGGACCAACACTCATGCATTGCGCAGGTAAGTATGGGGTGTGGCGGTAGGACTTGAACCCCGGACACTCAGATCAACAAACCAACAACCTAGAGCCAGCACAAGGCAGGGTATACGCTGGACAGAGTGCCAATCCATCGCAAGGCACACACACACATACACGCACTCACACATCACGGGCAATTTGAGAATGCCAATTAGCCTAATCTGCAGGTCTTTGCGCCTGTGGGAGGAAACTGGAGTAACCGGAGGAAACCCACCAAGCACGGGGAGAACATGCAAACGCCATGCACATAGACGGGAATCAAGCCTGGCCGGGAATCGAACCTGGACCCTGGAGGTGCTAGGCGACAGTGATAACCACAACACCACCTGCATATAAACATGCTATAAAGAATTGTTGTGAAGTTGTATTTGCAACATTATGTTGGGGGTCAGTCATTCAACGATATCCCAGTGTCATGTAGGTAATGATCAATGTCTTGGTATATCAATAACAGTGGTGTTCCTAAGTCTGTAATGTTGCCAATTTAACATTGGTACAACGTTTTGAAAAACAGACATTCCTGCAGGGTTGTGGATGTTTTACGAACAGAACTTACATTTGCTTGTTTTTTGACTATTCAAAAAGGTTTAGGACGCAGTTCAGCCGTAGTGGCTTGTTACTGTTTTTCCTACACACTGGGACACCCCCAACTAGTTTGGAAAAGGCTGTCTCATTCGGTCTCGTTTGAGTCAAAATGCCCGGATTGAAATGTTTCCTAAAGCTTTTACTTAGAGAGTAATTCTTTTACCGCTTATTTACACTTTGATCCGTGCACCATTTCTGTAGCTGTACATGAGATCTAAGCATGGTGCAGCGGAGGGCAAAGGATCAGCCATGGAATTCATGTGAACGCCCGCCTCAGGGGGCCTCATTAGACACTTAAATGTGTGTGTGTGTGAACTGGATTGGAGCAGTCATTAGAGCTTTGTCAGCACACTCAGGGTAAGCGAGGAATGCACCCTCTTATCTGGGCCAAAACAGCACACCACGGGCAGGGCGGGCAGGCCAAAAGCAGCTTGGTGAAGAGACAGATGGTGTGTTTGTGTGTGTGTGTGTGTGTGTGTGTGTGTGTGGTCAGGGAGTACTTAAAAAGGGATTACAAGAGGTGAAGAAGCTGCTGAGAGCCTCTGTCATCTGCTGGCCTGAAATAACAACAGCTCAAGTGTATCGCCTTCTCCAGTACCTGGAACAGAACAAAGGGCCTTGTTGGTTTGTTCAGGACCAACATTAACTAGGAAAAGGGGGAAAAAATCTTAAGACAGTATTCTTATTTTCAATATAATGTAGCATGAATTTAATATTTGACTCATCTGCTTTGATTTCTTCTAGAATTTACAAACATGAAAGAAGCAGATTTTCAGTTTCAGAGCATTGGATGTACTGTACAAGTGGTATTCAAATCAAACCGGGACTTGATTGTGCAGAGTAACCGAACACAGTTTGCTACCTTTGTTTCTCTATATAATTCCCTGCTACATTAACGCACTTATCCCAGCGTTTCACTCGTGCTTGGATACATTTTCTGAGGACAACAGAGCCATGATCAGACTGCCTGTTTCACAACTAAAACGTTGGCCTCCCAGGAACTTCTTTAATGACCCACGCATGTGGAAATGACTTGGATCGAGGTCAGGGTGATAAGGAATTACTCACATGTGCAAGTGGTGCGGTGGGCAGTATGAGGTTAAGTATTGTACTGCAAAAAAACAGAATGCTGTTAAAATTGATCAAACAAGCTTATCAAAAAATTTAAGAAGTTCCTGGGAGGACAGTGTTTCAGTGACGTGAAGCAGGCAGTCTGATCGTGGCTCTGGCATATTGAGAAAACTCTCTACCGTGATGATATCCAAGCACTAATAAAATTCTGGGATAAGTGCATTAGTGTATCAGAGAATTATATAGAGAAATAAATATAGTTTCTGCTTTCATAACTGTGTTCTGTTATTCTATGAAATTAAAAGTCTCAGTTTGACTTGAACTCCTTGTGTCGTTTCAGTTTAAAATCAATTAATTTCATGTAGTGGGTGCAACAGATGCTGTAAGAACTTGCAAATGAGGTGCAATGTTATATGTTAATAACTGTAATAAGGACCCATTATGCAACATTCAACTTTTAGTAATTTTTAGTCATTCAGATATCTCCTGCGTGTATACTAACACAAAACATGAGAAAGGAAAAAACGTGTTTTTTATTCTTTTGTCATTTTTATATTGACCGAGATTTAAACATGCCAATTAGACCCCCCCACCCCACCCCCCATTATGACCTCATAGAAGATAAATCCCTCACTTAACTGGCGTATTTCAACAAGATCATACATACACACACTCTGGGTGGTGGTTCCTTGTGAAAGAAATAGTAAAATATACGACCTTTAATCTTGTGTATGGATGAGAGGTACTTAGTGCTCCCACGTTAATCGTGGCTCTACAGTACAGCCAATCAGGGGCATCTGTGAGCTCATGCAAGCGGAAGGAGCGGATAACGCTGTCCTCCGAGTGTGTTACTCCGCCGCCAACAGTGCGTGATCAAGCAGTTCGAAAAGATGCGGTCGGTTGGCATCACGTGGTTCGGAGGAACCACGTGACAGTCTTCGGCCCTCCCTACTGAGTGGTAGTAGTAGCCTTAATGTGGGAGCCCCCTAGTGACAGGGAGGAATTGGACATGACTAAATTAGGGAGAAAATCTAGGAAAAATCCATTACTGTATTCTACTTTATTCAACTAGTATGCTACTGTATTCAGCTCTCAATATCTCAACAGCCATGTGTTAAAGTGTTGGTTCTAGTGGATAACTGTTTCTATAGTAATAGCTCATTCAAAGGGACTTGTATGGTAAACACGTCATACAATCTAAGGCAAAAAAAAAAAAACATGGATTAAAACATTTGAAATGTAGTTATTTAACAATGAAAAATATGTAGTTGTTAATATAGTGAGAAAAAAAAAGATTTGCGTAATGCTATTTATGTAATACTTCCCACACCTTACTCCACAGCTTATCTGCTGAAGATTCTCTTACTCTTTTCACCTCTTTTAAACTCCCACCGAGTCTGAAATTTCCAAATTCATTAATAAGTCTAAATCTTCTACATTTCAGCTCGATCCTCTCCCAACCCAGCTTGTTAAAGCTTGTATGTCCTCACTCTCCTTTCTTATAACTCGAAACATTCACTCCTCTCTATTTTTCGGCATTGTCCCATCATCCATCAAAGCAGCTGCAATTACTCCGATCCTTAAAAAACCTGGTGCAAACCGTAATAATCTCATCAATTTCCTTCCGATTTCAAATCTTCCTTTCATTAAATTTATTTTTTTTAAGTATTTGCAATATAGGTTCATACTCACCTCAGTGACAATAACCTCTTTGAATCATTTCAGTCTGGATTCCCTACTGAACATTGTACGGAACCTGCTCTGGTTAAGGTTACCAATGATCTTTTAATGGCTGCCGATGCTGGACTTCTAAATATCCTTGTCCTGCTAGATTTGAGTGCAGCCTTCGACACTATCTCTCACTCCATTCTGTTAGACTGTTTAGCTGTAATTGGCATCACTGATATCCCTTCTTGCCTGGTTCACCTCATACCTCTCTAACTGTACCCAAATGTTTGTTCACAGACTCTCCCAGTCAGCAGTGGTGTTCCCCAAGGCTCTGTCCTTGGCTCCTTCCTGTTCCTCATCTACCTCCTCCCTCTTGGTCACATCTTTAGAAAATTCAGTATACTTTCCATTGTTATGCAGATGATTCACAACTTTATATCTCCACAAAACCTGACTCAGCTCTTCCACCCTCCTGTCTCACCAACTGCTTAAACGAAATAAACACTTGGTTTTCCTGCAATTTTCTCAAACTTTACAGCAATAAGACAGGTATAAGACAGGTATAAGGTCCTCCTCATAAGGTCAGAATCCACCTTATCCAAAGCAGTTTTTCACTTTGCATTGATGGTTCCACAGTTTCTCCCTCTTCTCAGGTCAAAAACCTGGGGGTCATCCTTGATGGCACTTTGTCCCCACTCTTCATCAAGGCTCCTTGTTTCACCCCTTGCCCGCCTGACCACCATGGGCTCTAGAGCCTTTATAGTCGTACTGCTCCTCGCCTCTGGAATTCTCTCCCCGAAAGCATCCGTAACACAGATTCTCCAACCAAATTCAAAACTCAACCCATTTATTCAGAAACGCTTCTGCATGATGTAAGGCTGCACTCAAATCTCAAATCATAAATGTCTTAAATCTTGTTTTAAACCTGAATCATCATTTGTTTTTACTATGACACTCGTTTCATTTAATTTTTGTTTTAATCTACTCTTACTACTCAATGTTATCTCATCTAGTTTTATTGTTTAATTTTTTCTTGTCTGACCAGGAAGACGACCTTAGGTGACCAGAAAGGCGCCTTTATAAATAAAATGCATTATTATTATTATTATTATTACTATTTGTGCACAGATTCTTGGGAGCGAGTGATCCACGACAGTATAGTCTTACATTTTCTTTCTCTCTTTTTTTTAATCTAATTAACTTCATAACAGTAGAGTGAAAAAATGTGACCACTGAGCGAATGACTATTAACAGCTTCTTTTAACATTAGTAATAGCAAGACGTTTCACACCATTAAACATAACTGTAAATGGTTATAATGTCCAGCAGTACACTGCCCCGGCATACAGTAGATCATTTTTCCAAATACAAATTTCAAGTAAAAGGCCGAAGGATGTTATTCGGGTCAGTATCACTATAGTGTACAGTTAAGCATCCTTGAGATGTCATAATTGCAACTATAAATAAATAAATAAATCTGACATTTTCAAATTAATGCCATATTACCTTTATTAAGTAGACCTTAGGCTGGTAGAAATGCATGTTGCTCAATCTCCAGCACTTTATCAATTAACTGCATGTAGACAATGTCCACGTAAATCACAAAAGAAGGATATATTGTCCTTGTGTTAATAATATATGTTAGTTAATAGGAAAAGTATGCTGATAATAATAAAATCAATCCAAAATGTGGCAAAACTATGATCACATGTCCACCTTCTTATGGATGGATTGATGACAGAGTGGACCAAGACAGGGTGGAACTTCTTTTTGCTAAAGTTAGCATTTATTGAGCATATGGTGAATCTTAAATTAACACCGTGAAGGTGATTGTGTGTAGTTTATCATATTGTATATGTTTTGGATTTCTGAAATTTTTTTTTTTTTTTATATATTATTATTCTTTCATATTTCACTATAGAATATGTCGCTTTGAAGCTCCAGAGTCCGGGTTTGATACCCACCTCGGGGTCTGTGTGTGTGGAGTCTGCATATTCTCTCTGTGCTTGGTGGGTTTCCTTCTGGTGCTCTGTTTTTTTCCCCACAGTCCAAAGACAATGCAGATTCGGCTAATTGGCTTTCCAGAATTGTCCATAGTGTGTGTGTGCCCTGCAATAGATTTTCACCCTGTCCATGGTGTACTCTGCCTCATGCCCTAAGTCTTTTGGGATTACCTCCAGGCCTCCTGCGACCCTGTATACAGGCTAAAGCAGTATAGATGATGAGTGAGTGAGTGGTTAGACATCATCAAACTTGACAAAATCAAACAACAAATGTAGGGTCGAGGGTTTGATTTTCGCCTTTTATCTGTCTCTCTGTTTGTGGAGTTTGTTTCTTTTTCCCTGATGGGTTTCCTCTGGGTACTCTGGTTTCTTCCCACACTCCAGATACATGCAGACTTTGCTAATTGCCCATTGCTGTTCCCAAATTGCCCATAGTGTGTGTGCCCTGTGATGCTTTGGCACCGTATCCAGGGTGTACTGTACTCCGCCTTGTACCCAAAGTCTCCTGGGATAAGCTTCAAACCCCCCCACAATCTGGTACAGGATAACCAGTATGGAAATGAATGAATGAAACTTATTATTTTATTATCAGTATCTTGCACTGGTTGCTGTAGTGTTGCTCGGTGGTTACCATTCTGTTCCAACTGGATGCAAAGTCACTACTGTCATATTCCAGTTGGTTGCTTGGTCGTAACCAATTTGGTGGCTGCTATGCTACCCTTGTTTCGGGTGTTGCTAAGGTGTCGCTAGGGGGATATTGTGGGATTCAGGTTGTAGCTATTCAGTTGCTATGGAAACTTAGGGTGCCTCAGCATTTTTATCCATCCTAGTGAATGGTAATAATTTCCACCCAAAATTAATCTTCTGGCCAACATTCAGCAAGGTATAATATCTTTCTAACCTAGTGCAATGTTACGAACTAAGACTCGAATACAAGCAGTATATCAGCAGCAATATTATGATGCCAGTATACATGTTCTTGTCAGTGTCTTAATATGGAATATTCTTTTCTACCATCTCTCTCTTTTCCTGTCGGCATCGCTCATATATACTTTACTACGTTTTGTGTCTTCATTTAGATGCTGTCACGTTTTCCCCATCAGCCATTATACATCAAATACTATTAAGACCTGTGCATCCCACTTAATGACATAATGATACAAACCAAGCCTGTAAATTCTAGACGTGACATTTTTCACTTCCACACTGCAGGCTTTTCATGCCAGCTGTCTGATTCTGAAACAGCTGCATCCCCTCAATAATAAGACTTTCATGCATCCCATGCACATTTCACTCGCATTTTATTACCTTTGGTACAGCGAGCACTCCCAAGATTCTATTAACCGTAGTAGCTGATTAATTACTCATCCTTTTTTTTTTTTTTTTTTGGTTTCTTCTTATTATTATTCCCTCCCGAACGTGAATCAAGAGTGCTTTTACAACCGAAATGAATAGTGGTTGCTTCACAAAACAAAAACCCACCCATCAATTTTTGTCCACGAGTATTTATTCTCTTGAGTGAAAGGGTGTGAAAACCCTTTCGGATAATGCGCACACTTTCTGCATCTGCTACAGCGATCACTGCTTTCTGGTACATGATAGTGGTTTAGATTGGCATTCCCAGCATCAGTAGTGAAATACATTTAGTTGTGTTTGAATGATAGGTTTGTGCTGTTTAGCAGCTTTCTGGTGCTGGTGTACTAGACGAGGGATCTCCATTTTTTTTGTAATATGAATATTACTCTTGTCTGTTCAGAGACACTCAAGCTGATGGGCTAAAGCTTTTAGAAGAGCTAGAGTGGCTTGTACAGATTTTGCTTTTTGTTCAAAGGTACTTTTTGTAGCAAGATCACTTTTTGTCAGAAGCTGTTCCATTGTCGTGATAAATTTCATTCTTTGTGTGTGTGTGTGCATGCAGGTTCTCACCAGTCAGCGAGAAAGCTCCTGTAGGGAGGGTGGTCGGGGTCATCCTGGCTTCTGCCATAAATCAGACCATCGTCTACTCCATCATTGAAGGGAATGAAGGGGGTGAGTGCTCACTTTTACCTGCACACTTCACAGCAAATGTGAACACGGCGTAACTGTTACCGACCTATAACACCTCTTCAAATAGGGTTAATTGGACGCTGGTACTGACATGGATAGAGGTTACAGAGGGGGAATATTAACATTTCAAAATGAAATATCCCTTTATTATGGTCTTCAGTTAAAAGGATAATAGCACGATTGCATACTAGATGTAATACAAAGACACCAGCGCACTATTATCATGATCAGCCTGCAGGATGAGTAAAAGCTAGCACGTTTAAATATATAACACATCAAACCCAGAGTAAAAAGAGTGCAGAGATAGTGCACGGAGTAAAAAGAGTGCAGAGATAGTGCACGGATGCTGCTGAGAGAGCTGTAGAGCACGGACAGAAAGCTTTGAGATGGAGTTCCTTATTGCTTATGTTGTCTTTAGGGAGAGAAAGACAGGTAGAGAAAGAGAGAAAGAGAGAGAGAAGCATATTATCAGCAATATTAAGCCTCATGCTCGCAGTGTGTTCAGGTGAAATTGCTTGCTATATTGGGAATCCCATTAAAATACATTGGGGGTTGGTCAGAAATGAGAGATTCTGGTTTGAGTTCGGTCTCATCAGAATCAGAGCATGCAGCTAATCAAAGTGCCTGCGGTTGCCGTAAAAAGAACAAGATAAAGTGATGCCAACCCTTCAGAGTTGCTGAATCTAAGAGGTTTAGGACAATTCGACAAAGAGAGGAAATAATCTTCAATAAATGATGATGAACCCTCAGAAGCAGCTGGCATTTGCATCTGAAATCCTAATTTTACCCAGAGCATTAGCAATTGATGGCCTTTAGACCAAGATGAATGGAATACAGCAAAATAAAAATAAATTAATCGTTAATTATGAATGAAAGCTTCCATAGGTTGGGTAGATTATGGGTAGCTTTTTTATTCAGTAATGTTAATTCAAGTATTTTTCGGGGGCTAGGTTTTATTTTAGCAAAGTTGATTGAAATCTTTTCCCATAATGAAGACATATTACAGTTTAATGGAGTGCTCGATTTCTTGAGGAACAAGATAATTCAATGAAATAATCAATTAATCTAGTCTATTGGTTTTCCACCTGGTACTCAGATTTCCTCCCACAGTCCAGAGACGTGTGCTGTAGGCTGATTGGCGTTTTCAAATTGCCCTTAGTGTATAATTGAGTGTGTGGGCTTGTGCCAATGGTTTGGGTGTCCCACGCCTAAAACCCCTAAAATCCCTAGCATAGGCCCATGATCACCTGAGACCCTACACAGGATAAGCAGTATAGAGGATGGATGGATGGATGGATGGATAATATTACTACAGAATCCTAGACTTAATTCAATAACAGAACACTATCTCTATAACAAAATTTTATATATAAACAACTTTTATATAAAAATATTAGATTGAGCATTGATGGCTCAGTGGTAGATTTCTTGCCTGGCATCTGGAAGGCCCGGGTCAATTCCCACCCTATACCCAAACGCCAGCCAGTTCATGCAGTGGCAATCCCAAGCCCGGATAAAATGGAAGGGTTGCGGCAGGAAGGGCATGAAACCTGTGCCAAGTTCGACCAACAACATATAAAAATATTAGACTGTCGTTGCATAAGGAGTATGATCAAGTGCCTGTGAGCCAGTTCAGACCGAGTATTCTGTACTTCTTCACACAACTATTGTTTATATCAGTGTAGCCAATAAAGCAAAGAGAAATAGATCTGCATTCCAAGCCGTAATTTATTCAATCAGAACCAAGCAAATTTAATATAAAGGCTATTATACAACACCTAGTTTTGACCAAGTAACCATGAGTGGTGATATAGAGCATAACAGCACTCTGACGCTTACCTGTACATATAAATCCGCATCACACTGTCGGTCAGCAGCATGGGTGAAAGGAGGTTGTTACAGTCTACAGTACTTGAAAGAAGGGAGAGCAGCTGTCTCCCAAAATCCACATTCAAAAAGTACTTTCAGGAAGAAAACACATCTGATAACGTTGTCATCTTAAACAATACAGTGCAGAATCCCAAAACCAACTTAAACCCCTGATCAAAGGCACTACTTGGTGTGTGGAACAAGGGATTGTACATCATACAGTATATAACACACTAGCTTTCCATGTTACGCTATTTGCGATTCATCTCCGGAACCCTAGAAGTTAGCTGATATTCTAAAGCAGAAGAAGTAGGAATATTAAAGTGCATGTAAATCTCATACGTTTCTCAGGACTGTCCACGCTTGATGTTTAGGCTGGATGCTTAAATCTTGATAGCTCAACCCTAGGACGTCTCGCTTCCACCATTTCTTTCATCGGCCATAAATCTTTGTTTACGACTCCCTCAAGTTAAAACACACAAGTTGTGTGTCAAGTCATGAGGCCAGTAATGCTAATAATATAATACATTAAAATTTTTATAGCACCTTTCACAGACCCAGGGTTGCTTTATGGAACAATCAAAAGAAATAAAACTAAAATACTATACAAGATAAAAGTAAATGAATGAGACTCATGGGTCAGGGAGAACATGCAGAATGTGAAGTGTTGCAATGCTTTGGAGGATTTTGATCATACTGTTTTCTGTTCTTTTTTTTAGTCTAACCCAAAGCAACATTTTGAAAGCAAAAGCATTAAAACCAAAGCACTTCCAATGAAAATGTTCTAGCAGGATGTGATAAAAGAGACCAGTTACACAATTTAGCCAAAAGTTTGTAGACACCTAATGAATTATACTACCTATACTTGTTCAGCATAGCCATTCCAGATTTCGTTCTAATCTTTGAAATGGCTTTCCGAGAGATTTTTGGTGCATAACTGTTGGGAGAACAGAACATTAGTCAGGTCAGGTTCTGATGTTGGGTGAGAAGGTTCAGGGTCTCTTTGGATCACTCAAGTTCTTCTACTGCAGTCTTGGCAAATCATGATTGAGCACAAGTGTAATTTTAATGGGTTGAGGGCAAATTTAACTGCTAAAGCATACAAACATGGGGCAGTGGTGGCTCAGACTGTTTAGGCCCTGGGTTGCTGATCAGAGTGTTGGGTGTTTGAGCTGCTGTGTCACCACTGTTGGGTACTTGGGCAAGACCCTTAACCCCAAATCGCTTACAAAAAGGTTAGAAAAATGGGAGGTTTACAACAGGAAGGGCATTCAGGCATAAAACATGTGTCAGATCTTGCAGATCGAAGCATCTCATGTGGAGACTCCTGAGACATCATATACAGTTGTTTGCTTCAAAAGTTTTGGAACAGTTTGGGGAAGACCCATGTATGGGTGTGGTTCGGTGTCCACATACTTTTGGTATGTAGTATAACTGATAATGAATTTGATAATTGATTGCTGTCTTATTTATTACTGCATTTAAAAAAAAAAAAAAAAATTCCGATTAGATTTTAACCTTTAATTAAATGTACTTTTGCCACAGGCATATTCAGCCTGAACAACCAGACCGGAGAGATCAGTACAGCTAAGCTCCTGGACTTTGAGAGCAACAACAGCTACGTGCTGCGTGTGGAGGCCGACTCCATGAGAGTGATCTCATCCAACCTGCGGGCTCCAGCAAAAAGTGAGTCAACAACCAATTTTGTCTCTCCAGTTCTCATCATCTTGTTGAAATCTCTGCGCGGTGTTTATCCGCGCCATGAACCCCAGGCCTTGTTGTTCATCTGATTCTAAATTTCCATTTTACATGACAACAGCGTACAGATAGGGACGTTAAGAAAATCTATTAAGACCTAATAAAAATACCTTGTAGTTTGAGTGCATATCAGAGATTAATTATACACTTCTGTCACCAATTACAGAACGGTAACGTGGAGCTGTTTGCTTTTGCCCATCATGTAGACACTTTCAGTTAGTTGGGATGCTGGGAGCTTTCATTTATTTACAAGATTGCTCCCACTATGTTGACGTCCCTGGATCTGTCCAAGTCGTAGTTTCTCAAATCAGTGTTACTTTTTTTTTTCTCTCTCTCTCTTCCCCGGGTTTAAAAGCCAATTATGATGAGAAACTTTGCATATTACAGGCATTCATGTCAACACCACTCAGTTCCTCTGTTAGTGAACATTTTCTGGCAGACATCTTGACAGGTCCATACTTCGCTGAAAAAAAAAAAAAAAGCTCTTCAGTAGTTGATGAAATGCAAATGTAGATAAGGCTGGTTGATTAATATCGCTGGGAAAAGGATGCGTGTATCACCTTTTAGGAACTACGTAAATGAAAGCTCTTTCCTTCAATTAGCAGAAACAATTAAGTACAACACAGATCAGCCCGCCGTGATGCATTGTCCCTAACCATGTGACACACCGTGGTCAAGTAGCCCGCTGCGTGTGCCAGTAGCACATAAGAGAATGGTTTGGAAGCCCCTGTGGTATAATGCTGTGTTATGTCATATGATGGATGAAGCTAAGACTCTCTGTCGCTGGGAACTGACATGACTTGGCTTTCTACTCTGAGAAATGACCGAACAGAAAGAGGGCATAATCTGCAGAGCAGTATTTCGCTATGTATAGGAACTCACTTTATCAACTCTGAGTAGGAGTGCAGCGGCTGCCATTTGCGGCATAATTTAATCATAGGTTTATTCCTTGCCAAGTGCTAGAGCGCTTTGCGCAAATATTCACCACCTTGAACTTTTCCACATTTTTGCATAGGAAGTGAGAAAAGCATAGTTGGGATTACATAATATGCCAAACATTGCAACATTGTTTACAAATTATAACAAAATTATAGGAAGTTTGCATGCTCTCCCCATGCCTGTGTGCTTAATCTGGGTATTCTGGTTTCATCCTACAGTCCAAAGATACACATTATAGACTGACTGGCATTACCAAACTGGCCGTAGTATGAATGAGTGTGCTTTTGCCCCTGAGATGGGTTGGCACCCCCTCCAGGGTGACCCCAGCCTTGTACTCCAAGTTCTAGCCTCCAGGCCCCCATCAACCCTACACAGTATAAATTGTATAAATAATAGATAGGATTTGTGATTACCTGAGATTTCGTCATGCACTAGTGTGAAAGCTAAAATTATTTGTGGTACAACTAGTTGCTATTAGAAGTCGCATGGTCTTTTTAATCTATATATGATCCTGGAAGAATCCAGAGTTTACTTTAGTTAGAGAACATACCTAATCAATTAGCTTTAAAAAGCTCAATCAAAACAATTCCAATTATCATCCCAGCTGAACATTCTACGAAACAGGATTAAATCCAGGACATGGCAAATCCATGACTCTGTCTATATAGAGTAGGTTGTGGAAACATCAGTGGAAGAGATTAGTCAGAAAAGCAACCAAGAAGCCAAGGCACTGAATTGAAAGTTACGTAAGATTTGGTTAACTTAATGTGCACCTTTTTTTGCACACAGGTAACACCGCCAAGGTGATCATTGAAGTACAAGACGAAAACGATCATCCACCTATTTTTACAAAACAGCTCTACCTGGCTGGAGTCACAGAGGACGCAAAGACATTCACATCTGTCCTGCAGGTTGAGGTTTGTACTGAAACATTATGCAAAGCACCAATTTATGAGTAGTTTCTGCAATGCATGGAGCTTGATTTGAGGGTTTGATTTGAGAGTTTGATTCCTGCCTCAGGTTGGGAGAGCTTCACAAGTAGTTGAGCAAGGCTGGAGTTAGTGCATGAGCCACCATGCACAAAAGTCTTCTTGAAATGGGTTACCACTGTTGCATTCCTAGTATGAAGCCACTCCTGAAACAGGCAATGTTAAAAATGTCTTATCTGGACTAAAGAACTAGACCGTTGGGCTTTAGATGAAAGTAAATTTTGCATTTCATTTGTTAATCATGATTTAAGAGTCTGGAGAAAGAATCTACATCTAGGCATTTGACAGACGCCCTTAGCCAGAGTGACTTACATTTTTATCTCATTATACATCTGAGCAGTTGAGGGCTAAAGACCTGTTTGTGGGATTTGAACCTGGGACTATCCAAACTGTAGCCCAATGTCTTAACCACTGAGCTAACCCTGACACTGTGGTTGAAAGGCATAGAATCCAAGATTGATTGTGCCATTATCTGCACAGGTCCAATGTGAAGTTTTGCACAGTTGGTGATGATTTGGGTTGCCATGTCCACTGTGCTTTATTGAGTTAAAAGTCAATACTACCGTCTACCAGGAGATTTTAGCTGACCAGCTTTATGGAGATGCCAGTTTCCTTTTCAGCACACTATTACTATGTGGTTTGCTGACCATGATATTACTGTGCTTGATTGATCAGCCAACTTGGCCTGACTTGAAATTCATGGTAGTATTGTCAAGGAAAGATGAGAAACACCCGACCCAACAATACAGAAGAGCTGAAGGCTGCTATAAAAGCAACCTGGTTTTCAATAACGCCTTAGCAATGCCACAGGCTGATCAGCTCTTTGCCATGCGACATTGATGAGGTAAATGAGCCCCGACCAAGTATTAAGTGTATAAATTGCATACTTTTCAGAAGTTGGAAATCTATGTATTGTAAATTCTTTTTTTTTGATTGATCTTAGAAATATTTTGAGATACTGTTTTTTTATTATTTTTTTTATTTCATGAGCCATAAGCAGTCATCATCATCATCATCATCATCAAAATTCAAAGAAAAAAGACTTGGAATTTTTCATATTACATGTAATGAATCCTAAATATATACAGTATGAGAGAAAGAAAAATCTTTCCACAATATTCAAATTTATTAACATGCACTGTGTGTATTCTGTCTGGAATGTTACATCATAACCCTCCTAGATGCTTCCACATGTACAGTGTCTAGTCCATTTGAGACGAATCCTGCTGTTTTTTTAGTTCAGACAGGCGAGATCACAGCGAGGTGGTCTGGATCTGCTTTGAAGCGAATTCAGGTGCAGATTGATTACAGCAAGAATGTGAGTCGACCCCGAATCAACCCAAATGCAGGAGTTGAACCGAACCCGCTGTGCATTTTGGTTTGCATTCTGTTTTTTTTTTTTGTTTGTTTGTTTTTTGGTATAGACGTCAACTGCTAAGTTTAAGGCATAAAAAATTGCGTTATCTGAGGTTTCATTTCAGCTGGAGCATAGTAAAATATGGGACCTTTAATGATCAATGTCACTCTGATTCAGACAAATAAAACAGATTAATTGCTGCGAAAGTGCACTTTTGTACCGAATGAATACTCGCTGTGCGTTCCACTAAGGTTCTCTGGTAACTGCGATAATCAGTTATATGATAAACCACGATATTTAACATCCACTTTAGGCACCGTGAACACTTTAAACTGTCATCACTCCGCTCAACCACCTATTTAGAAGGTTTTACGGCGGCATCATTTCTATGAAACGCTATAATATGTATGCTGGGGCTCCTATTTGTTTAAAAAGATACCCGGCAATTCTGGTACAGATAAACCTGTAGTCACATTTTGAATATCACGTTGTAATGAAAACCGTACATCATGATAAAGCCTTAGGTTATTACCGTTCATATTTAATACCTGCTCCAGAAAAGCTCGAGGAGCACCGAAAGACATCCATCTCCTCAGATGTAGCTGTCTAGACAGAAAATTGCCTTCAACACTGAGTGGGTATAACTCTTGTTTGTCGACAGTGTAGGTGTTTGTCAGAAATTTTTTTCCGGTGGTAATGGATGCACTGTTTGGTACTGGATTGACAGTCCAGGGGTGTTAAAAAGCAGGTGTGGACAGTATTTGACTGCCTTCTGTGAGATTGTTTGGCTGTGAAATTCCAAGGGACCATGATACAGAGCTCACCGTAATTGTCAACAGCGCTGGCGACAAAAAGCCAGCCATGAAGATCCTCGTAAATCAGCCAGGCATTCTGCTCCAGCACATACAAAGTCTTCATTAACAGCCTCGCTCCCTTTCTCCTCGTTTCTTCCACTCCCTTTCTGCTCTCTGTGCCTCCTCGCTCTCAGCAGGCAGGGACTTTTGCCATTGACGAGCTGTAAGTAAGGTCGCTCTGGCATTCTCCGAGAAAGGAAAGCCGATATATATACGCTCAAGGTCGTTATACAGTATGTAAGGAGTGTGAGGATAGAGAGCTGCCACTTATCTAGTGTTTTCCTGAAGCTGAGCCTTTATTCCCTTCATTTGGAGTGTATACGTGTTGTCCAAGTCTATCTAGTATTGAAGTGCATAGAGTATAAATAGTGAAATATCATATGAGTGTGGCAAGAAGGTTTTTGATATCGTTAACCTGAAAAGAAATAGATATAATCGGAAATGTAAAACTGACGGATAAACCGCACAAGCTCACATAACAGCTTGTAAGCTGGAACAATGCCAATTAGTACATTTTAAATTAGATGATGACTGAAAATCACAATAAGTGAAAAATTATTTATTTTTAATTATTAACTAAATTATATATTATAATTCATATAAGTATATAGTATAAACCAAAGTTTTAATCTGTTTAAACTGTTTTAAACTGTTGACGAATGGAATCATATACTGTATATGTGTGTGTGTGTGTGTGTGTGTGTTATTCTACATAAGCTATTTGTTCTAGGTAATTTATTTTTACAAGCATTTAAAGCCAGCCGCTCTGACATCTCAGCCAAAACCGAAAATAACTCCATAGTCATTTTGAGTGAGGTGTATCGCTTTCTGTGTCATAAATCTCAGTACAGTATTAAAGCTTTTTTTTTTACATACTCTTTGCCCCCGAATTGACATTATGAATTTTCTTTGATCCCATTCCTTTGCCACTATAATTAATTTTCATTTCA
The DNA here is from genome assembly GCA_030014305.1 of Clarias laeviceps. NCBI lineage: Eukaryota > Metazoa > Chordata > Actinopteri > Siluriformes > Clariidae > Clarias > Clarias laeviceps. Next base: position 6,391,596 of record JAQMYJ010000006.1, on the reverse strand, counting down.
TATAAAAAAAATTAAGTCAGAATGGTGGCTTGGCGGTTAGCATTGTCGCCGTGCACCATCAGGGTCCAGGTTTGATTCCCACATCGAGGTCTGTGTGCATGGAGTTTGCATGTTCTCCCTGTGCTTGGTGGGGTTCCTCCGGTATCCTCACACATTAGGCTAATTGGCGTTCCCAAATTGCCAGGAGTGTGTGCATGTATGTGTGTCTTGTGATGGATCGATGTGTACCCCGGCATGTGCCCTAAGTCTCCTGGGATATGCTCCAGGACACAGGATAAAGCGGTACAGATGATACTGATAACAGCACTGACTCCATAGATAGATAGAGAGTAACTGAAGGAAAATTAAAAATGAAAATTAATAATTGAATCCATTGATTATTTAAGTTAATGTACTATACATATGTTTAACATAAATAATTAGAAACAAATAAAATAATATCTCTTGCAATTAATTACTAGTCTAGTGTAAATTATGTATTGTTATAAGTTTGATTTGAACGCTCATCGTAAAAAGATGGTAGTAACATTTTTATATGACAATTACAATTACAATTACATTTTTTTCTTTAAATATCGCATCAACATGAACAACCTTACAATAAATCAATGAAACAGAAGAGAAGGTCGATAATCTCTTTCATGATTCCATTTGAAATCAAGTAAGTCACAACTCCTAGGGAATCCCCGGCTTAATGCATTAAATAAACAATGATTAAGCCTTATTTTATTAATTTTCAGCTCCACCAACAACACCCCCACCCCTAAGCAATGCCACCTCTTAAAACCAACACTACACTGGCATTTCTTTGCATAGCTATGCATGAAAACTGAAGCGGATGTGGTCATGAATGATTATGTGCACATTTGTATTTGCGTGTGCAGGCGGATTGTTAAAAAGGTGTCTGAGCAGGAGAGCGGTGTCTTCTTCTCGCTCAGATGCTCTGTGGTGCGGTGCCAGGAAAGCCATCATGACTCATGCAATAGATTGCAATAGATTTGCGAAGCGGCTCAGCGGCGCATAGCTTAGACTAATCTACTTTCTCATCCTTCTTTAAATAGTTTGAAGGTGGAGAAAAGACACGTAAAAACCGCTGCTTGGGCTTAGGCCTGGGAAAGAAGACACGGAGTTGAAAGCGTTGCTTGTGTTCTTATTCTGCAAACAGTTGCATGGTGGAGCAGACTGACACTGGATGCATTATTCAACTCTGTCATTCTGCTAATTAGTGTCAATGTGATACTGAAGTGAAACAGGGACTCATGATGGCTTTAATTTTCCTGTTCTATACTAGAAATAGGACAACTGATTGGGAGGACATCGCTACAGTGCCGTTGGATCATCAGTTCCCTCTTGCTTTTGAGAGCTTTATTAATCTTACTTATACTACTGCACTGTTGAGGTCTGTAATCATATTCATCAGAAGGTCTTGATTAATTTTCTAGAACTCGCAGTACTGACTGCAATTTTATATAAATGGGGGCATATTATGCAAAATGTAATGATTAGCCATTTTTTTAGACATTCAGATGGTTCTTCAAACAAAAATTGTGAGAAAAAACAATCCCAGCTTAATTTTTTTTTTTACATTTTTGGTTGTGTTTGTTTTTCCTGGGAACGCCAATTAGCCTAATCTGCATGTCTTTGGACTTTGGGAGGAAACCGGAGTACCTGGAGGAAACCCACCAAGCAAAGCAAGAACATGCAAACTCCATGCAGGCAGACCCAAGGTGGGAATCGAACCTAGACCCTGGAGGTGCAAGCCCAGTCTTCCTTAAAAACAACATTAAATGCTTCCTTCCCTGATCAGTGACCCTCCATTCTAAAAGATTGTCTTTAATATTGCCATCTACTCTCCCTAGTTCTTGGATCATGTCTTGCCTCTCTTGCATGAGAACAGTACATGCTCGTCAGTATGACTTTCATGGCTCACCTAGTGTGAGTAGAGTGCTATTAAAGTTGTTGTGTCCGATTCTTAATCTGCTATTTTAAACTTCCTCTTTTAATTTTTTTCTCCCTCCTTATTACACCTGCCTTGTCTTCTATGAAATGCAAATATCTCAATTCTGTTGCCATTGATGTTTTGCCTTTCCACTCTGACTTTTCCATTTTTGGATTGACCACCCCTTTAAAGACAATTTGATTTTCCTTCTATTGTGACCTCAAAGAAGAAGACAGCCTTTTTGTGGATTATCTGCATCTACGTTACTCCAATGGGAAATTTCACAAACTTTGGAACAGATTAAATTTGTATGCCGAGGTATCACTGTGGTAAAATAAGATACCTTTCATGCATCCTTTCTAATATGCTGTAATTTTTTTAGTAATGAATGCAAAGAGACTTAAATATGTTGAGACTTAAATATGTACAGTGATGAGACTCTTAGCTGAGGTAAAACATTTTAAAAAGTACAAACCTTTTAAAGGAGGCTAAACTCATGTGAGCAACGATCTCGGATGACGTGGCTCGAAGCCCACTGCAGTCGTTCCCGTGAACAGTCAGCAAGCGGAATAAACGACCTGGTTCGATCACCAAAGGCGTTCTGTTTTTGCAGGACAATACAAAACCCAGAATACTGAGAAAACATTTTTACCTTGATGGTATCCAAGAACTAGTGAAACACCAGAATAAGTGCATTAGTGTAACAGGAGATTACTGTATATAGAGAAATAAAGGTAGTTTTTACTCTCATAACTGTATTGTGCACAATCAAAAGTTCTTGTTTGCCTTAAACAAGCCTCGTATAAAGGCATGACTATGTAGTACTTCTTTATTAAAAAAATAATAGATTTTTTCAGAGCTCTGAAGTGAAACAACAGAAAATATCACTTGCATGTTGGATGCAGAAAAAAATAAAAAATAAAAGGCCACATCCACACAGGGCTAGGAGTCCAAGAGTGCAAACTAGCCATGGTTTCTGGGTGGAAGGATTGGTGTTAATCATGTTGACACATCAATAGAGACGTCCCGGCGTGCAAATTTGTTACTTCTAAGCCAAAATTTAGCTGGAATTTTCAGCATATGAGCGATCCGGTAGCAGGTTAAAAAAAAATATATATATATACTAGCCCCAAATGTGTACTGAATTATTAAAAACAGTCACTGCATTGCACAAAATATGACTATTTACAACTATATACAAAATATTTTGGTGTGGATATGAATGGATGTATAGCCCCAAGTCCTGTGTACTGTCCGAGGGTGTGCACGTGGCGGCTCATTCTCTTTATGATTCAATCCAGCAGCAGGATGATGAAAAAACACTGTCCTCTAATAGTGTCCCAGTGGTGAGTAATCCATTTTGATGTATCTGCAAAGAGACTGAAGGATTCAGTCTCATGCAGCACAGGGGAAAAATGCCATGTAAACAACAATGGAGCGTCGACCTCCTGGTGTATTCGCGCCTTCTCTTTAAACATGGTCAGCTGACCTCCGGGATTCCCTTCGTGATTTGGAGAGAAAGTCTTGCGAGAGTAAAAACGCCGAACCAAAACAACTGGTGGGGCAATAGATCATATAGGGAGTGCAAACCATATAAAAATTATCGGCAGCTTTATAAAAATCAGTTATGTGGCGACGCTACATGTTATCAAGGACGGTATCAAGAAGAAAAGGGAGCCACTTTTAGTTTAGTTTTTAAAGTAGCCGTTGCACAAATTAGGGTAAAGTAAGGTTTAATGTTTATTTATTTGACACTTACATGTCTTTTCTAAATGTTTTGTTTTATATGCACAAATATGATTACTCACTCATCTTCTATACCGCTTTATCCTGTATTCAGGGTCACGGGGACCGGGAGCTTATCCCAGGAGGCTTAGGGCACGAGGCAGGGTACCATCGAAGGGCACACACACTCTCACACTACGGGCAATATGGGAACGCCAATTAGCCTAAACTGCATATCTTTGGACTGTGGGAGGAAACCCACCAGTATACAAACCCCATGCACACAAAGACGGGAATCGAGCCTTGCCGGGAATCGAACCCAGACCCTGGAGGTGCAAGACGACAGTGCTAACATTATTTCCTATGAGAAAATACGTTTTACAATACGAAATTTCTTCTTAAGTGCTCGCCCTTGGAACGGATTACATTCATATGCCGAAGTACCACTGTATGTGGAAGAGGCCGGATAACGCTTTTATTCAAGACTGTGTAGATGCCCAGTGACGTAGCCTGAGCAGCAGCTTGAAAGTTCCAGTAGTTGGCTTCACACAATGCATGGGCTAACCCTCACCATCCCTGCTTTGTCACTGTTGTGTCATAGAGGAGAGCTGTACCTAATGGAGGGGAATTGGGAAATTGACCATGTTTGAGGAAATCAGATGAAATAAATATCATAGCTCTTATATGGTTTGAACATTATAAGCCGGTTTAGCTTAGGTTATTTTCAGCTTTTTGACCTGCTGTTTTTGGGGACATTATTTAGCCAAGTAGGATAATGATTGACCGTGATGGTGGTGGTGGTGGTGGTGGTGTTGTTCCCAGTTAGCAAATCAGTTCCATGTTGCTGTGCTAAATGTTTGCATTCAATCTGCAAGGTACTGGCATGCTTTGCTTCCCAGATGTGTTAAATCAATTAGACACTTTTCTTCCGCAGTGGTAATGAAAAGCTGCTCGATACAGAGCCCAGGTAGTGAACATAAATACAAATATACTGTGACAATATTTAGTGAAGCGGATCTCATGGACATAGTGAGAACCTTATTCGGATTAACAACTATCCTGTTGGTGCTGCCAGACAAACACGCACCTACATACACACTGGTGCACACACACACACACACACACACACACACACACACACAAAAATGAGAATTGCTCGAAATCATTGTCACTGCAGAGAAAACCCTAAAACTGTTCAGTGCAGCGGAGGGCAGTGTGATCGTGACAGCTTTGTCATCCTGAAGCTTACAACCTACAAATCTGTGAGTGGGAACTGTATGTAGTAGCGCTGTAGTGCCTGTCCTGCGCTTTCTCTCACTGATCAACCTGTTTGTTCTGCAGGCTTTGGATAAAGACACAGGGAATTACAGCGCCATGAAGTACGAGTTGATCATCCCTCCGACGGCTGAGGGCAAGGACAGCTTTGTGATCGAGCCGTACACGGGAGTCATTAAGACCGCCATCATGTACCGCAACATGCGCCGATCCTACTTCAGATTCGACGTCGTCGCCACAGACAACTACGGAGAAGGCCTGAGAGGGAGTGCGGAGGTTGTGGTGAGTGTGCCAGGAAGGCTTTTAAAGAGTGAGATAGGGAGGGGAAAAAAGACAAGGACGGAGACAGGCAGTGGGATGGACAGAAGAGAGAGGCGTAGATTTTCAGATAGACGGAAAGATTGAGGGTATGTGAGACAGGAAAAACAGTGTAAATTAATTTGGTCACTATACGTACTTAACAGCAGTTTATAATTATTTTCGATCCCCTGTGGTTTCTTCATTAGTTGTAAATCTTTAAACGAGTGTGAATGTATAAAGCGCCAAGTTTCCTGCCCAGATTAAGATTTTTTTTGCATGTGTTAATGTACATGAAACTTTAGCATTTCAGAACTAATTAGTTGCATCCAAGAACTTTAAAGTCATAATCTATGTACAAAGAAACACTATCCTCGCAGAGCAAAATGTTTGTAAGGTGAAATACACCAACATATACATATTAATATGCTAATTGTTTACTGTTCAATATATTCAGGCACAAATGCAGGTGGCCCAGTGCTTCTTTACTGGTATTAGCTATTTTGAAAAGGATTTTCACCCTCCCATTTATAGGAAAACGAAAAGTGGGCATTACTTCTTAATTAACATTAAAAAAGTGAATGGAGTGAAAGTTGAATCTAAAATTTCTCAACTTAAGATTTCTCACTCACTCATCTTCTATACCTCTGTATCCTGTATACACAGGGTCGAAGGGGGCCTGGAGCCTATCCCAGGACACTTAGGGCACTAGGTGGGGTACACCCTGGACGGGGTGCCAAAACATGGCAAGCAAGGGACACGCCTATACTTACACACTACGGGCAATTTGGGAACATCAGTTAGTCTATCCTTTATGTCTTTGGACTATGGGAGGAAACCCACTAAACACGCACACTCCATGCGCGAGGTCCGAGGCGGGAATCAAACCTGGTACCTAAAAGTGCAAGACGACAGTGCTAATCACTAAGCTACCGTGCTTCCCGTATGATTACAACATACAAAATATGTCTACTGTAGAATAGTTGTAATATTCTTATATTAGATTCAAGATATTTTCACGTTATATCAGATATCACTTTTTGCAGTGAACTGACAGAGCTCGTTCAAATTGAACATTTCGGTAGAGTAACTCTTTCCTCAGTATAAAGGTACAGTACTACTCAACATAGTCTCCATCACAAGTGATGCATTGTTAAACCCAGCTCTCAAATGACAAAATCCCCTTCATTTGGACAAAATCCAAGTAATGCATCGTTAAACCCAGCTCTCGAATGAGCTCTCCCTTTTGTCACAATGTGATATTAACTTGCGTGGTTATTGGATGGTTTACTACTAACCAAGTAGAAAAAAAAGCATCCACCTACTCATAAGTACTATTCGAATGCCAGAGCTGCCAAAAAATGCATCTTATATTAGACAGCAGAGATTAAATTTTTCCCCCTAACAGAGAGGCTGTACATCCTGAGACCGACCAGCACTGACAAATGAACATCATTGATTTGTGAGCTTGCCGGATCCCATTTAAACTCTACGGAGTCTTTTTTTTTCCCTCTTGTGCCAGTTCTCTGGCTGCTAGCTTTAAATGAATTTGCGCTTCTTAACGGCCCACCAGAAGGAATCCAAGGGATGCCAGTTGGAAGGTCTCATGAATGGGCAATTAAACAGTAATGTACGTATCTCCAAACTGGGTCCATTAACTAGTGCTTAATGGAGCAAGAGGAAGTCAGGACAGACACACTTCTTTGATGTCTTTGTGGCCATTAAGCAAACGCTTTCTAAAAGAAGCGGAGCACTTACTGTACCTTGGGTTGTGAACTATGGAAAACAAGGAAATAAGAAATATTTTTATATTTCGTAGAATTTTACATATACAGTACATTGCTAATTATTAGAATAGTCAAGAAGTATTTGTATTGGTTTTTATTTTTACAAAATAAAATAAAGAATAAATATTCCACATCCTGGGTATGTATAGTAAGTGTTAACATTCCTACGGATAGAAAAAAAATTACATGACAAAAAAAAAAAAAAAAAAAAACTTCATTTAAATGTTACTTAGAACATCCGAACAGCTTGTCAGATGTACGCTCTGTTCCCCAGGTGTCCGTGGTCAATCAGCTGGATATGCAGGTGGTGGTGTCCAACGTGCCCCCGACTGTGGTGGAGCAGAAAAAGGATCAACTGATTGGGTAAAAAAACATCCCGTTCTTTCTCCATCACCCAGACGCAGATAAACGCCTAAAGTTATTACTCTCCCTCAAATAAAGATGTCCCAGACATCATCCAAAGGCAGATTATAGTTGTAATATGGTAATGAAGAATGAAAGGGTCAGCATGTTTCCAAGCCTAGCCCATTGAGTGTGCCTGGTCTGGGTGTGGCGTACTTGTTTTTCGATTCTGTTTGATTCTTCCAAAAGCAAAAGTCTCTGAACCGGGCCTCCTGCTGTGTCTTACGTCCCTCTAAAGGAAAGAAGACCAAAGCAGCCTCTCTCTGTTCTTCTAATGGATACAGGCAAAGCATTCACTATTTTTTATTCTTCCTTTTTTACTCGATTCATGTTTCATTTTGCTCGCGCATGACCGCTGTGATTTCGGCCAACCAGACGTGATTTGTGTTTTGATGGCTCAAGATGCAGCCGTACCACTTTACTCGCCATACACTGTGTTTGTAGGAGCGCAAGACATGCTAAAGATGTATAAAAAAAAAACGTCGGAGTGAGAAACTACAGTACAATGTACCACACACACAAATCACATTCACAAATGTGGTAGACTCACTCTGTGGTCCTGGGTCGCATTGACCTCACAGTCCCAGGTGCTGTTCTTTAGGATTGGCCTCTTAAGAAGTAATCTATCAATCCAGGCTCCATTCATGCCACACACACACACACACACACAAAGTGATAGAGTCTATCAATCTCAGTCTCAAGTGTGTCTCCTCTTCCACTTGTTAAACCCATCAGGTCCTAACTAACATATTTGGTTTAATTATGGGGATAATTGTTGTTCTGTATCGCCCAGGCTTTTTGTGCTATGCTTTTTTTTTTTTTTTTACTTTGCAGCATCCTGGAGCACTACGTCCAGGACCAGATCCCAGGTGCCAAAGTAGTGGTGGAATCCATTGGACCACGGCGATATGGAGAAACCTACGAACAAGAAGACTACTCGAGCTCAGACCTCATGGTGTACGCCATCGACCCTATGACCAACAGGGCTGTCTCCAGACAGGAGTTGTTCAAGTGAGCCATTTGTTCTCTTTCTCAGATCTTCACCCTCACCTGATCTTTTTCACCATTTCTTCAAACCCTTAGTGTTTCCCTTTACTCGATTGCCCCGGCTTTCTCCATGACCCAGGCTTTGAGCATCTGTAAGGTGTCGTCATACTTTCCAGATAAGACACCATGGTCCAACTCGCGGTTTTACCCTCTCATGACACCAGCCCCAGTTATGCCATTCAACCTTCTGACAAAGAGTGACAGCTCATTCCTGGAGACCCTTTCTGCCCTCCTCTCCTCACTTCACATCATCACAAATACTTACAGTATATAGCTACAGCAGATAGACTTCTTAACCGAGACTTTCTTCCTAGGCTGGTGCAAACACATTAGATTATGCTTATACTTGCTTATACTCACAATATGAACATACCTTCTGACACCAACAATTTCTTATTGCTGAATAACAGCAGTTATGTCAAGTAGTATGTATTCAGGTGTAGTGTGTTTGCATTTAAAATGGCTCCATGCAAAGAGACATGTATGTCTCTCTAATAAGTTCGAGGATAGGTCCTGGTATGGCATGTTCCTAGAGGTCTCCATGTAAATTATGGACAACAAATCTGAAAGCATTTTATATCTTAAGGTCTCTGACAGGCAGGATTCTTCCTATGATAAAGCTTTTGAATCACAAAGATGATTAAGTATCACCAGTCTAAAATCTTTATTTGATTTACTGAACAAGAAGAAGCATCCAAGATATTCCACATGCCTTATGCAGTAGTTATTAGGACTTCGTTCTCCTTGCTCTTTCAGGTTTCTGGATGGAAAGTTACTCGACATCAATAAGGAGTTCCAGCCGTACCTGGGCCGGGGCAGCCGCATCTTGGAGATTCGCACGCCTGACATCGTGCAAAATGTAAAGAAAGCCGTGCAGTCCCTGGGGTATACAGAAGGAGCACTGCTGGCACTTGCTGTCATTATTGTCATTTTCTGCATCCCCGCCATCCTCGTTGTCATCATCACATATCGACAGTGAGTATGCGTAAAGATGCCAGTATCACATCAGCTTTGGGATTAATGTATGTCCATTAATATATGTCCATTAGTTGGTTTTGTTTTAGATTCTGAATCGTTTTTCATGTTTAAGTTTCAAATGTTAAACTGTATAACTTTGACAAATTTCTTAAAAATACATGCCACAGTCTTGGCCGAAAATACAAACCACTTCTATCTTCCACTAACACTGGAATTTTGTATGGTTAGTGAATTTCCTCCCACTGGCTTAGTGGCTAGAACTGTCGCCTTGCACCTTCAGGTCCTGGGTTCGAATCCCATGTAGGGTCTGTGTGCATTGACTTTGCATGTTCTCCCCATGCTTGGTAGTTTTCCTCCCACAGGTCCAAAGACTATATTAGGATAATTGGTGTTCCCGAATTGCCTGTAGTGTGTGAATGTTGAGCGGAGGTCGTACAAAATGGGAATAAATAGTCTCTGGTGGTCACCAATGGCCTCCATGGTTCCTGGTTGGACTACAGAGGTTCCTAGATGGATGGATAAGGTGCATTTCCACCACCTACTGGACTGGAGTGTGGAACAGAGGACTAGCAGGAAATAAAGATTATTAAATGTATGAGACATGACATTTAGATACTAAACAATCCAAGTTGCAGAGCATTTTTGTGCACATTAAACACTTTTAGCAGTGTTCAGTAGTTCAAAACCTTTAAGAAACATAGCTGTTTGAGAGAAAATCCAATCAGACAAAGATTATTACTATTGAAGCAAATCAAATTGAGCTGACAGTCTACCTAAGATATCTAGTGTTAAGCCAAAAATATGTAATGAAACTGCGTAGAATATAAGGCAAATATAGAGGATGGCTAGAGAAGCAGAAATTCGTCCAAAGGATCACAGTTGGCAGTGTCTCTCGGTCAACAAGTCTCCATGTAAAACAATTTGGATTGCAAACCAAAAAAGCGTTTTCTTTCATCTACCCCTAAATGGACACACCTGGAGTTTTCTGGACACTGCTGGTGATGATTGGTTTTGGGAATGCAGAGTGGGTTTAGACATAAAAGCGGGATGGAGGTAAGAAAACCATCTAACCTCTACTCTTAAGTGTGGTGGAGAAAGCCTGATGTTACGAGGCAGAGTTTGTTGAGAGACACAGGAGAGATTATGTATCGAAGAGTGGTCTGTCTTCTCCAATGTCATCAAGGATTGTAGGAGAAGATTCGGTGCTGTTATGTTTGCAAAAGGATTTTCTTATTCAATTACTAAAAGGCAGGGTGGTTAAAGAAAATAAAATTTGACTTTAATAAAAGCCTAGTTGTAGTGTGAAATTAAGCTGATTCACCACAAAGACTTTTTTTTTTTAAATGCACTAATTCTAGAGCAGGCTGCATAAAAATGCTCTCTCGTTTTTATCCTCGGGCATTTTTATTCCTGGGAAACTTAACTAGCAGGTTACCACGGTTCAACATCTCTAATTCTAATTCTCCATGGAAATATCTTCGCTAGCTAGTCTGATCTTCTGTATATTCATTGTGAAAACAAATTCATTACTTCTACTAGGGACAAAGCAGAGAACCTGTTTGTGGCTGTAAGAAAGCTATTTTGTTCTGTACGGACGAATGAATGATTGAGGCAGTGATCGGGTGTTGGGTTGGGGGAGAGTGGTTGGAACACAGGAGATAAGCGTTCTCCTCTAAGAGCCATCTCTTTTATGAGGGAGCCGTATAAAGCATCATAACCACCGAGAGAAAATTGCTGGGCATCTCCTGCAGCTGTGTCAATAAAATTTACTGCAATAAGGGGTTGTTGCATGATAATCCTTTGCCAAGTGCCTGACTGTTTTTCAGTGTCTTTTCTGTTTTGTTTTTCTCTCTCTCTCTCTTTCTTTTTCTTTTCTCTTCCCACAATGCATTATCTGCAGATTTAAAGAGTAAGTACCCACATGAACACATGACAACATTTTACATTTGACTTTGTTTCATAAACCAGCTGCTAAATATTGCTCGCCGAGATGATAAATAAGAAATGCACCCATGAAAGTGGCATGCATTATTTATTCCTGGAGTGCATGTATACCATATTTCCCCCATTTTCAAGATCAAGTTAATGTGATAAAATGTGTGTAACTTGTTGAATCCATCAACTAAAGGCGGCAGGCTGAGTGTGCCAAAACCGCCAGGATCCAAATGGCTCTCCCAGCTGGCAAACCTGGAGGCATTGCTGCAAGCAATCTGTATGAGGAGCTAGGCGACAACACCATGTAAGTGTTTATGATATTAAATGGTATCTCGAGAATTGCCTATACTTTATTTTTACAGCCGTTTAACACCTGGTCCATAATTACGCCCAGAACATCGTTAGTCACCAGGCGAGGAGCTTTTTTATAACGTGTTGGTTAAAAAAAAAAAAAGAGCCATTTTATGTCTTAATTCTTGTACTTTTTCCCCATAAAACTTTCTGTTTAGCAATTGAAATTTTCTGAACATTTAATGGGACTCTGCAGTCAAACACGCTCTTGAGTAATATAAAACACTGCGTTATGTATTTGCTCAGAATTCTGCCCAGGCAAGTGACTACACGATGGGTCTCAATTAACATAATGGAATTTCATATTCAAAGAAAACAATCTTTAAAAGAATTTAAATTCCTGTTAAAAATGAAACAGCAGTGTTTAAGGGGACACTCACTAGGTGAAAGAAATGGTGAGTGAGTGAGTGTGCATTGAAATGCAAATAATAGTTTGAATATAAATAGCTGTTACAAACTGTAATTAAATTAGCTGTTAAGCCAGTAAGAGGCTGTGCGCCATAGTGCTGTGATGTAATTAGGGCAATTAAAAGATGGGTATGTTTAAAGGTTTTAGGATTTTTTTGTTTAATATTATTATGAGTTAACTGTACCAAGTGTTTTTGTATTATTACTGATAATGCTGGTTAACATTTATATTAGCATTTGAACATTAGAACCCTGTGCCCACATGTACCTCATATGTATATTCTGTTCAGCCTTATTAGATGCCAGCAAAGGTACTGTAAAAAAGAAAAACCAATAGGTGTCTGGCAAATAAGCTCACACTATTGCAGAAAATATCAGAGAACGATATTTTTTCCACCAACATCACAGTTAAGACGAGAAACGGGCGTAGCTCAAAAAGGGCTTTTATTTAGACTTCTCTTCTTGTCCCATTATACAAAAACGGCAGGGGAATCAATTTACTGGCCGAAAGTGTGTCTGACTCCGCTACAATGTGGCGGTGATATGTCACGCTTCAGCTTGTTAGTATTGGACCTTTTGCCAGTTGACCTACTACGTCACACACTCGACAAGCAAGTTAGCTAGCAGCAAACTGGTAGCATGTTGAGCAGTGGAAACAGAGACTGTTTCTGCTCTGCATGTGCTGAACACATTGCTGTTTGTACAAATGCTATCTCTTTCATTGATGGCGTAATTCAAAGGCAGACAATGTATTTTTAGCAGCTTCTTCCCCCTGTTCCACATTTTGTTTCGACTTTTTTGTTGATCACATTCTGTTTCGTCCAAGCCTATAATGGGAAATGTGGAGCATGTGCAGAGTTCCGGTTTATATGTTTTTAAAAGTCACGTTTTAGTCATGCTAACACAATTAGTCAGTGTATGTTTTGTTAGGGGGGTGGTTCGGTGGCTTAGTGGTTAGCACTGTTGCTTCACACCTCCACGGTTAGGGGTTTGAATCTCACCTCTGCTCTGTGCTCTGTATGTTCTCCTTATGCTTGTTGGGCTTCCTCATTGTACTCTGGTTTCCTCTTGCAGTTCAAAAATGTGGAATGCAGGCTGATTGGTGTTTCCAAATTGCCCTTACTTTATGAGAGGGTATGTGTGCTTGCATCCTGCATTAGTTTGGGGGCAGTGGTAGCTCAGTGATTAAGGCATTTGGCTACTGTCTAGAAGGTCCCAGGTTCAAACCCCACCACCCCCGAGTTGCCACTGTTGGGCCTTTGCGCAAGGTTTTTAGACCTCAAATGTATAAGGATAAGGTCACTAAGGGCATTTGTCAAATGTTCTGAATGTAAACGTTTGGTTACATCCAGGGTGCACCCAGCCTTGTGTCCCAAGTTCCCAGCCGTTAGGGTCCTGGTTCACCCATGACACTGCTGAGGATAAGCGTAATACATAATGGATTCATGTTTTCTTGGGAGGCATTGTCACTTTTATATTGATAGTTATTATTCTACCAAATGTAGCTTACAATACCAAAATTTAGGTATCATCACCATTGTCGTCTTGATGTTGCATACCTCATTCAATATTCTTTCTATTCTTTCTGTCATTTCTTCCATATCTTGAAAATCAGGTCCAAGTAAGTAGACGTTATTCTTTTTAATCGTATGTTCCCAGATTCCCTAGGCTCGACTCAGTGCTTCCTACGTGTCCTTGTGGCTTTATTGTAAAGGATATTTAAATATTCCTCACAGTATAACCCCTGTCTTTGACACCTATTGCCTGGTCTCTATTAGTATAAGTCTGCTCTCTTAGGATTGCTGAATTTTAAATGAGCTAGGTTCCTAATGCATGTTCCCTGCATTTAGATGCCTTAAGGATAACTGTAGAGTGCATCCAGAAGTGCATTGTTTATGTGCAGTAACTGGGGTAAATGTCGCCATGAATTAGCTGCATAGATGTCTCCTCATCATTTTACATCCATTTTGGAATGTTTCTTTCATCAAGCATATGTCTTTGTTCCCCTGTGCCATCATCGTGACAACAGAGCTAAAAGATGTGTTTTGGAGGAGGCAGACAGGCAGAAGCTCATCAGTTCATTTGCATCACGTGCCATTGCAACACACAAGCAGTCCACCGCCAATGGAGTTCTGCTCAACAACCTCCCTCGTTCTGAAAGCAACATCACCTTTCTGTCAGATGAGAACCCCTTGACCACCACCAATCCTCTCTATCATGATGATGGAAACTTCAGCAATCCAGAGCATATGGAAAAAGCCCAGCACCTCAGGTACCTACTGGGGCTGCAGTCACATGGCTTCAAGAGTTTGAAGAGCTCTGAGCTGTCCTTAACATCTGAGAAATCCAGCCATTCGAAGACTCTGCCATCCAGGCTACGCAAGTGTGAGGCCAGTGAGAGCTCTTGTAGACGCCAAATGCTGGTGGACTCAAGGCAATGGAAGTTACATCTGTTCAAGTCAGAGCTTAAGGACAGTGAAGAACAAGGGATCAAGGATACAGAAAAGGGTCCTGAGCCCAAACCTACAGTTAATGAGCAGGCCTGCCAGTTTGACGAGCAAGCCCAGAAAGAAATGATGCATAGGCAGGGGGAAGACCTTCAGGACTTACTGCCCTCAGAAAATCTGCTGTCCTCTTCCAATCCAGCCAGGTCCAGAATGGTAGACATAGAGGCGAACAGGTCACCTCCAGCCATCATAATCACCCAGAGTGATGGCACACCACCCCCCAGCTACAAGCCAGCTACTCCCCCAGGCCTCCAGAAATATGTCAGCTTGTCTGCCTATGTTGGCGAAGAGACCTATGAGGTTAATGTAGAGATAATTCCAGACCCTCCAAATGTACCCGCACCACCTCCACCAACAGCACGACCACTGTCCTCTCCATCTCCTTCTCCCACTTCGAGCCCTCCTCCTCTTTGTTCTCCTCTTCCTTCTTCATCATCACTTCCTTCACCACCTCAAACTTTTACTCCACCACCACCACCACCTCCTCCTCCACTACCTCCACCTTCCACTCCTGGCACTTTTTCTAATTCTGCCTTGCCCTTTGTTCTTCCACCCCTACCACCGGCGTCATCTCTCCGTCCCGTTTCCTCACGTCTTCCTCCAGCTCTCCATCCAATAGAACCTGAGCCTTCCAAAAAAGAACTCAAAGGGATCCTTAAGAACATCAGGAACATAGCTGAGATAGAGAAATCTGTTGCCAATATGTACAGTCAAATAGACAAAAAGCAGCAGCCTGTAAGGAAGATACAGAAGCCGGACGTTGGAGAAGAGCCCGAGGCTCATGAGCCAGAAGTGGTTGGTACACATGAGGCAGAGAAGTACAACAATCCAACCAAGAATTCTGTAGTGGAAGAGTTGGAGAACTGTTTCCCATCTCAATCCACAATACTGTGACTCTTTACACATCATCCTCATTTCTCTCTATAAGGTTTTTTCTTTAATATTACTGTATTTAATTTTTTTATCTTTGTGTTCTCACATTTGTCTCATATCACTAACAATTGCTCTTTTTGTAAAACAAAATGTAAACAGTATTTGTATTTCTTGATTTAGATTTAATCATCTACACACTTGGATTATTTAAATGCAAATCTGGAAGAGATGGCTGAGAGAGTTGTCTTATAAGAAGAAGTATTTTATTTTCCTCTAGCATTTTCTTCGTCTAAAACTCCTCAATAATATGATATACTCAGTGCACTGAATAAAAATCGGGTATAAAACTTTGCGCTCTGTGCAGTGATGTTGTCTCAAAGCCTTTTTCATTTATTTATAATTTGGCAGACATAAAGAAATCGTGGCAGAAATCAATCCAAGCACCCGGCTGTCATCTTTCTTCCGTCTGTTATTCATTCTGTATCTTTGTCTCTGTACAGCCTCATGTATTATATATGCAAAGGGCATTAAAACAAAATCATATGGTTTACACATAGTCCAGACGTCTTTAATATACCATTATTTCATTTTGAATGATGGATACAAAATCAGCCAAAAGGTATATCTCAGATATTTCACTCATGGTTCTATGCAGATTCAAGGAATGACTCTGAATTCATCTCATCTTGTCCAAACTCTTGTCTGGGCCGAAAGTCTTAATGCTACAAGTGTCAGTTGGTTTGTCAATTCTGAACACGGGTGGCTTTAATTACAGACATCATTTATCGTGTGTGTGCGTGCAAGTCTGGCACGGTGGTCTCTGTCTCATCTTTCAAAGAGCAACACAGTACATTTGATTCAGCCAGCGTCTTCTTAATCCCAGCTTTAATTAGCACTCTGTTAATGGATCGATCCCTCATCAGAGCTGATTATTGTCAGCTTTTGTGAGCATGTGACTCTCATCCAACACTATTGCGTCTCTTTTTGAGGTCGTGGTAGAGCACTGTCATGACTAAAAGGGAAAATGAAAAAGAAACATGGTTTTCTGATGATGATGATGATGATGATAATGATGATGATGATGCTTTAATTGTAATATAATATCTTGCTTTAATTCTGAGTCTAAATTCTATCCACCCACAACATATCATTCGCAGTCCTTGCATTATATCACGTTGCACTCTTGAGAATTTATATTCTCTCGTCAAGATATTATTTTTATTGCATTTTAAAGTCGAAAGGAACTCCCAGACCAGCATGAAGACAATCAAGCCAAACTAGCAGCGACTACTGCGTGCAATTGAACACAGGTGGTGTCCTTAGTCATCTGTTTCAATGTGGATTGCACCATGTAATGGAAATTCGTTTTAGATCAGTATTGTTGGAGCATTATACGAACAAATTATGGCTAAGTGGAACTTAAAATTATAAAATGATCATGTTTTACCAAAGACCTCGATACAGAGATGCATTATTAAACAACAATAAAGTCTGACTTCCCTAAAAGCAGGCTCAACAAATCCCTAGCAGTGGAAGTGACCAAATGAAGTCTGGTTACTCAACAGAGTATACAGAGATTCCCCGACCAGCTATAACATTAACACCATGGCCGGGTGAATCACCAACATTGATCACCAACTATACACTGGTAAACTGGTTCACAGGATCACAGCTGCACATATCCCAAAGAAAAGCCAATGCAGCACAAAAAAGTCAATGCTGGCCATGACAGGAAGGCACCAGAACACCCAGTACACCAAAGTCCACCACGTACAGGACACAGCAGGAAAATGTCTCAAGGCTCCCTACCTGGCCTCCAAACTCTCCAGATCCCAATCCAATCGAGCACCCATGGGATGCACTTGACAATCAAGTCCAATTCACAGAGGCCCCAACCTGAATGCTGAAACCCACAGCACTCAAAGCAACTCCTGTGCCAGACACTACAGGATAACCCCGGAGGCCCTGCAGAGCCATGTCCCTAGGGAGCAGAGCCTCCCCGGTGGCAAAAAGGAAACCTTAAATCTATTGAAGGTGCTTTTAATGGTAATGTTTTCAATATTATGGCTGATCACTGTATGTGGGCCAGACACAAAAAGGACTCCAGATATGAGCATTTCAGATGTGACTTTCTCTGAAAGTTTCTCTGATTATTGTTTAGTTGTAAACCTTAATTCGAATTTATCATTACTCTTCAGAGAACAACAGCGCTAATTTTTTTCTGTCTGATCAGCTTCACAGATAGAATTGTAATTTGGCAACCATCTGTAAAGAAGTTTGTCTGGATTCCATTTCTTCTCCCGATGTATGTCCATGTACGTTGCCTTTGAACTATTTCAGATCGGTTTCTTGGTGAGATCATGGAGTCTACTTAAAACCTGATACTGTGTTGATCTCCTACACAGACACTCAGTGGTACAGTGTGTTCTTGCTGAGACGCAGTGTTTTATATTACCCTTTCTCTGAAGCAGGTATGTTATTCTTGTAGTTTTAAGAAGGATGTCCATGTCCATGGAGCCAGAAATGAGTCTGAAACTCCAAACCTGGCACTGTGCTCGACCAGAAAAGGGCTTGAAGCATGGCTAGTCTCAAACCACATGTTGAAGTTATGCATAGGTGTTTTCAAATCATTTAACGTAGCTGGATAAAGTATTTCTACACAAGTATGACTTCATCCTTCATGCTAATTCTCTGTAGTTATTATTCACTTTAAAATTATTTCCCCATCTCTACAACATCCTGCATTTCACATTTTTTCATTTTCTTCTCTTTAAATTTGTATAAGCAAGACAAACACAGAGAAATTCATGAAAATAGTAGAGCAATAAATCAAATATTCATTTATACCGCATAAGGAAAGATTATTTCCTAACAATTGCGAGTTGACTCATGAATTTAAATCTGCACAAAAACAATGAATACGTCTGATAATTTGACTGATATACTGTTATCTCTTCGTAGGAGAGGGTACGGACATCAAGAGGTATGTACTTCTATTTTTGACTTAAATTATATTTTTCTGTTTTATTGACCTTGTGGTTGTTTTTTTTTATCAGTGGACGTGGCATGATGAAAAGATTTTGGAAGCAGATATTTACGATGGAAGAATCAGACTTTTTTCATTTTGTTTAATATTGCAGACAATTGTATTTGTTCATATTGACAAGTAAAAAAAATAAAATAAAATCATAGCTTTCTTTCAGAAACTTCAAGCCAGTACAAATTCTCCATCAGTATGCCTTAGTATATACAGACATCTCATTTAATGCAACCTTTGACTGCTCTTTGCTTTCCAGAGCTGTTCGTGACCTTTTCTTTGTCATTTCCTACATGCTTCTGAAGTGTAATATTTCTCCTTTCTTCTTTCTTATACTTTCTTCTGCTGTGATTTCCCCATATCTCATCTGTAGCAACAGCAGTTGCTTCGGCCATCTCTCTTGAGGCCTGAGGTACATGCTTACGTGTAGAAATGTGAATAATGCTACAATATTTTAAGTTATTTTTACTCTCGTCTACTATACATCTGCATATATACTGTACACAGTTATCGAAACAGTCAGTTGTGTGGCAGCAGCATGATGCATAAATACAGGCAGATCGGGAAGGTCAAGAGATTTACATAATGGTCATTTAAGATTTGACATGTCAATTCTGAGATGCTTTTCTGCTCAACATTGTTGTAAAGAGTAGGTATTAGAGTTATCATAACCTTCTAGTCAGGTCATTCTCTCTAAACTTGCTCATTCACCTACAGAAGTGCCTACTGCCCCTTGCCTTTTCCTCTCCTACACCACTGACCTGAGTAACCTGTAGAACCTTTTATGTGTGAAACTCCCATTAAAACTACAGTTTAAAAAAAAAAATTAAGGGCCTTTCAAGTTTAAATGTTATTTGTCACATACACGACTATACACATTATATGCAATAAAAAGGGCTTATACAGCTGTTCATGATCTAAAAATAGGAATAATTGCACTGAGAAAAAAAGTTACTAAAAAAATAAATTTAGTAAATAAATGTACAAATCTACAATGTACAATTTACAATTTACAATAACAATTTAATAAAAATAGAATAAAAAATATAATTTATAAATTAAACATGGTGTGCACTATATGTACTATATATGTAGGTATGACAGCAGCAGGATGAGTGGAACATGAAATATGGAATGAAGTGGTGTTTGTCAGCAGCAGTGACAATGCAGAATAACAGAACACAGTTATGAGAGTAAAAACTCCCTTCATTTTTCTATATAATCCCCTGCTACACTAATGCACTTATCCCAGCGTTTCACCAGGGCTTGGATACCATTAAGGTAGAAAAGTTTCTCAGTATACCAGAGCCATGATTTTTCTACCTGCTTCACATCTGAAACTCTGGCCCCCCAGGAACTCCTTTAACAGCCCAAACATGTATAAATGGCATGGAGCGAGGTTAGGACTGTACAGGGAATCTGGCAATAACTCCCAGTTGATGTGCATGTGGTGTTCATGAACAATCTCTTTCGCAAGTTTTACAGCTTCATGTTCGAAATTTGTGAAAGTCCAGTCCAGACTTGAACATGCCTCGTATTTAAACTCTCTCAGCACGAATGTGTCGATTGGAGTCGCTGAGATCCCGATTTTCCATTGGTACTGAAGCTCTTGACCTGTATCTGCATGATTTTATGCAATGCGCTGCTGCCTCGTGATTATTGGAGAATAGCATAAATGAGCAGGTGTACAGGTGAGAGTGTTTGACACATGCACAAATCATAGCCAGAATGCTAGTCCATTTCTTTTTTGAAGAAGAAGAATGGTTTTAAACTCATGCATGCACATTTAAGTGAACGCTGCATTTAATTCCCCTGCCTTCCCTCCTTGTGCACATGCTGATTAATGGCTTTTCCTCTGGCCGCAGGAACTATCTATGGAATCGGGCATTGACCCAGGGCAGGACTATTATACGCAGGATTACTATAATTATGACCACGGGTGAGTGCGTCTTCATCTTGCTCTCACATACAAGTGTGTCTACTGTATACGCACGCTCATTTACATCCCTTTCAACGTCTCATGCCCCACGCGACCATCATCTCGACAGCAGTGGCTCAGTCTGAAGTGCTCCAGGACAACTACTTGGAATACATGAGCTGTAGTAGTATTGATAAGAATGCTCCAGTTTACCCAGGAATTAAAAAATCCCGTCTGCTTATCTCAGACGCGACGGACCGCCGCTGGCATCTTCGTCTACTACAATAGCCAAGCTAATTATTCACCGAGCCATGTACAATGAGACTCGTTCATATGGCGTCTCTCTCTCTCTCTCTGAAGAAAGGACAAGAGGAGACAAAGATCAAATCGAATGCTTTGAATTTTTTAAAAAAGCATCTTCCTAAAGTCAAACTCTGTAAAGACAATGAAGGCAGATGTTAAATTTCACATCTCTTCCGTTCTTTGTTTTTTAAATGAAACCTTTTATCATTTGGTTGTATATTATTCTTTTGGGCCTTTTTTTTTGGGGGGGGGGGGGGGAATTCATTTTTAACGAACAATGAATGAATACATTCATAGTGTCCTTCGCATTACCCCTGAGAAGACTGTTCTCTGAAAAAGTGAATTTATACTGCCTGTACGGGCTAGAACACACAGGTACACGCAGTACTGTGTTCCATCCAATAAATTAGATTTTAGTCAGCCAGGACGACTCAAAGCACCTAATCAGAGCCTGTTGTGCTCTTGTTCAGTAAGCGAGTGGGGAAGTGCCAGTTTTGAGTGTGTGTTTGCGCTAAACATGACCATAAACGGAGATAAAGATCAAATACACGAAGGTTTTATACCTAAAAGTAACCGTTATAACCAATTACTTTTTGTTGACATGGTTCTTACTTAGCCTTTAGCTGTTTACTTGTTATTGTGCCATGTCGACATATTAGCAATGCAAATGTCACAGACTGGAGTGTCTAGAGGTGCTGGAGATTCGAAGGTATTGTGATTATTATTTGGCGCATCCCCACGTGTACAGTATGCTTGTCACTTTGTGTTTGTGCTCAAACCAAATGTCCACACAAGAGAAGAAAGATGCAACAGTTTTGACCATGTGTAGAGTTTTAGCTGGTCCATGAAGGCAGAATGTTTCCTTTTAGTGAAGGAGGATTGAGCAAGACAAATCTGTGTATGTGTGTATGCTGTATATCTTCCAGATATGACTTGCCTCAGTACGGCAGCCGCAGGAAGCTGATCTCTCAAGCCGGAACGTATGATGAGTACGGCGAGGTGATCGTCGAGGATGATGGCAGCTATTATTACAGTCCTCATGAGTCAGAAGGAGAGGTAACAGATTTTATTTCTCCAACTACAATATCTATTATAAATGACAAATATGTATATTTATACAGACAAACCTTTGCATTCAAAATAATAGATGTTTGGACTGTACCAGATTTCCAGACAGACTAAAAAGCTGAGCCTGCCCCAGAGTCAGACTCTTCAAAGACCACCTAAATGGTCTCTAAGAGATCAGGTTCCCAGACCGGAGCAGACCGGTTCTGATCCAGCCGGGGATGCTGGGATTTTCCGCAACTCAAATCCTGTGATCAGTCTCAATCTGATGAAACTCAACAAACTGCTTGCTGCAGGCAAGGCCTCTGGACCACCACTGCCTTTTCGTCCACCATGGAGGAAGGCTCGGATATTCCCGATGACGGAGCAGGCACAAAGTGTAGAGCTCGCTAAACCGACTCGAGACTCTGATAGCTCGGAGAGTGGAACAATCATTGATGGTATTTTCTTCCAGGCCAAAGAAGGGAAAACCTCAGGGGAAAAACAGTTCTCTCGTCAGCTTCGCACTCATAACAAATGTCCGAGCAAAACCACAGAAAGCTCAAGTGATGGGAAGATGTCGGTTTCCCAGGAAAGCAGCGATTCCGAGAGGGGGATTCAATATGGCATTGTTAACAACAGTCAACAATTTACGAGCAAACTAGAGAGTGTAAACGAAGGTGTTTTTGTCAACCCATATTTAGACAGATGTGTGGTATCCTCCCGATACCTCTATTCAAACCGACAAAATGTGGCATATATGACGAGCTTTGATTCTGACAAAGAGCGGGACATTTCTGAGGAGTCAAACAGTGAGAGCAGCACGGAGCTCGAGCGAGATGATTCTGAGGACGACTCCAAGACACCTACAGAGCAAGACTCAGAGATCGATACAGAGAGTGGATCCGAAAACGAGTCAGACACCGATGAGAACACAAAGGATCAAAACGCTTCCGATAGCGAAAAAGAAGCAGAGAGTCATGTTTCGTCAGATTCACACCTCAAAGCCGCTGGCACGCATAAATTCGTGAGGTCAGTTTTGCAGACGATGAACACAAAGCGATTTCCCAAACCTCGATTTGCCTCCAGCGTAGCGGAGATCAGTTCCAAGGTTGGCTTCAACTTTACACAAAACCCTTATCGAACATCTGAAGAAACCATGCATGAACGTAAAAACAAGAACGAAGAGAGTGAGACGAGGAGCAAGCAGCCCAAGCCTTTAATAGGACAAGAAAAGGATTTTTCTAAAACCAGTAAAAGTCAACGCAAGGGCAGCTCATCAGGTGGCACCACAGATCTCCCACCCATAGCTGAGGAAGATGAAATGACAAGAAGTAGTCTTGGCAACAAGTGGTCTACCAGTGGAGCTGGACATCCAGAAGACGCCACAGAGGATTCAGAAGCAGATGATGGTGTTTCAGCTGACTAAACTGGCTTGGTGGCTCCTCAGTAAGCGTGGACGTCTGCTTGTTGTTCTGGCTTGCGTGGTGTTTTAGTGCATCCTTAGTGAAATGGTGTGCCCCCTGAGCCTACAGTACACTCTGCTTTTCTAACTTTCCTAAACTGCACATTGTCTTTTCAGCAGTTTTCTTTCTTTTCCATCTCACTGTATGCTGTGCCTAATAAAAGGTTTTGTTCATTAAGCAGGAATGTGAACCTGGTGTAATCTACCTCTTAAAAAAACAGCGTTTGATTATTCATCAAATTCAACCCACTAACCTGCTGAACAAAATTTTCTAATTTTCTGATATTAAAGCTTTAATTAAAAAATCATTTGAGATTGATACTAATTGATATTGGGTGATATTAATTGGGCTAATAGTCTGTATCCATGGTTATGCAGGTGTTCCAGTAAACTGATCATGTGCTCTTCCCCTGACAGTTGGGTAGAAAGAAGAGAATCAAGTTGGTGGTGGATCGGGAATACGAGACCAGTTCGACAGGAGACGATAGTGCTCCAGAGTCCCACCGCAACCGTCTGTCCAACGTAAACAGCCACAGTAACATCAACGGCAGCGTCTACTTGGCTCAAAATGGTTCCATCATCCGAACACGGCGTGCCACCCACACCACTAATATCAAATTCAGCTCACCTGTCCGACTCGGAAAGCACTTCAAAAAACTGGACAAATTGGCTGTGACTCAAGAGGAGCGCGTTCCTCTGAACAGCCCAGGTGCCTTGGGTGCCGCCTCGGGCGAACAGAACATTAACTCCAGGCCCTCCAGTGGGTCCCTGGCCTCCAGTTCTATAGGACCAGAAAGCATAGCTTGCAAATTTAATGTGGCGACTGCCAGATCTGAAATAACACAAAATGCGGACGAGCAAGAGTCCACCGTAGACAATGCGGAGGTGAGGGAAATGTTAGGCTCGCACAGTGATCGCACACAGTCCGACGAGGAAGAACTGTGGATGGGGCCTTGGAATAACCTGCACATACCAATGACGAAACTGTGACATGCCTTGTAAATATAACCCCTTACACAGTCATTTGTATTGTCTTAAGTAAAGGAAGGAAAAGAAGTACACAGAATTTGCAGCTTTACAACGATATTGCACTTTTATTCCGTATTTGGTGTCTTCGCTGTTTTTTGTTTTTTTTTTGCTTTCTGAAAAAAAATCACCAGCGAACTTGCTTCATGAGTATCCAATTCATGAACAGTCTACAGTACACACTCATGATTCTGGTCTTCACTTGTTCATTTGAACGATTCTTTCAGGTTGTAAAAGACTGTTGAATTAAATGTTTATTTTGGATTTTTATGGTTCCACAACAGAAGCAGGGTTGTCTCAAGTGGTGTACATGGGCCCAGGGTGATGTGTTGCGCAACCCAGGCTGAGGGAATTGCGTGTCTCTGTATTTCTGTGTGTATGTGTGTGTGCGCATAAAAAATGAACTAAACCAGCACACAAATTTCAGCACCACTAATTAAGTCCGGCATGCTTCAAAAGCCAACTGCTGAGCTGGACCTTCCGATCAGATTTAGAGACAGGATCGGCGTAAATGCTTGGCATGTGGCAAATGTGTCGCTCTGTCACGCAGGCTTAATGAAATTTGGGGATCTGATATTAGTTTTGCAAATGAGCTATTTGGGTGCAGAACTGCAAGCAGTAATTACAGTCCGTTTTTATTATTATTAAACTTTTTTTTTTTATTTCACATTTTAAAATGGTGGGATGAGAGTAAAAATTTGTGTGTACAGTATAACTAGGATTAATGACTCTATATATGAAAAACTGCATATTCCGCTAATATGTTACTATTATTTTTGAGTACTAGACTTAAAGCCCTAAAAGGGCAATTATTTACATTTAATTTAAGCATTTGTGTAGATGCTCTTATCCAAAGCGACTTACATTTTATCAAATTTTTTGTACATCTGAGCATTTGAGGGTTAGACCTCAAACCACGACCAGTGTCGTCTCATGTCTGGGGATGGTTCTCGCTACCTAGAAGATGGTTCTGGCCCCGACTGGTGTTGGCAGCTGTTTCTCTG
>JAQMYJ010000006.1:6349113-6366175 GCA_030014305.1 Clarias laeviceps | reverse complement strand
CTTCAGTGAGAATCTACCAATGTAAATGGTCATGAAAATAAAGAAAACACATTGAATGAGTGAAGGTGTGTTCAAACTTTTGGCCTGTACTGTATATAGACATATATTTTTTAATCTTTCAGGTCTCTTCTTTTTCCTTATTCAGCGCTCCCAGACCTGGTGCTATCTGGTTTCTGTGAGCTCAAGTAATCTACTGGCCAAGTGCAGCAGGTTTGCTTTGCCAACATGGCGGGATTGCCTATAGCAGCTGCGTCCATCCGCCTATAAATCCACGTAGTCATCCGCAGGTTTGCCCATCGCGCAGGCGTACGTGTTACAGACAGCCCCCCATTTTCTTCATAATTTACTAATTACCACACACCAACTAGTTCTGCTGTAATTATACAACACTGGGAAAAATGAATATGTGCTGATAAGCGCTTTCCCTGAGCCATATATTGGACTCCATATTAACATCAATGTTATGCTGAACTGCCTGCCAACTAACACACAGTATGAATGCAGATCAATTCCTGCTCTCTGTTCACCCAGATGACGATGGGTTCCCTGTTGAGTCTGGTTCCTCTCAAGGTTTCTTCCTACTACCAGCTCAGGGAGTTTTTCCTTGCCACTGTGCCCTCGGCTTGCTCAACCGGGGACTATCTGACCATTTTGATTCATACACACTCAAATTCCATACAAACTTAAATAATTATTTTGATTGTGTAAAGCTGTCAATTGTTAAAAGCGCTATACAAATAAATTGAAAATTGGTTAAGGGCCTTGTTCAAGGGACCAACAGTGGTAACTTGGTGGTGCTGGGGTTTGAACCCAGGACCTTCTAAACTATAGTCCAACAGCTTAAGCACTGAGCTAACTTAGATCCCCATTATAATTAAATGACAGGAGGCAAATGTGATTCCTCACATCAAATCAGATATTAAGTCGCATTGTGGGTGATTTTTCAGATTCCTGGTTCAATAAGCTCCAGTTTGATACCAAGTTTATTACAGTATCATGAGATACTGTGCGGCTGGTGCGAGTTTGTTTATGAGAAAAAATAAATATAAAAGGGTGAAGTCCTATTTTTAGAATAAAATAAGTCAGGATTCTGTGATGTAGTAAGAAAAAGGGAACGTTTGCAGCAGAAAAAAAAAAAAAAAAAAGTTTTTATTTTTTATTTTTTTTTATCAGAACTGGAGTAAAACTGTGGATAGAGTTCATTAAAATGCTTTGCAACAATGTTTAGAATAAAATCTTTATGATTTGTGTTGAAGGATCAGAATCATCCAATCAATTTATTAACAGATTTTAGTTGAAATTGAAGATTTCATACTTTTTACCTACTGCACACTATTGGCCATCAGGAAAAACTAACCCATGTGACTTAATACCTGGCATGATGTACTTTTCAGACATCAGTGCAGTCAGATGATTACTGACATGCCTGTTGTGCGTATTGGTTAGCACTGTGTCCTCTCACCTCCAAGGTTGAGGGTTTGCGTCGCACCTTCGGGTCTGTGTGCATGGAGTTTGCATGTTCTCTCCATGCTTGGTGTGAGTGTGTGTGTGCTTGTGCCCTACAATGGATTGGCACCCTGTCTAGAGTTCACCCTGCCTAGTGCCCCAAGTCCCTTGGGATAGGCTGCAGGACGACCTGTTTGGGATAAACGGGATTCTCAGAGATCACTCAGTGCTTGATATTCAAAGACTAAGATATTTACCCAGAGATTTTATGCATTACATTCAGGTCACTCTTTGAGCACATGTCTAGGTGCTCTCAGGGCAACTGACTCTTCTGCCCACCCTTTGAGACAGCCCTGGGTTTGCTTTCTGTTTTTGTTTGCTTGTTTGTTCAATGAAATGGGTTTAAAACTGGGTTTATTCCTCAATGCACTAATGCACATGAGTTAAAGGAGCAGTTTGTCATTGTTAAGTGCTTTTATATTATATGGATCTTTACTGTTTTTTTCTTCATGCTTTTTTTCATGATTTGTCTGACCTCCTTCAGTCACCTGTAGTTTTGCCAAACAGTTTGAAGTTAGTTTGGATGAAGGCAATGATTTATTTTTTCATTTTTTTAAAAATAATTATTGCAGTTACCATTACAGCCAGCAGAGGGCGCTTAAATTTACAAACTGCTTCTTTAATACTATAGAATTGGATCGTATATAAATCTGGAAATACTTTTATTCAATCAATAATATTCTGCACACTTCCCTCACTTGTTTGCTGTGACTCAAGTAAAAGCAGGGCATTTTATTACCCTGAGGTCAGAGAGAACAGAGACATAAATAAACATTCCTGATCAAAAGTCTGTGAGTTTTAGTTTTTCTTCCTTAGGGTTAATTTAACAGCAAGAAAAACCTGAACACCAAAGGCACAGGTAGGTAGGAACAGGTTGGAATAAGGGCAGAAAGTTTAATACAAATTTGTTATCTTGTGAACCGTAATAAATTAGACAGATTTGTGGTATAAATATATACGTATACTGCTCGAATAAATTATATACAATATATGAGGGCCGTTCAAGTGAAACTGGGACTGAGTGTCGCCTTTTTTTTAAGCAGTATATATTCATATTCTTATTATGAGTAATCGAATATAATATATATGGATATCGTCCTCCACGAAACATAGTATAACAACAGGTTTAAAACCACTTTACCATAATAGAATGAAGTGTCTACAAATTGTGTATCAGCAAACATGACTCTGTTAGATGCTTAAAAAAAAAAACTATCGTCAAATAAAAAAATTTTGAGATTTGTCCGGAATGATGTTCATATATAAATATTTAAACATAAAATTTATGTTGACAGTTAAATTCCTTTTTTTCTTCTTTTTTTTTTATAAATGCTAAAAGAAATGCTGTTTGCGTGCAATTCATATTCTTGCCACGAGGTGGTGCCTCTTTCTTTTGTTCTTGTTTTCTTTTTTGTTTGACTGTTTTTTATTTTGTATTAGTCTTCTGTAATTCTTGTACATTATATTTCAGAAAAATACCCAAAAGTGTAATTAAAGAAATTAATTATTAAAAAAAAAAAAAAAAAAATCAGGAGTTGATTAGCTTCCATTTTACATCCTACCTTTTCACATGGTCATGCTTTTACAAGTCAGGAAACGACTGACACATCAACCTGATGAGACGAGTGACTCTGAGCTCGAAGACGTAATTACACCTTGAGAGATGACATGGTTACCATAATACCATTAATAAACATTTGATCTTCAGCTCACGTTACAAGTGAACTATTTCACAGCAAACACGTCCAAAGTAAACAATTAAGTCGATGATTACAAGGTACTTGATTCTGCGATTACAGGTGTAGGAGCATCACGGTTATTTAAAATTCTATAATTAGCCCTTAGATCATAGAGAAGCTATTCAAAGTGTCCCAGTGTCACATCCTGGAGCTATTATACAGTGCGAGGGCCTGGGTGTGTTGGCATGTGTATACACACACACACACACATTCTTGTCTTAATGTGCTTGTGGGGACCTTTGACAGGCATAATAAATATTATAATATATAATAAATATTATGACTACACATAAATCCCACTTTAACCTTAAAAATCTTATGACTTACTATTTATTTATTTATTTTAAATTATAATAATTAAAAAAAAAACATCCCATCAATAATTTTAGATGCTCCTATTCTTTGTAGCATTTCCCAACCAAGATCTAAGCACACACACACACACACACACACACACACAAGCACAAACACACACACTTACCTGAATAACTCTGGCGGACATCCAAATACATGCAGAGCAGCTGTGCTGGCTTCAGGTGAATAATAGGTTTGTGGTTTTGACTTAAACTCATTTAAAGCCGCTGGTTTATAGAAAAGCTTTTCAAAATCTCAAACATCCACAAGCAATAGATTTTGTTCATGTCAATGCCTGGAACACATGTTTTCTACATTTGACATCACTTTAAATAATAAGGAGTCTTCCGAATTAATTAAAAAAGTCAATAAAGTGATGCAGTTGTATAGTACCATCAAAACACAGTGCAGCAGAAAGTCTAAAATATGAATTCGGAATATAAATCGATCACAGATTTTGTTGCATTGTATATTTAGAGCCTTTTCTTTTAATTATACACTGACTCTCCGATGCGCTGTGTAATTTCCTCTTTTCAAAACAACTCCACAGACATAAGCTCGAATGCTCACAAGTAGACACTGCGCACTCATACTCGTGCACAGTAAATAAAAGTTGATGGCATCTCGCCCAAGCGTTTTATTACTGCTGAAAGGCTGGGCATATAGAAAAATATAAGCTTGGCAGTCTGGCTTGCGTAATGAGGGGTTGCACGAGGCAGGCAGGGGCTCCAGAGCGGCCGTTCTTAAGACAGGCCCCTGCCATCATGCCAGCAGAACCAGTAATATGGCATGTCACAATAATACAGAAATATCCGGTGCGCGGTTTAGTTTGTTGTGACGCGCGCTTTCTATACCTGCATGCATGTCAAAGCTTCCTGGATATCAAGTACACGATAAACAGTAGTTTTGAACGCCTGCTGATGTGTTTTTCCTTTTTAAAAGAAGTGCTCTTTTTTTTTACCAGATCATTTGTGACATTTAGTAATTTCCCTCAAATATAGTGAAATGAAAAAAAATACAGGGAATCGTGCCAGAAATACAATTAGGCCTCCTTGTGCTTTGTGGCGGTGTCATAGCTTCTGCATACACTCTGGAAATTTAAATCCACTCGTTCTCTGGAGTAAATCAACCAGCTCTTCCTTGCTGCTCAAAGAAAAAAAAAAAAAAAGAACATTTTGGCTGTTGGCCCTGGGAACATTAACACACGGTGTAGCATCAGCAGGCCTCTTGTTAAAGCGAAATGTGATGAGGAATGGCATGCTCGCCGGACTGAGTCTACGTTCAGCATTTGGAGGTTTTTAAAATGGGAATTTGATTGTCTGCTCTCATTAGAGCGTATTCACCAGAAACCCACAGTGCCTCGATCTCAGCAGCCAAGAAAAAGTCTTTTCTGAATTTGTTTTAAAGCGTGTTTGTTATGAGCCGCTCAATCTTCTCTTTATAACCCGAAATAGACGAGGCAATACGTCTCCTGCCAGGCTGCAAAATTATACCTTTCAGCTCATACATGTCACAGCATTTTAAACACCTTGAAGTCATTTTTTAAAACTCTGTAAAGCCCCGGGTTTCTAAGTTAGCCCTATCAAATGCAATAATTGAATCATTCTGAGCTTTTGAGAAGTTTGGGTTTGGTTTGGGTAGTGGTGCTCAAGTCTCTGTGGTTGCCAATATAGTGTGGCAAACCTTAACTACACAACACCAGCTACTGTAAATACCAGCTAAATTGGTCATTCCGCAAAACCCTTGCGCAGCTCTACTGGGCAGTTCTGTAGAATTACTCCTTTTATTTTCCTTACCGTAACCCTAATGAGCTTGGCGCCATGGGGCTTTTGCCGTGACATTGGCTAAATGGTGACAACATCTCTGTTGCTAGGGTTTGCAGCCCAGGTCTTGTGCATTTGTATGTCTTGGTGTGCAGCTTTTGAGGTTTGAGGCTTTGCTCAGAAAGGAGCTTTTGTGTTAATCATATAATATATATGTACACTGTGCGGACAAAAGTATTTATCCGAACCTGTTAATTATTGAATTCAGGTGTTTCAATCAGGCCTCTTATCTCCAGTGAAGGCATACCAAGACATCTTGGACAATGCTACGCTTTGTGGCAGCAGTTTGGGGAAGGCGCTTATCTATTCCAACATGACTGAGCCCCAGAGCACAAAGTAAGGACTATAAAGACATGGTTTGATGAGTGTGGAAAAACTTGACTGGCCCAAACACAGAGCCCTGACCTCAACCACATCGAGCACCTTCGAGATGAACTGGAATGGAGATTCTGTGCGCCAGGATTCTCATCCAACATCAGTGCCTGACCTCATAAATACTCTACAGAATGAATGGGCACGAATTCCCAAAGAAACACTCCAAAATCTTGTGGAGCGCCTTCCAAGAAGAATAGAAGCTGTTATATCTGCAAAAGGAGGACCAACTCCATACTGAAATATATGTATTTGAATACAATGTCTTTGAAGGTTTGTCCAAATACTTTTGCCCGTATAGTATATATTGCATAACAGTTTTATGACAGAACTGCTGTTGTAATCATGATGTCTGTCCTGTGCTCATCCAAAGACTCTTGCTTATATTGAATATCTTTTTAACACTGAGTATTATTTGACTTAATAATATGTCGTTCCAGATAAGGATTCCCTGTAGCATCTGGATCCTCTTGAGGTATCTTCCTCATATAATCTGCCATGGAGTATTTCCCTTTTCAAGGGCGCCTCACTTATAACAGAGTTATAATTCAGATTTGTATAACAGCAATGGGCAAAAGCATTAATCCATCCCTCATTTATTCATATTTTGCTTCAAAATAGATAAACCTTCTTGTATTTTAATGTGTTCTTGACGAATAGTTCTCCAGCCGGCCTGAAAGACTTTTTGGCTCTCATTTTTGGCAAGTTGTTGGCGCTCATTTTCAGTCCAGTCCTTGTATCTGACCAGATTCAGGGGAATGTTTTTTGATTGTAATCCACACATTGACCTATAAATCTTAAGTATGAACCAGTGAGAAACAGGTGCAGATGATGACCATCAGATTATCAGGATGGTGATTAGTATATATTGGCGATGCTGACTGATGAGTGAGGGGAAATGACTTACTTGTACTGTATAATTCACTGAAAGCAAAAGATCTGATGATTTGAGAGCAGGAAGCAACACTGGCCCTAGTAGTCATTGAAGAAGCCCCCATGCTGTGGAATACATGATATGTTACTGACCAGTCTGTTCAGGCAGCTCGAGTAGCACTGACTCCCATCAATCACTGCAACCACGATGGCCAAAACAATTGTGCGCTGTCCTGGCTATCATTAGCCTTACTTTGATCTCTTTGTCATGCCAATAGAGCCACCCTATAGTCCTAAAAGAACCATAGCTACTCTAGTACATATTAAACCAGCAAGATGTTCTTCTGCCCTGCCCTCTTTGAAAATTCTGAAAACCTTCTGTGATCTTTAGATCTTAACTTGGCTGAAGAGTAACTGTAGGATACAGTCATAAAGCTATATAGACTGGACAAATGAAGCACCTGGAACTCTGTTGTTTTGTGAGGTTTTGCATCATCTGCGCTAAACAACACCACATCAACCAACCATACGGGAATGGACAAATGTAGATCCAGCTAAAAGAACTAATAATAACGGGGAGAGAAAAAAAAACACCACATGCTCTGCCATAAGCACGTGTCTTCGGTAAAGTACAGCATGGCGCCAGTAGTATGAAAACCTCTTTGATTTGTGACCTCTCTCAGGTTAATTATAAAGAAGTAGTGCATTAGCTGTAATAATGCTGTTTTTCTTCTTTTCTTCTTTTCCATGCAGAGCTCCTCCATTTCTGCTTTATTTGCTTGTATTGTCTGCTGAAATGTTTTGTACTTTTTCTGGCATAGCTGAGATGGGTGGGTGTTTGAAGAAACTCTGGAGCACAGCGGGGTTAACGTGTGGCTTTGTGGTGTCAGAGGTGGGTGTTTAAGTGTTATTACCTTCCAATTTTCTTCTTACCTTTACCTTCTGGTGGTCAGCCTTAAGTGACAGGTGTAGATTAACTGCCGAAAGTACAACACAAGAGTAAGGAACAATTGCAACAGTTCAGTTTACAAAAGTTCAGGCAACTGGTCATGTAGTCAAATATCATATAAGATAATTGCTGTCTCTTGATCTAATTTTCATTATGCAAGTATCACGCTGGATGATTCCTCCAGGTCCAGGTGCATGTTCTTCCCATGCTTGGTATCCTCCAGATACTCAGGTCATGCATGGTAGCCTGATTAGCATTTCCACATTGCCCACAGTATACAAATATAGTGTGTAAGTGTGTGTGTACATGTGCCTTGCGATGAGTTGAGTGCTCTGGGACAGGCTTCAAGCCCCTCTTGACCCTACACAGGATAGAGTCCCCTCCACGTGTCATCGGGCAACAAATACTCCCCTCCCTGGAGAGATATCCGTCGTTTCAGGGGCAGGTTCTTACAGGGTCAGGTTGCCAACTCTACACCCCACCACAGGATAAGCGGTATAGACAATGCACAAAATGGATAGATAGATGGATAGATGGATGGATGGATGAATGCAAATATCACTAAACATTGATGTGGTTGTGGATTTTTTTTTTTCTTCTTTAATTAAGTCTTTAAGTAATAATTACAACAGAAAGAATTGATTAGTCTAGACTTGTAGCCGAGCTTAAGGACTTACAAACATACAAAACAACACACTTTTTGTGGTCCAATAAGTGGGTGTGGCTTGTTTTTTTTCATTTCTCCATTGCTTCTGTCATTAGATACATAACAAGCAAGAGTATAAATAGCAATCAAAACAACTCCTGTTATTCATGTATCCTACTTGGAATTTGAACTGAGCCACAGCTTCAAAAGTCTTCTAATGGATCCCTAATTATATGCTTTGTCATTTATTTTGTCAACGAAAGCCTGTTTTTTTTTTTCCCCCCCTGCCATCAGGCCTGACCAAAAAGATACAGTCACAATGCCGTCATACTCCCGGTCTCAGACAACTCCTATTTGTTTAGAGAGACCTTCTTTCCATCACAAGTTCTTAACAGATGTACACTGGATGTGACTGGTGGAGGAAGCGATAGGATGTTTGCGTTGCTGGCTCCTACCGTAAGCACAGCTGTGTTTGGTGTGATGTTCCTCCATGCTGCATCAAGTGTTCACTCACATATGTGGTACATGGACCAGGAGCCATGCTTTGGCAATAGATAGAGAGAACAATGGTTTGCATAAACTGATGCACCATGCTGGACACACTGTCATTTGCAGCAATAATTGTGTGGCTGGTATTTTTTTTATGGGCCTTGTAATGCAGACTGAATTCCAGGCATTTTAAACATAGTTTTGGGAGCAGGTCCTTGGGTCTGCGGTTTGAGGCACCAAAACACATGTAAATTGAGTTTTGCTTTACTGCTGAGCCATCTGTGTCCATCCTTCTTGTACAGACTTCTTGTCAAGACACAGAGAAAAAGAAATGAATTTTCAAATTTGTGCTTTTGTGTTTTAATATTCCCAAGTTGACTATTGTACGTATTATAGTATACTATGATAAATAATAGTGCATAACATAAGATACCATAGTATTAGTTTGGTACTTCGGACAGTAACCAGTGCCATAGGACTTTAAAGTGTATCAGGGTGTGTACTGTGGCACATATTAAGGTATTAAGGTAGTACTCACATACATACAGTATGTAGTGCACTTCACTGGGTACTGTGGTAGTACTATGGTACACTGCTGTGCAAAAAGTCTTTTATTTTTTTATTATTATTATTTTATGACCGTATTACTGAGTCAGTACAAAAAAACATCAAACCAGGAATCAGTATTCCACCAAAAAATTAAAAGTTTTTGTATGCCAGAAAAGAAAGCAGCACATTACATAATTGACCACGTTTTAGACCAAAAAAGGAGGCTGCTGGTATTTGCATGCAAAAAAGAAGCAGGTGCAACAATCAAAGTGCTCAGAATAAATGTGGGTGGTTCTGCAAGATGCTCATTAAAACTTAGTAGCCAATTTGCTTATAAAACTACACAAATCGTAACACATTCTAAAGGATCCTCAAAGCGTTGTCACACCGCTGACTGATTGATTATTTACTGTTAACTGGGCTTTATTTTATGTATTTCAAGGCATCCTTGGTCTACAACATTTACTTGCATGTGCTTATGACTTTTGCATATCTGTACATCTTTGGTGAATACCGTGTTAGGTACTGGGGCACTCCACTGGGTATGTATACCACTATTGTATGTACCACTGTACTGTACTTTGGTAAATATCATGGTACTTAATGAGTGCCCCAGTGGCTACCAAAGTTCAGCAGGTATCTAATATTGTATGCTTGTACATACTGTACCATATTATATG
Organism: Clarias laeviceps; assembly: GCA_030014305.1. NCBI lineage: Eukaryota > Metazoa > Chordata > Actinopteri > Siluriformes > Clariidae > Clarias > Clarias laeviceps. The sequence continues at coordinate 6,356,195 of JAQMYJ010000006.1, read as the reverse complement.
TGTTAGAACATACCATGTATGTCATATTTTTGACAGTATTGTAATAAATGTAGTACTTTTGTAGTACAGTATATACCATGGTAAAATCATGTACCGTAGTGTAGAACGTACTTTATCAGCAAATAAGCACCATGCTACTTTAAAAATATCAAGGTAATATATATCATGGTATATGTACCATCACACTACCATGGTACCTAGACCATTGTAAAAAATTATTATGGGTACTGGTTTTACTGTAGGTCATTTTATGGTTTTGTGTGAAGCTGTTTTGTGTACATTTTAAGCTTAGAAAACAAACTTTTTGTCATTGCTCATTGCATTGACCAAATGTAAGTCATTCTATCAAATGAAAGAACCAGTGACATTGGTCATTCCCTTAAAATCACCTTTCACGAACATAATTTGTACATTTTCAAACATAAAGCTCAATTGCGTTCAAAAATATCTAAAAAGTGAAGATAAATTGCAACATTCAAATTCAGGATCTATTGCCCTTGAGCAATCTATCCTGTCTAAGTCATTATTTTTAATCAGGAAAGCCTAAGGCTGGCTCGCCATTTAATCAAGGAAGTCTTCACTCTTGTTCGGCATAAAATCGGGGTTACAAAGGCCTGAACTTTGAGTGATAGATGGTTTGTGTGCATGGGAGCACTCAGGAGCTCAAGATCTGAGTGGAAAAAGAGGCCACTGCCTTCCTCTTCTTGTCATCTTGTTGATCCAGTTGATGAACAAGCCTCTGGAGAAAGAGCCTCTGCTGTCCTTCTCTGGTTTTTGTCACAGGCAAGTAGTCCTGAGACATGCCCTTAGAGTCAAGAGGATTGCTGACAAGTGCATTAATGTAAATGCATAGAGTGGATTTTTATGGCGCTGCGGCCCTGTCCAGATGTCAAAACCCATCGTTTTTATTAAGTACTTTGCATTTCAATCCACACTTGTTTTTGAGACTTTGGTGTCATATGTTTTGAGTGCAGTTGGTTATACAGTGCCATTTGTCATTCTTTAAGCCCTATGGCTGTTGATGAGAGAGAGAGAGAGAGAAATGTAGATCAAATAGGCATTTCCCTTGCATTTCGCAGGAAACCAGACACATAAGGGTACTAGGAATTTGCAAAGGACTCAATTAAGTTCAGAGCATTTATTGTGTTTACACTGTATCAGCTCTTCATTTTTTTTGTTGTTTGTTAAGGTCATAGCAATATTTGCGAATGTGCAGATGGCAGGAGAAATATTTGGTTGCTGATGCCCCTTTGTTCTCATCCCTGTGCCTCCCTGTCTGTCTCCAGCTCTGTTTTTGTCTTCACGAAGAAATCATGCAATTTTGAAAGCCGGTGTCTCCACTAATGAACCAGCAATTTAGCTCGGCCTTTGATGTATCGTTCATTATTCAGGCCTCAAGTTGCCCCGAGGCCTCCTTTTTATTTTCTCGAACTATGTTCCAGACCGGCTTCTCATTGTTGTTGTCCAATCAAATGGACTTGCTTATTCTGCAGAGCTCCGTGGATGCACCTCATAGCCTTGTAATAACAGAAATTGCATGGATGGCCTGAGGAGTCGTGACGCCGCTGACAAGAGACTCCCGCCGTTGCTCCACAGCCCGGCTCGCATATCTGCAGCATGGAACCTTGTCATTACCGTCCACATGCACACTCACGCGTCTTACGGGAAAGAATTTCGACTGCATGCTGTCACTTACTCCTTGCGTAACTGTTCTGTTTTGTTTTGGATGTTTGCCTCGGGACTAATGATTATAAATTACCATGTGTCCAGAAGTCACCGTAGTGCTTTATTTGTTCTATTTGTCCATTTTTGGAAAGGGTTCATTGTTGATCAGCATGACTTAACAAGACTTTTCATGACGTTTGAATGAAAAACCATGTAAGCAATCCTCCACTGGCCCCCAAACCATTCTGATCCCAAGCATTCAGGTTAAATTCCAGGAATGTTCCTTTATTTGTTTGGAAGGAGACAGCGTTTGAGAGAAGAAAATTACAAGCCAGAAGACAGTGTAATGGGGTTCATGGAGACTTCCTGATCATGGGCGACGTCAGGTCGAGAGAAAGAGCTAGAAAGAGCCAGGTCGATGGTGCGTGTCTGGGCTGGGCAGTGATTAATCGCGCTCTGATCTAGTATCTGTGCTTCTAATGACAGGCTCTGTCATCTAACATCGCCACTGGTAGACTCTCCCTGATCTGGTGCCAGCAGGTCTGCCCCTGAACACCGACCGGCTCCGTCTTGCCTCTTAGCCCAGTCAGGCTCAACTTGACCCTGTCCCCCTGACCAATAAGCTTGGCGTGAGTGGAATATTTGCTGCCCTTTTCACTTTTCTATTTAGCTCAGTCAAATGAGATATTTGTATTTCAGCTCAGTAGCAGCTTCCTGATCCCTACATACAGTATCTTCCAGCATTATTTCACTTAATGATTAGATCTGAACCTTGCTACATCAGAGATCCTTCTGCTGAAGCCATAAGTAATCAAGCAGCACTGGAATGGAGCCAGGAAGAATGAGACTGCTACTCAGGGAGGATTAAAGCGAGGCCACACCTCACTTAAACGCTGGACTCTACGTCACCGCTAATCCCTCTGACATTTCATTAATGCCTGGTCCACACACCATAATCCTCCGTTTATCTTGGTGCCTTTATCATTCAAGGCACAAGAGGCCTACAAATGAGCTAAATACCCAGACGCGGAAGTTAGGCTGAGGGCTCAATGGACAGGACACAGATATTTCTGGATTTCCTCCTTAATCTTCCATCTCTGGAAAGACAGCACAGGGCATCTGATATCAATTATCATTAAAGTTGTGGTCAGCGTGTCGGGAACCCTGCCTTTGGAACCGTCCATTATCATCCCGTTGCCGTCTTTTAAGTATTACAGATTGGCTCAGCTATCAGGCATGCTTCCTTTGTTATCTGTCACAGCAGTAAAGCAGACTACAGTGAGTGAGTCACCGGAGTTGTCTCTTTAACCGCTACAAGCAGAGTCTAACAGGGATATCAGATGTTTTGTGGTTTTACAGCATTCCTGCACTACTGTACTAGGCATAGCTGAAATTTCAACGAGACGGATCACCAGCGCCATTATGCTCCCTCACGCATAAAGCCAACAATTTTATCCTCACTGTCTAATTATGGGATTCCACCTCACCCCAGGTTTCACTACCATGGTGACGGTTCATGTAGCGGTCCACGACCCAGTAATGAAATTTTCTCAAGGTTGCAATATTTTTTGAGAATATTTGAATAGTCTAGTATTAACCCTTCTGTGACTATGAAGAAGAACAGAGCTTAGAAACAGCTGTCTGAAAGGAAATAAAAATGAACCATTTCAAATGCGCAGCAGGTCCGGTTTATCGTCCATTGAAATTAGCATCGCCAGGCTGAGGGCAAAGTGTGAGCACAATAACAATAATACTTCTAGAAGAAATTAGGGTTGTATTATTGTTGGAAACATCAAAAGAAGAAAAAAATCTGACAGTGAGAGAGAGAAAAAGAGAATCACGCCACTCGGATCACAATGTGGACAGAACCAAACATCCTCTACCAGATGGTATAAATTCAAATGTGTGAACTATTACACACTTACTCTCAATGCTGGCATGTGTGAAGGTGCCAATAATTTTGAAACCAGCAGTGATTAATGACTACTAAGGACACCATTTTCCAACATGACCAAATGATAAAGTGTCTCATGATGTGTATTATAGTGGAAAGACTTTCAGAACTTCTTCTCAGTTTATATAGGATTGAACCACAGACTCTTCCAAACTTTCTTGACAACAATTAAATAAAAACAGCAGATTTTTATTATAAAAGCATGCGACTGTAATATAATACTCATTTACTTATTATCTCTGTGTACAGGGTTGCAGGGGGCCTGGAGCCTATCCCAGGAGACTTAGGGCACAAGGTGGGGTATATCCTGGACAGAGTGCCAATCTACAGTATAGCAGCGCACACACACACACACACACACACACACACACACAGTGGACAATTTGGATGCACCAGTTAATCTATTCTGCATGCCTTTGGACTGTGGGAGAGAACCAGAGCACGTGGAGGAAACCCACCAAGCACAGGAAGAACATGCGAACTCTATGCATACAGACCCCGAGGTGGGAATTGAACCCTCAATCCTGGAGATGCAAGAACCTAGAAGTGCTAACCATAATAGAATAGTACAATATCCAAATTGACAGGGTTTACTTGAATACTATGGTTCCTGGGGGCTCACAGTATTAAATCTTTATTACTCTTTGCAGAACCGACACTCCAAACTAGCCAATTCTCCACAATGCAGCCTTCCTCCATATACATGTATGCTTTTATGCCTCCATAAAAAAATATCGATAAGTCACTTGATTTTTTTCCCCATTAGGACGATTTAGGGATTATCCATAATCACTTATGATCAAAGAGGATGCACGATTTTTGCCGCATCTGAACTGTGAGTGATCATGTACTCTATTGTGCATCAAAGCGTTCGTCTAATAAGCAACTGTTGTTTAGTTCGAGCAAGGGGGAGCAATTCTAAGATTCAAAGCGTCATGTAGCATGCACTCTGCCTAAAACTGATATGACTAATGTGTTTCATTTTCTACCTCATTGCTTTTTACAGTGTCTGCACAAACGCCTGCCTTTTTCTTATTCATAAGGCCTGGATGTCTACATGTTTATTTCCATTCAATGATCATTAAATGCTTTATATTTGTAATATTTGGCTGCAGGCTGGAAAGCCGCTGAAAGACTTAATTATAGGCATATTTTCAGATAATTATCCAACTCACATTCTCCATGATTTTTATTATTTTTTTTGTAAATAGTTAGCCATCAAATAAAATGACATGAGAAGAACATATGCCAATGCAAAGCAATGTGGGTAAACCTGGCACTGAGCGTGTGTGTTGTGTGCGGCTTAGTCAGCAAATGCTAAAATGTGAAGTAGTTATAATTTATAGTTCTCACATAAGGTACATTAAAGAAAATAGCGCCAGGCAGTTTGGAAATTCGAAATTAGCCGCGTGTTTTTGTTAGCCAAAACGAAGCAGTCAATCATGCAAGCTGACAAGTATTTTTTTTTAAAAACTTGGTTTAATTGGTTTAATAAATTGTTAAAAAGTACCTGAAACTGTTTTTTAAATTATTATTATTATTATTATTATGACTGTAGATGACTGTAAACATCTGTTTAAATTCCGCAACAAATGACTCACTAAAGAAAGTGGTTTTGTTTCACTGTTTTGAAAAGACTCTTGCGTATGAACCCCGTCCAAAACTCCTTGTCCTGCGTTCGTTCTGCACACGACCAAGACCACACGCTGCTGGAAGCACTGCAGTCTGTGTTCGCCGCCCTGTAGCACATCTATTCTCTACTTGTGGTTTCAGTCATCGTGCTCTGTTACCACTCAAAAAATACTCCAACGTCTTGATCGGATTTTAACCGTCTCTCGAGCCGCATGTCGTCCTGGCCCAGGGGCTCGTATATAGGACAGCTGATGAAGTGATGATGGTGCTGAAGGATTAGGACTGGCTCTGCAAAGAATGAGTAATGTGTGGTAAACTGGTGATGGAAAACCTTAAGGGGATTGAAGCTCTTTATAAACTCAGCTCATAACAGCCTGCTCTGTGATCTGATGAAGGCTGCTGCCATGGGTCAGCATTCAGTCTTAAACAAGTTTAAAAACCTTTCTTTCATTAGTGGTGTTTTATGTTTAAGATTGAGTATGTGTTAAAGAAAATTAACAGTGAGCCATTCTATAATTCAGGGTATGTTCCATGTACGCTGATGATGAGTATATCATATTTAAAAATATCATATTTTACCTATTAAGTGTATAAAGCGTGTTATAATCTCTCTCTCTCTCTCTCTCTCACACACACACACACACACACACACACTGAGTACATCCTATGCTTTACTTAACTTAAAAATTGTCCTAAATGTTGCCAAATTTATAATTTTTGCCCTGTCTGCTCGAGGGTTTCTTGGTATAAAAAAATTTAATTGACAACTATTTTTAAAGTCTAAATATAATAATAATAATAATAATAATAATAATAATAAATAAATAAAAACAACAATAATAAAATGTACTTTTTCCTTTAAATAATTTAAATATATCCATTAATTATTATTATTATTATTATTTTTATTATTATTATTAATAATATTTTTTGTAAATAAAAGTTCTCTCAACCAAGTTACTAATAGAACTCTGTCCTGTAATTCTCTGTCTCAGAATTGATTTGTCTCAATATTAAGTGAATTCACAGGATCTTATTCTTCTCTGTGGCATACATGTTTAACACACTGTAGTAAGTGTTCTGTCGTTTCTTGAAATATTTTATCTATAATCACTTATTGTTAATATATGCGTATATTAATTGACCGCCAGCTATGTTGCATACACTGTTATGGTTTACAGATTCTATGCTACCCATTGTTGTAGGTAATCATTCAGAAAAATAAATGAATAATTAAATGAAATTTATACTGTTTAAGCCCTGCAATTAGTGGATATGTTCAAGAACATTGTTTTTGTACATTTTTACTTACCGAATTATAGAAATGACTCCAGTATGTTTTTTAGCCCGGCTAAAGAGAGAGAGAGAAGGAATTCTTCCCCTTCTGAATTCACAATATAAAAATCTTATTTTCTCCAGTCACATAAAAACACTCCATTCAAACAGATGGAAAATATATTATTATTATTATTATTATTATTATTATTATTATTATTATTATTATTATTATTTGCAAATTCCCTCAAATGCATACCTGCCATCATTATGGACAAATATAAAATATATTTCATATTAAAATATAAAATATATACTAAAATATAAATTACTTGAATTACTTAGCAAAACATTCCCAACATTTCTCCATTCTAGTTTATCATGTTTATTATAGTAGAACGATTGTCAATCCTACACACACACACATTTTATATATATACACTACCGTTCAAAAGTTTAGGGTCACTTTCTAACTCCATGATCAAAAAATGCATTAATCTCCTTTGAACAGTTAATGGTGAGATGTTTCTGCTACTTCTGCTCTGTAAAGACTTCA
>JAQMYJ010000006.1:6313579-6330714 GCA_030014305.1 Clarias laeviceps | reverse complement strand
CATACACACAACATTTACTTAATTATCATTCTACTGGTGCGACGTGATGACAACACTGTCACTATAATTCACCTCATTATATCTTAATTTGTTAATTACTATCATTAATTAATCATTATATGTTAAATTAGTTAATTCACAATTATCATTAGGGCACTTAAAAAGTGCAACTATATTCTGGGTTTATTTATATAAATAGGGTTGTACTAAAATAGAACATTACAGATTATGACTTTATGAAGATTTCGTTCCCTTTGTTAAATGCACCAGAATGTTTACATTTCATATTTACAATATACTATAATTTCAATCAAGAACCAACTTAATGGAGCCCTGGTACTGAATAGGTGGGAAAGAGAGACTATGGAAATCATTTATGGATGCACAATCAATACTCTTTTTAAATAGTCAATTGATTTTCTGCTAGATTCATTTTTTCATTGTAGTGAAATTCCAAAGAGCATAAACTCACTGGATGAACACACGACACATCTGAGCCTATGATTGGTCCTTACAAATGAGGTGTGCTCAAATCAATTCTCTCTAAAATGGATGACTGAGGATTTGATGTATTCCTGGAATTTTAATATGGCCACATGAAGTAGTGTAGCACTTGAATACAATGAACAATCACAGAGAGTATGTGAGCTTATAAGTTTCCTAAAGTGGAATTGTCTTTGTCCAACTCTCTCAGATGTCACCCTTCACTCTACGTGAGTTTTGTGAACCTCAACTCTGCAGATGTTGCCAGTCAGCCAGATAAACCTGATTTAAAACTAGACCAGTATAAATTCTCCTTGACAGAAAAGTAAAAGCCAGGGATCCACACATCTGACTCTGCTTATTAAACAAACATTTCATTGGTCTTGGAACTCCTAGGAAAGGCACACCAAGCATCTCCATGTATCTATGGTGTTCTGAACAGCATGCTTATGTCATAAATAGCATGTCAAAATATTTGATACATTACTATGCGCTTTTGGATGTAGTCTTGTTTTCTGTTTTTAGTCTTGATGCATGCGCTCAGTTTGATCAGAGGGGGTGAAAACATCTTTCTGATGAAGCTCCAGGACCAGCATCTTCGCTGACATGAAGGCACACCGCTGTTGGAGATTCTCCATGTATGGAGTGCTGTGCAGATTGGCTTTCATGCTGCTCTAATGGACCCCAGAGGTTCTGTTTAATGTGAACTGACAGGTACATTGCAGTTTGGATGCTGAAATGACTCAAGGATTTAATGCACCATATGTAGAAAAAGGTTTGATATAAAAGGAAAGAATGAAATACTGTTGTTTACACTCAAATGGAATATCTGACTGGTGTTCAAGTCGAACTGGCATTTTTGATTGTGCAGAATATCTTAACACAGTAAAAACTACCTTTATTTCTCTATATAATCCCTTTCTACACTAATGCACTTATCCCAACGTTTCACTAATGCTTCGATACAAACACGGTAGAAAGTTTTCTCAGTACACCAGAGCCATGATCGGACTGCCTACATTATATCTGAAACACTGGCCTCCCTGGAACTCCTGTGATGGTCCAAACATGTTGAAATGGCTTGGGCCGAGGTCAGGATTGTCCGGGGGACGTGTCAATAACTTCCAGCCCTGTAACATGTAAGTGGTGTTCTTTAATGATTGTGTGTACAGTTTCCACTGACAGATGCATCTCCTCCCCAAGTTGGCCACAAGTTATCCATCTATTGTCAAGGATCAGGCATTCCACTTGCTGAATGTTCATGGTGACGACTGCACTGGGCTTCGAGCCACCTCAGTCAGTATTGTCATTCACAGATGTACAGCTTTCTTTAAAACGTTTGCATTCAAATGGCTAAGAGTCTCATCACCGTACTTTGTTCGAAACCTTCGGTAAATGTCAATCAGTTTTACGCCTTCAATTATGAGAAACTTCAGCACTGGTTTGACTTGAATTCCCGCCATAATTTATTTTTATAATTATTATTTCATAGAATTCTGTTCATCTGACCAATTTATTTATTAAATCATTAATTTGAAATGGGAACAGAATTGGTAGTGGTTCTTATAGAAAATATATTTAATATCTTTAAAGGTATATGAATGACACTTCAAGTGGTAAATTAGGGGTCAATGATGTCGTCATCTGCATCTCCAGTAATTACGTCTTTTGATGTCTAGAAGACAGTGCTTTTTGGGCAATGGGCGTTTTTTCAAGTTTATCAGCTGGGAAGATAGCTGTTTACAAATTATCATCACCAACTGATATGAGTCAGCCCTTGTATAGGGATAAGCCATAGCTCAGGTTCCTTGTGAGGTCAATATGACTGGTAATAGTTAAAGACCTGATCATGTAGTAGAAATACAGTGTTGAGACAGAACACCAGCAAACCTGGCAGTAAGACTATTACGTCCAAGTATGTTTGATGCTTTTATTGTAAGAAAAAGGCATATAAATCGCCGAACCTTAAAAAAGCCACAAACGAGTAAGGATTACATATCCGAGGTGTTCACCTAGTCATGCAGCATCAGTTCCAACGTAGGGTCTATATCGAATGCCATTGAATTAAGGCACTTCCAATAATGTCAGAAATAAACAATCAAACAAACTGTCCATCATGACGTTTTGGACACGAGGTGCACAAAAAAGAGATACAACAAAGTCTACAAAGTACCATACAGATAAAACATATTCCAAACAAATTAAATAACAGAGCCAGCTTTACTCTGACAATATATATATAGACATTCTTTTCTTCTACAAGTATCACAAAATATCAGCACTGAATATGTACATAAATATTTACCTCTGGTCCTACAATAAATAAAAACCCTTAATTTGTTTTCCAGCACATTAGTTTGTGTTCAAGCTATTGTCAGCCTACAGGCAGTCGTCTAGCCATTCGATGAGACGATGGATGATGGTGGTTTTGTAGTGGGCGTGGCCAACCATGATGACGGGACGGATCATATAGCAGCACGTACACAATAATTGTTCGCTGATCGTTTTAACTTCTCTTCATTCGCACGGCCCATCAGGTGACTTGTGTTTATCACAGACTGCCCTCTGGTGGTGTAAACCTAGAGACACTGACCCTTGCCTAAGACACATTCAGTATAAGAAATAAGTCAATAGATGGAGTTTTTGGTTTTTGTTTCTTTTAGGTCAAATCGGCTCAAATGTTGTGAGTATTTAATTGAATATAAGTGTTAAGGAAAAGCACTTAAGTGGACGGGCCTTTCAGTGTATTAAAGAAAGTTATCATGTATATCTTAATCACTGTCATAATGACATACAGAGTGCGAGACTTTCCACATATATAATACCATATATACACAATCATGATATACTGTACTGTTACACTGGTTAAGAAACTAAAATTCAAAGGAGCATGAATTTTAACAGCATGACCACAGATAAAAAAATAATAATAATTAAATCAGCACTGTCCAATCCTGTCAACTCAAGTTCTGTCCAATCATAAAAAGGCAAGAGTGTAATGAAGGGGGAATGAGGAATAATGCGATGTGATAAAGCTATCGGTGTGTGTTTTTTTTTATTTTAAATCTTATCACGCAGATGTTTGGATGTTAAGATATCTGGGGCATCCCAATAGGGACAGCGTTGGGGAAGGCATCATGGTGACCCAGAGCTAGACTCTTTTTTTTTTTTTTTTTTTTTTAAATACATTTTTTAAGTTTGCCTCCTTGAGCAGCAGTCTCTCAACACAACCATGTCCTGAAGGTCTGGACTGAGAGTCAAAAAGGCCAATAGGATCAGAAATCCGTGTCCCAGCCCGAGTTGTCGTCAGGTGGCGGGTCCTCGTTGTCCTCGGGGAAACTGTCAAAGTTACTAGTGTCGGTTGCTGATGATACCTGAGGGAGATAAGCACAACCTTAATATGATTTTAAATGTACAGTCCTAAAGTATAATTCTGTGTCACATGCATTCATCTGCAGCACCTATCCATTTATCCATCCATCATTAGTAGAAACTACAGAGGAAACTTACTTCAGGTATAATAGGAGGGCTGAGAGTCCCTTTGCGCAACCCTTCCCAGTTAAAGCCTTCAAACCATCTGTGGTTAAGAGATAAGAGATCAAGGATAATATGAGACCTAAGTCGAAGGCTCAAAGGCTATTATTAGTACACACCATACCATTTGCATACTACTTACTTGTGCTTTTGGATGTCCTTAACTCCGTTTTTCAAGTTTCCTAGTCTCTCGGATGGATTGTCTCTATATAAAACATTGAAGATTAAATTCAAATAAAAATTTGATAGCATTATATAAAAAAATAATAAAAATAAAAAAACATCAACTAGAGGTTACAAATTTTCATAAGGACATCACTGTCTGAGATTTTGATTTATTCAGCCTAGAATCAAACTACTTCCAATGACATTGGATTAATAATAATAACTACTACTACTAATAATAATAATAACTAATAATAACTAGTTGATGTTCTTATAATGATGACTAATGGATATGAGTTAACTAGTCAACCCCAGTCTATTCTGCCACACAGAACACAAAACAAAAACACAGTATTGGTGCTGATTTTATTTTTTTATGTAATACATATAATACAGAAAATGTGCATGGCAAAGAAGCTACTTCTGAAGTTTATGCAACATGGAAGTGACCAATCTTCCTTCCCTGAAAATATAGTTTTTGAGAGATGATTTTATACATGCCCCGAAAATGGCCATTTTTTCAGCGTTATACTGTCTCACTTTAAACAATAATAATTTGTGTAAAATGCATTTTTTTCATATTCCTTTGAAAGTATTGATACTGAAATTGGCGTAAAGCTTCGAGTAGCATATGACTAAATTGCAAAATTGTTGCTTGAATTGGTTTTTGGTAAAAGCTTAAAAAGCTAAATATCTGTAATGTCCGTAACCATGTCACATTCATTTTGCAATATCTCAACAATTTAGAATTCTAAAATAATACACTTTTTCATGTTTATGTCCTTTCATGTCCAAATTGGTCAAGTTTTATCTGAATAGCAATTAAGATTATTGAAAGATTTGTTTAAAAAAGAAAAAAGGTACAGACACTACAGTACATAAAAGAGCATGGAATTGAATTTAGTTTCTTATTATCTGATAAAAATATAGATGTGTATGCATATTTACACAAAATTGAAGCATGAATCAAGAGATAAGAAGCATTATTATTAACAAGTATTATGAAAAATTGCTTTTTTTTAGCACCAATACCATGTTTTGAGAGTCTTTATAACACAACAATTGAATGAAAGCATACCTGCATAGTTTCTTTATTAGATTGGCAGCATTTTTGGTGATCTTCTTTGGAAATTCAATCATATCAATACCTCTTAAGATTATATTGTACGTCTTCATTGGATCTGGCCCTGAGAATGGTGGGCTGAAAATGGCACGATACATTTTTATACATTAAAACCTTTTTTAAAACGAATTTTTCTTTTAAACAAGGCAAAAAAAACCCAGATTTTTTTGTTTACCTGCCAGTCAAGAGCTCATACATGAGGATACCGAGTGACCAGTAATCTGCTGAGATGTCATGGCCTTTGTTAAGAATAATTTCCGGTGCTACGTATTCCGGTGTTCCACAGAAGGTCCACGTCTTCTTCCCGAAGCCAATCTTTTTGGCAAAACCGAAGTCCACCTGTGAAGAATCCAAATTAAGGTGATCAGTCTCCATCATCATCCTGGTTCATCATCATTAAATTTAGTGGAAAATCATAAAAGTGTCAGTGATGGCAGCTCACCAGCTTGGCGTAGCCTCTGTGATCCAGGATGAGGTTTTCTGGCTTGAGATCTCGATAAATTATCCCTTTGGAATGCAAATAAGCGAAAGCTTCCACTACACAGGCAGTGTAAAAGCGTGTTGTGGAGTCATCAAAAGATCCTCTGTAAGTGACAAATGAGGTGAGAAATGTCAGAATCTGGCCATCTGGGTGCACTGTGTGTGTGTGTGTGTGTGTGTGTGTGTGTTGTAATGGAGTAATGCAGTTACCGATCTCTGAGAATGGTCCACAGTTCACCTCCCAAACAGGCTTCCATCAGCATATACAGATATTTGCTGTCTTTAAATGTCCTGTATAATCTGAATTTGGAAACAAAATAAGGTAATATAAGAAATGAGAGTTGATGATAACAACGTCAGCATTTTGCCATAGGAATAAGGCTTTGCTTGTAACTGGGGATCCTCCACTACCTCACGATAAAGTCTGAATGGGCTTCCTGCATGATGTGCTTCTCCGAGCGGATGTGCTCCTGTTGCCTCGTGTCCACGATGTGGCGCTTTTTCAGGATCTTCATGGCGAACGTTTTGGTCTCGTCACTTTTGAGCTGCACCTGGACGGAAAAATTTATAAGAAAAACAGAGACGAGCACATGAGTTCTTGTTGAAGTCAATTATAAAAATGACACATCGCCTGCAGGCTGACGGATAAAAAAAAATAAAAAAAAAGGAAATAAATTACTTGAAACTAATTAAAGTGATAGTAATCTCCCAACAACCAGTCAAAATATTGGAAAATTATACTTAAGCTATCTCGCTTATATCTTAAGTGACTTAAATTTTCTTATCTGCAAGTAATTGCCAGAGTTTTTATGCCGGATGCCGTTTCTCCCACAACCTACAGGACCCATTCCAACACTTTTGAGACTGGCACTGAGCATGCCCTGCGTCTCTCCAGTGGCTTGGCATAAGGTTAAGGGCCTTGCCCAAGTGCCCAACAGTGGCAACCTGGCAGTGATGGGACTCAAACCTCCAACCCTCTGATCTCCAACCCAGAGCCTCAACCGCGTGATCCACCACTGGCCGCAAGTCCTACTGTATATACTGTATTTCATATTTTCCCATTTCACTATTTTTTACTGGTTTTGTTTTTGTAGTTGCAACTAAAGTGTCAAGTAATAAAATATCAATTAAATTATCTGCTTCCCTCACTGACGATTAATTTTATTATTATTTCCCACTTGACTGTTATGGCCTGGGTGTAGTTATTGTTACCTTGATGCATTTTCTACAAAAAAGACCAAACAGTGGCTTCACATCTTGATGTCTTTAAATGATGTGGACTTTGATAGATGTAGCATATGGTCTTAATAATAGTCATATTCATAATAATAATAATAATAATAATAATAAAATAAACTTGTAAATACCATGTTGAAATTTAATGACATGAATAATTAACTAAAAAGAATAAAATGACATTTTCAATTACATTTATTTAGGATGTCATGTTCCATCTTTTTGTTTGTGTTTGTGCATGTGTGTGTGTGTGTGTGTGTGTGTGTGTGTGTGTGTGTGTGTGTGTTTGCAGCCAGTGTGGCTACCACTTTCTTGAACTAATCATAGTTTTAGAAATCTGAATACAGACTGACGGAGTGCACAGATGCTTCACATAGCGTATCGAACACGTCAGGGTCACTTTATCACACTACCCGCCGCCCAGGCTGTACGTCTGGGGAAAGGGATACTTGTTTTTTACTGTAGAGTTTCAGGGCCCTAAAATAGACCTGGTACATGGGGATTCCTCTTTAGGCCACCAGACTAGTGGGCTTTTCCTTCTCCTTACGACACCGCAAAAGGAATCTGCAGCTCTGCATTGCGACATGCTCTCGTCTTGCTCAACCCCAACCTGTCTGCATACGTTAGTAAATATGTTTACAAGAGGGACTTTTACAAAATCTGCATCTTGCTGCTATTCTGTTTTTTCATATTTTACTTTTAATGCTTCATAAATTTCGACGTGAGTAAAAATAGATTTCGAAAAATAACCAGAAAAAAAAACCTTGATTAATATTTAATGAAGTTCCTGCAGAGTGCAGAGTTTTAAGGTCCTTCTGTGTTGCTTTGGATACATGTTTGGAGGTTTTCATAAAAAAATAAAATAAAATAAAATAAAATAAAATAATCAATCTACAGCAAAAGTTTTAACCTTGACC
This sequence comes from Clarias laeviceps, assembly GCA_030014305.1. Lineage (NCBI taxonomy): Eukaryota > Metazoa > Chordata > Actinopteri > Siluriformes > Clariidae > Clarias > Clarias laeviceps. The sequence goes on along the minus strand of JAQMYJ010000006.1, from coordinate 6,322,776 downwards.
ACCACATTTTGAACTAAATAATCCTTGTACTTAATGAAAAACGCAATTCCATCAGTTCAGGTGCATGGTTTCCCCATGATGATAGATGATCATAGTTATAACCCAGTATAACAGGAAGTCTTCGAACGCAACAATGTACCAGGGGCGTTCAAGTCAAACCGGGACAAGTGAGGAAATTTCTCATGAATGAAGACATGCTGTAAAACCGACTGACATTTACAAAAGACTTTAACCACAGATCGGTGATGATTCTCTTAGCCGCAGGAAAACATGTGAATGGTGCAAAACATTTTAAAAAGGGCTATTAATCTCTGAATGACGATCCTGGCTGAGGTGTCTCAGATCATGACTGCAGTCTCAGACCATGACTGCAGTCTCAGACCGTGACTGATCCTGATCACCAACTTGCAAGAGAGACGCACCTGTCTGTGGTAACCGTACACACAATCATTTACGGACACCACTTTCACATTACAGGAACCTGGCTGGGAGATATTGCAACATCCGCCGTGCATTCCTGACCTCACTCCAAGCCACTTCTATATGTCTTGGCCATTAAAGGAGTTTCTAGGAGGCCAGTATTTCAGACGTGAAGCAGACTCCGGCATACTGAGAATGTTTTTTTTACCTTGACGGTATCGAAGCGTTAGTGAAACACTGGGATAAGTGCATTAATCTAGCAGGGGATTAGATAGAAAAATAAAGGTTGTTTCCGAAGTCCCAGTTTGACTCGAACACTCCACATAGGTAAAGAATAAGAGCAATTTTCTAACAAATAACTTTTTCAAGGAATATAATTTTACTTATATTACTTATGAGTTATAGTAATATTTATATTACTACACTATAAGTTTTTCCTAAAAGTGAAAGTCAGTTATCTTATAAAAAAAAGTTAAGTTTCTCCTATTGTTTGAGCAAAATACGTTGGTTTAATCATTCAACAATTGCTCATTTTCATTATAAAAAAATTAATAAAATCACAACAAAACATTTAGAGACCTTGAGTCACATGTGAGATCTATCAACACTGAGCTATACTAGTACTGGAAAGTTACCCTGAATAGACCTGTAATGTTCCTACAACCTGATCTGTGCAGCATGCATAAGACCCGCAATGCATCATAAAATAACACACGCATATATATTTTTATATGTAATGAAATTTCATGGAAAAGGAGTTGTAGCAAAACACTGTATGATATTCGTTCCTAGAGGATTCAATCATAATTACTAAACGTAACATTATATTAAATCTGGCACATTATGACAGAATTTCTATTCAAATTTCTTAATAAGAATATTTTTAAAAAATGGTGGCTCAGGTTTCTGGCCATCTTACCAGCTCGACTCGTCCGAATCCTCCCACCCCTAAGGTGTCGATGATGTTGAAGTCTGCCAGCTTCAGGTTGGAGAAGAAGGCATTTTCTGCCTCGTATCTGCATTTTTTAAAGTGAAAAAAGGGGAACTTCTTAGAGGTTTGAATAGAATACTGAACAGGGAATGTGAGCAGAGCAGGAACAGAGGCAGGCAAACTGTTGATTCGCCCTCTTGCTCTCCGCTCCCGCACTTGAACAGGAAGGAGGTCACGCATTTTGACTTTCTCTTGGTCCAGCCAAAAGATAAAATGATACAGAACAGTCCAATGGATCCCTCTCAGAAGCCAAAGTAACAATGCTACACCGAGCTTACAGATCTTGCTCGTCGAAAGCGACTGATTCTTCAGTTTATGAGAACGTTCGGCAGAGTGTTCGCGACAGCCCGAGCTCAAAAGTTGAGTTAAGGCGCCATTTACAGTTTACATTTTGAGTGTTACACAGCAATGTTGCCTGTGTATGGAGAAAGAAAGACTTGTACAGATCCCTAAAGTCTTCGTGCATTAAGCTCAGGCTCTGATCACTCTCCAAGTCTCTCCAAAACGACAAACGGAGCGACTGAAAAGCCAGTCCAATGGCGTTCCTCAAGTTCTAGAAAGGTCTGTATCACTGAACAGGCCAGTAAGAGTCCTCTCACTGGTACAGCAAGTGAATAGTGAGACCAAAGCTGTTGGTAAGTCTTATGCTTAAAGGTCAGAAAGAATGCCAAAACACTGTCCAAGAGTCTCCCTCTATGAGCAGCAGCCTCCACTAATACTGTCTGATGATCCCTCGAGTATTTTTAGCCTGTGAACTTGGGTAAAGGTTTTCCCAGTTAGCCTGCTTTCCACACCTCTGCCCTTTTGCAAACATCTACCGTCAATCATCACTTAATGCTTATTTTCCATCTGAGTGGCAACACGGGCCAGGCACGAACTTGAGGGCCACAAGCATGGAGCTAACATGACAGACACACGCTATGATCACTGACTAACTGCCTGCTCAGATTTGAAGTGGTTTAAATGACATGACTAATTAGTTTATATTTAAAAAATTAATTTGGTGGGAAATACCAAACCCAAAATACCAAATGGCCTGTACCGCTTTATTCTGTGTACAGGGTCACAGGGGGACTGGAGCCTATCCCAGAAGACTTAGGGCACGAGGCGGGGTACCAATCCATCGCAGGAACACAGACACACACTCATTCACACACTACGGGCAAATTGGTGACGCCAATTAACCTCACGAGCAGATCTTTGAACTGTCGGAGGAAACCGGAGTCGCACCCTGGAGGAGCAAGGCGACATTGTTAAACAACTAAACCAGCGTGCTGCCTTGTTAGGAAATACTGCGAATGAAAAACAAATCTCACATAAATATGGGTTTAAACCAGATACAATTACAGATATGAATACTTAGTGTGCTAAATAGATACATATAATGCTACAGCCAGTGTACTTTTCATGAGTATTTTTTATTTAAAAAACAAACCATTTTTAACTTTTACTCTGCTTAAAAGGACAGTAAATATCTGTACCTTTACTTATCTACATTTCTGCATGGCGTTGCGTAACCTAGCAATAGTGGCCTGTATTATTTGAAGAAGGAAGTCAGCCCCTGCTGACTATTAAGTGTAATTGCATGACTTGCCTTCCCTTTGAGATACACCTAATAACAGAAGCATTTGAAATCAAAAGGGAAGCTGGTTGGAGACATGGATGAAAACAGCACATTCACAACTGGGAGTAAAGAGTAAAATTTTTAATCTGTTACTGTGAGATAATACAAGCCCTATAACTTTGATACTTAAATAAATTTAAAAGGTTAATAGTACTTTTACTCAGGTTCATAAATAAATTGAGGACTTTTACTTTTACTTGAGCAATATTTTCCTACTTTTACTCAATACAAGATCTGTGCAGTTTGCAGTACAGTACAGATCTGCTCCAAAATGTGTAATCGTGTCTAACATTCATTTTATTAATGTGATAATCAAATAATGCTATCATGGATTCTCTCAAAAATCATCACTCTATGCATTCTTTGCAGTAAATGCAGAATTATCCAGAGTAAGCAGAACATAATTATGTTAAATGAATAAATGATAGCATTGCAACTGATTAGGCACATGTTTAAAAATGAAGATTAACCAACAAGTCCATATTTAAACCAATGAGCTGTCTTTCAGATAGAAAATTACTTTCTTTTATGCGATTTGTAAGTTTCATAAAATACATGATAGCCACAACAGAAAGGTATCAGAACACTCAGTGCATCACAGCCTGCCATTTAGATGGTTTAGAAGCAGGCAAAGAGTTCAAGGTTGTTGATCCGGACTCCAAGTTCCACAGATCTCAATTCAACCGAGCATCCATGGAATCCGCTGCCAACGGCCAAGTGCCAGAAACCACAGCACATCCCGAGAGGTCTTGTGGAGTCATGCCCAGAGGGGCCAGATCTGCCCTGGGGAGACTACACAAGACCAGGCTTAATGTTTTGCGTTTTAATGTTATGGCTGACTGGTACCCCTGGGCAGATAAATGCTTGGTCAGCTTATGCTTCAAACCATGGTCATGTTCTAGTCATAGAAGAGCATTTAGAATCAATGAAACCAAGGGCATTGGGAAGCTGCTTGAGCAAACCTGTTAGCACTGTGGCCATACACATCCAGGGCCTGGGTTCGATTCCCGCCTCAGAGTCTGTATGCATGGAGCATATATATATATATATATATATATATAAACTTTAGTTTACAGCACCATCAGTTTCACTTGGACTTTGATAGTTGATGACAGTGCTTCATCATAGCTTATCATACAGGTCTGCGTTGTAGTATAACATAGTATAACAAAAGTTTTTGTTAATAGAAATCCAAACTGTTTGAAAAAAAAGATTTTACCAAAATGAGTGAAAGTAAAAAAAAAAAATATATTTTTGCAGTCAAACTGTTAACTTTTAGTCTTTAAACTGACTAAATATGCAGTGTATTTAACTATGTAAAGTCAAATGAAGTATATTTAACTCCGATAAAAGGTTAGTTAATTATTAGGATTATTAATTATTCAATATTTAATATAGATATAATATTCTGTTGTTATATTTGAGAGTTTTACGTTACTCTGACTGAGCGTAGTGTACACACCTAGCGTAAGCATTTTACAAATGAAATATAAGTGTGTTATTAGGCTTGCCTTTAAAATAAAATGCTCAAGGTTCTATTAATGAATGAAAGCTAGCAGAAGACAGATTGTTATTATATATATATTTTAAAAACTAATCCCTTATGATTGTAATTTGGAGTGGAAAGAGTGTGATAAAGGATCCTTGGTGTTATTTTAGAGTTGTGAAAGCACTTCAGGGAAGCCCAGTGTTATTTGACCTCGGCAGAACACGGCGTTAGCAACACGATTCTGGTTTGGGACGAGCAGTAATATTTAAGTATAGTTCCAATACTATAAAATGTGTGTTCTGTTCACACACCGCATTTAAACACAGGTGAATTCCTTATGCATATCATCATTCCTAGTGTGCCTCTTTACTGGCTTGTTTTCTGTTGCCATAGCTACAGCCATGCCCCACTGAAAGTGCCAGCTTGCATGGGGAATCTCTGAAGTCCATAAGAGGGAAGAGGAGCCACCGTCATATGTTCCAGTTTGTAAATTGATGACAGCTGATATGCAAGGCGAGGGCTCCTGTGAGCTGAGCTCTGATACTGATTTTCCACTGAGCTGGCAGACTGTATGAGTGGCAGCTCGGCGTAAACAAGTGCATCGCAGCGAGTGAAAGGTGTATCTGTTTATTAACTGGAACATTTGACAGAGTTTTACGTTACTCTGACCAATCGATAGCTGTGCTATATTATAACGACAGCCAATGTGTTTCAATGGATTATATTGAGAATGATGTAATACTCATTGAAGCTTGCATATCCGGTATTTCACTCACACCGCACCGCTTCTACTTGCTAGCACCGCACAATTCTGACCTGCCGACATGGCCACTTCTGAGGTTGCAGCTGTTAAAATAAGCCCTAAGTCCAAAATCCAGCATGGATGAAGCTCGCTTCTTCAGGGGTCAGTGATTAGCTGAACCTAAATCCTGTCCAGGTGCAGGGCTTGACCCCATGCTTGAAAACGAATAGATGCAGTAAAAGAAAAGCCCCCTTGACCTGGAATTATAAACTAATCTTCAGTCTTCAGTCAGCATGTTCTGTTTCCCCGCCCCCTCAATGAAGTATAAAGTTATGAATTAAATTATAGGGAGCTGTAAGTTTAGGTTACCTTCATATCAGAAAACAAAGTATCAAAATATTGCCATTTTTTATTAATTGGACAAATCAAACCTTTCCATTTTCACCATGGATTCATTAGAAAGACATTGTATATTACGTGTTTAAATGCATTTCTGTATGATAGTGTTTGTAACGGAATTGTACTATACAGTATATGTCCAAACTACATGTGGACACCTGACCATCAAAGCCATATCTGCTTGTTGAACATTTCATCCCTGATATTTGCGGTTTTCATAGCCTTGACTCATCTGGGAAGGCTTTTCATAAAATTTTTGAAAGTGTCTAGTGAGACCAAGTCCTAACGTGAGAAAACTAGGTCTGAGTTTCTTTTGATGTTCTAGTTCATGACAAAAGTGTTCAGAAGATTTGAGGTCAGCAGTTTGTGCAGGCCATTTGAGTTTTTCCTTCTATGACCTTGTCAAACCATGTGTTCATGTAGTTCACTTTGTAGCCAGAGGCACAGGGATGCTGGAACAGGTTTGGGTCCTTTAGTTCCAACAAAGGAGTACTGTAAGACTATGGCATACAAGGACATCCTGTACAGTTGTGTAATTCCAACTGTGTTGTAAGAGTTTGGAGAAGAACCAAAATGGTCAGCCATCCACAAAACTTTGGCCGTATAGTCTACCTACTGTAAATTAATAATCATTTACTGTTTATAATGGAGTCTAGTACAATTTACACTGAGGTCACCAGAATAAATAATAGTATTTGATGTGTTTTGAGCAGACCTCCCACCAATTTCAAGGGCACTGCTAGTTTGTCTCATTCTGTGGCTCTGGTCTGTGGGTGGTCTTAGTTTAAACTGGAGTAGGAAACCAGTGGAAATAACAAATCGAGAAACTTGACTCAGAACTGTTATATGAGGTTTAAAGTCCTAATTAAATAAGCCAATCCAAGGTCAAGTTTAAGTTATGTGATAAATAAACCTTCTTCATGCAACCGTAAATTCATTTGAAACTAATATCAAGCAAATGTTGGACTAATATACACATAAGGACAGTCATTTAAACAATTCCTTCCATAGCAATTTGGCTGTAAGGCCATGATAACTGATGAGAAACACGAATGCCATGCCCAAGTACAACATGTGGAATTGTCTTTCAGTGCTTGACTTAATTTTGGATTATCGTATAAAAATTCATACCACCATTCTGTTCAATGCCGATTGATCCATCCATAACTGGAACTAGTAAGATTATTTGTTTGCAGGGGAGTGTGGCCCATACGGCCAAGGCGCTAGATTGTTGATTGGGCGATCTAAGCATCCGGGTTCACAATGCACTCTGTCGGTGGGTTGCCACACCCTAAACTACCCAGCCACTGCATGCAGTGCAGTCCCAAGTCTGGATAAAATTGGAGGTTTGTGTCAGGCAGGTCATCCGGCATAAAAACCCGTTCCAAGTTGTGTGCAGATCAGATGGTCTGATGTGGCGACCCCTTGACAGGAGCAGCCGAAAGAGAGTTTAGCAAGTTTTTTTTGTTTGACAGCACTAATTGGTTAACACTGCTTCTTCAGACTTCTTCAGACTTCTTCAGCTGGGGTTTCAAAAGTTGCCTCCCATCCTATGTGCATAGAGTTTACATTCCGGTTTCCTCCCACAGCCGAAAGACAATAGATTGACATTAATTTCATCCAGGCCACTAATACCCTACAAATGATAAGAGGTGTCGGTGATGATAATGGATGGATGGATATTCCACGCCATTGAATGTTGCTATAAACTAATCATTTTATTGCTTATTTCCCCTAAAGCAGCGACCCCCTTTTGGTTTGCTTCTTTATACAACATATAGTGATTTTGTGAACAGGCTGCCATATAATAGACAGCAATTCTACTTGTTTTATTAAAGAATGAAATGTTAAGCCTATAAATACCCAGTTGACCTAACTGTCTTTCAAGAGTGTGCAACTGTCTTTCATGAATGTATAAGCTACTTATGTTCTTAGGGAACATAAAATCAAGCATGTCTTTAAAAGCACACACTGGACATGATATCATGTCCTTAAAGACATGAGCTCATAGCCAGCCAACCACAAATCAAATGGTTGGTCACATGGTGAGTAAGGTCTACTTACTTTTGGAGGTAACCTCTACTGCTGTATATAGAATCTGTTTCTGACATGCCATTCTCTTAAGGAACTACATATAGTAGCAACAGGAGGGTTGCGCATGCTTCCTCTAAACCATTTTACCTACAACTTGTCCACATGAAGAAATGCTCTTGAAATGAAGCATCAGATTAACCCAAGGGTTACTTAGGGCTTTTAAGTGAGTACAGAGCTATGGGTCAGGACAAGTCAGTAAGAAATCAAGCATTAATTGAGTGTCAGTGTGGAACTTATAACACAGTCTGGGGAGTAAAATTAAATACGTCTAAAACTTTAGTCCAATCTAGACATGTGTAAGAGGTTCTTAGTTTACATTATGTTTCTAAAAGAATAAAATATTTTTTGTATGTTAGAGATGTGTGGTTTTAGAGATTATATGATTATATGTTACATTGAGATAAGCCATCAGGAAGCCTTGGCACTACATATTTTTTAATAAAGAAAGCTTGTACACCTTTTCTACAGTCTCCCATTTTACAAATCTTTGTATCTGTATTGTATCTTGTGCAAACGTGTGCAAAAAGGATTTATCTACATACAAGTACAAGGTAAGGTATGTTAAATTATTATTGCAATGGATTAAATGAGGACCTAGAACAGAACCATGAGGGACACCATATTGCATTTTAAATGCAGTCTAACATTTGCTTTCCTTTCAGTCTAATTATACATGCTCGATATAGTGACTACGGCACTTTGTACACAATTGTAAACATTGTGTAAAGACATGGAGTTTGAGGACAGGAAAATTACAACGTTAGCTTAATATTAGCCTGAGCATATTTTTTAATATTTAGTCAAAATATGTCATGAAGACTTTCATACATTTATTCATATTACATATCCCAATCCATCGTAGGGCACAGACACACACACACACACACACACACACACACACAGCTACACTATGGGTGATTTGGAAACACCATTTCAGTTTACATTGCATGATGTTTGACTATGGGAGACTGAAATACCCAGAAGAAACCCACAAAGTAGGGGGAGAGCACACAAAGACTTACTAGCACACTATAGCTTACTTGCTGTGCTTCAAAATAATAAAGAACTTGTGTTGTTGTTGTGTCTGAAAGCAGGAAACCGTGTCGTCTCTCCTCAGGGGAACAAAGTCCAGGGGACCATTTTCAAATCACTCAGAATGAGTGAAAATTGAATTACAATAAATAGAACATCCATTGAGCTGGCTTGCAAGATTAAGACTATGTGGATGTTTAACATTTGCTAGTGATTAGGCATGGCAACCATTTGTGAGCATATGGCACCAATTTGATATCCAGAGGGTGTCTGGTGCTGAAATGGGCAAAATGATTGATCAGCTATATAGTTCTTATTTATACATTATGTATATACACTACTGTTCAAAAGTTTGGGGTCACTTTCTAACTCCATGATGGTTCCTGATTTTTATTTCTTTCTACAT
>JAQMYJ010000006.1:6290456-6308739 GCA_030014305.1 Clarias laeviceps | reverse complement strand
AATTTGACCATTAATTTTGTGACATTATAGGGTAAGCTGAGCTTCCCTTGCAGTCTTAAAGAAATCGCCACTGTATATACTGTATATATATATATATATATATATATATATATATATATAAAATCTGACCCAGAGCTAAGGGTTAAAACTACAAGTGGTGCTGCATTTGCCGTTGGTAAATTATTAAACAACTCAAACCGTCTGCACACTTAAAATTTTGACAAAGCAACCTGCTGATGATCTTATTTAAAGATATGCAGGAGGGACGTTTCCAAATACATCTCAGTACATACTGTATTCAGAAATCAACCGAATGTGCTCTAAACAGAAAGAATTACATATATTAGATGGAGTCACACTGATTTCTTTCTGATTTATTTAAGAAAGCTTGTCAGAAAGGTTCATGGGTATCTTGCTGAGACTTAAGTTTGCCCGAGATCCCATAGGAAGCAACAAAATAAGGCATGCCAGTGGGAAGTTGTTTTTTTTTCACTTTCATGCAGACACTAGCTATAAGGCAGATATGAAGCTTGCAGGAAAAACAGAACATATTCATCATCATATTAATGCACATCATTTGTTCATCAATGGTAACACTCTGGTCCGGGTCACGATGATTTAATTAGGCTGATTTTGTGGTAGAGAAGAGATACAAACAGAAAACAATAATGGCCTGAATTAACAGACCATGCTGACAGTACTGGCATTTCTATGACTAATTCTTTCCCCTAGTGCTTCTGGTTTATTCCATATTGGGTTTAAAACTGAACACTGATACAGCATATTTGGAGCATTAAACAGATTGGATTAAATTATTGGCCTGCTTCAAGCAAAGAAAACAACTGGCTGGAATTGGAATAGGAACTGTCCGACACATTATAAAAAGGATAGTGAGGAACTGTCAACTTTGTGGATAAAAAAAAAAAAAAAAATCCTAAAGTTTGATGAGGATGCATCATAAAAAAAAACCTATAGAAATCACAGCTATGTTTAACAGTAAGATAAGAGCATTTTCTCACACACAATGTCATGAGAACTCACTGCATTGAAACTAAACAGCTGTGAGTCCATAAGAACTTATTAGTGACACTAATAATGGAGAAAGGCTTAGAGTGCTAGGGAGCATAAATGATTGGATGGAAAAAATGTGTGTGGTCCGATGAGTCCAGATTGACGGGTGTGTCAGGGTAAGAAGGGAAGCGCATGAAGCGATGCACCCATAATATGGTGTCCACTGTACAAGCCTCTGGTGGAAGTGTTATGATCTGGTGCTGCTTCACTTGGTCAGCAACGTTATGTGGCAATTAAATGAAGTCAGCTGACGACCTGAATGTACTGAATGACCAGGTTATCACAGTTATGGACTTTTTTTCTGATGGCACGGACATATTCCAGGACTCAAATTGTGAAAGAGATCTTCTCAGAGCATGTCTGGGATTGCATTTTCACACATGAACTGGCCACCACATTGTGGAGGAATGAAATTTGTGACTGTTTTATTTTTATTTTTTATTTTGGCCAGACAGTGTAAGATGTAAGATATAAATTGCTCAGTTGTTCATAAGCAGTTGTAGGGTCCAAACTAAATTTAAAAAAAATAATTCATTAAAAAAAAAACAACATTTTTTTCATTTAACATCTAACTGCATTTTGAAGAAAAAAAAAAAAAACAGATTTGTGAACCACGCAGTGAGATTTAAATGCTCTTTTCTTAGAGTCTCAGAGATGACCAGAGACAGTTAAAGTACTAGCAGGTCATATATGCAACCAAACATTTAAAACAGACAAGAGACGCAGCCCAATTAATTCATGCTTGGTCTCGACCCAAACTGAACAGCACATAGCCAGACTCATTAGATAAAATATTAATAGATGAGAAATAAGATTTCTTAGGATCCATGTGATGTGATGCAGTGTTTCTCAGTAGGATTCACAACAGATCTGGACATTCATGGTTTCTTTATGGATGTCCTTTTTCCTCTATGTTATTCCCATTTGATTATGTGTACATATTTTATTATTCCTTCTTTTTTTTTTTTAAATATATACTTTTAATATAGAATGGATTTTCTTAGCTTGTGAAGTTTAAACTTATAAATAATTTAAAATTATTAAATTAAACTTAAAGGGTAAATGCATGTATACACACACTGTATATTTGCTGTAAAGAATAATGTGAATTATTTCACATATTTACCACAGAATAAGTTTAGAACTTACTTCGCTTTGGCTCCAGCCTCCTCATAGCCTTTGTTCGAGACGTCATCCAGACCTCCAATCAAATGCTTAAATGAACTGCAACATAAAAAAAAGAGAGAGAGAGAACACATGATTGTGATTCAACACCACATAGAGTTTCTTTTTGTTAACAGAACTGTGTCTTATTCATCATACATGCCAGTACATATTATCATCATCATCATCGTCATTATCATTATGCGTAATGCATTTTCAAGCTTTAATTTTTATTCTAAATCGGAAGAGAAAAAACTGCTACTTAATATAACTACCTTTGTATTAACATTTTAACATTGCCTTGGTAACATCTTACCCAGGAATTTATATAATTATAATCTTTTTTATCCATAACAAGTTCATGAGTCTCCAGTTTCAGTTGTAGGTTTTTTAGGGTTGTGTATTCCTCGGTACCTGACATAATCCTCTCTCTTACATATAAAGGTAATAAGACCCCCTTCAGTGTTGCATTTTGCAATTCACACAGAGCCACACATTTTTCGCTAAGCCGCCTCAGTGTGTGATTTCAAGTAGAGCATAGCTTTCCGGGCTCAGAGTGTAATCGTGGTGTTTACCACATCAGCATCGGCATCTGGTGTGACTGCACATGAACCACACGCGTCAGAAATACACTTCATACCCACTGCATTTAAAACAACAAGGGTGGGTTAACTGAGTGTGGAAGTGCTTTGTTTGGCGCTCGCTGTCTGAAACTGACATTTCTCCCTGATGAGGTTCTTAACTGTGATGCCTTTAAGTCCTGTGTTCACTCTCCTATTTTAGAGCTTTGTTGACCCAATCAATCATAGATGAAACCAAATTCTTGCAATCAATTAAATCATAAAGCAGATTTTGGGATTTATCATAAAAAAAGGGGTTATTTCTGTTAGAATCGTCCCAAGGCTGTCAACTGCACTTTCAGTGCATCCTTTAGTTCGTTGTTCTTGATGGACTTCAGCTTTAGCACTATTTAAATGCATTGTGTATGTCTGACCTCCCCTATATAAGATATCTGTGGGTTAGCTACCAACCGTCAACATCACAAGACATCAGACACCTGTCCTGCAATGGACGTCTCCCTTTTCACACATCGCCCGTCGCTACCGCTGTTACAGGATTAAAGACGCAGTAGTGACGACCCCTGGTGCTGCAGCCTCCATGCCGTTCATAAAGAACCTTTTTCATGGATGTCCCCCAATAGTAAAACTAACTACAAATTAACAAAATCAAATTTTCCTAAATAATTAATCCTAAATAATCGAATAAATCAAATAGTCCACAGGATAGTAACAGCACCCTGACACTGATTATATTTCTATAATAGCATGCAACGCTGGTGTTTTATTACAGAGGAGAACTTCTCTTTTTAAAGAACACCTCTCTCTTGATTAAAGTGTACCGCAGCCTGACTCTAAGCTGAGAAAGTCTATTAGGAACCAGTGGCCATGGCTGTCTCTGGACCTACAAAGGGAATCCGATGCCGCATAGCACCAATACAACACTGTAATGACTGCAGAGTTACTAAGGAAGAGCAGGGGATGCAATAAAGCCCTCGCAATTAACTGCCTCTATGTTTTTTTCAAAGACAACACCGAATAGCAAAAAGATTTTGATCTTGTACATAGGTAAAAATGTGGAAAATTTGGAGATTGGATTAGAGGTACTGACCAAATAATGGAGTGATGGTCAACAACACAAGCTCATTACTTAAATTAATGCTTAAGTTAATAATAATTATAAATAATAATAAAAAAAAAGCCAGAATAGTGATTGAAAACAGTTCAACTGATAATCCATCAGTGAATATGGACTGAATAGTTTTATTGTAGCTCAAAATTTTCTTTTACCTTTCTTATACATTTATCACTCACTCTCACATCGTCCTGTATCCAGGGTCACAGGAGACTAAGGGCACAAGGCGGGGTACCAATCCATCACAGGGGAGTGCCAACTAACTTAATCTGGATGTTTTTGGATTGTGGGAGGAAACCGGAGCACATGGAGGAAACCCACCCTGCACATGCAAACTCCATGAGCACAAACCCCGATGCGGGAATCGAACCCAGTACCTGGAGGTGCAAGGCGACAGTGCTAACCACTAAGCCACTGTGTCATTCATCATCATTTGAGAAATCTCATACATCTGGAACTATACATTTTTTTTTTGTTCCTGTTATCAGTTCTATAGTATAATATGTGACCGTATAATCTTTGAGACTGTATTAATAGTAGTATGTTTAACTATTGTGACGAAGGATATCATTTCAAACATGCCGACATATGATGTAATGAAAAATCATGTAGTATGTAAGAGAGTAGAAACGTCAGAACACAGACTGTCTCCCCCACATGCAGGTGTTTAGGTCTGGATGTGTGTGGCCAAAGCCTTCAGGCCCACTTTACACTTACAGTACACTAGAGAATATAATCCTCAGCTTACAGGCAACAAAATAAATCCATCACCAGTATTGAAATACACATTCAATACTGAACCTTACTGTTAAATACAGTGGATCACCATTCTGTTATATTCCCAAATATAAATAATTCTGATTAATTTTCTAGAACAGCAGCTCCAATCATAACATAAATAATTTACAAGGTTTACATCCAAGCGTTTGTCTTAATACGGTAGTGTTTCTATAGCAACAGCTCGTACAAAAGCTCGTACTTCTTTGGTAGATGAGCCACATAAATCCATGACTAGCAGTAAACAGATTAAGGAATGTGTTGCTGTTTTAATGAATAATAATCTATAATTATCGATATAGTGGAATGTTCAGTAAGGATGTTAGTGCTGATGGATTCTAGGACGAGAAAATCTTGATAGATTCTTGGCAAAATGACAAGAAGTGTCGAGAGGTGACTGTAAATGGTTCAAAAGTATGATCATAAATAAAACCTTGCATTCATTGGCAAATCGTTTTGATGGAAGATACAGGAGTCTTTCAGGACTATATGCTTTGTGACAGGATGCATCGTCCAACCAGGGTGTGGATTGTTTTCCTATAACGGCACACCATATTGTATTCTTCCTTAGTCTACTCTTTCTTAAATGATTGGGATAGATTAATCCTTAACAAGTGGCATTTTTGGCTGCACCCCAGAATAACTTGAGCGGCGTTCAAGTCAAACCGGGACTCGTGATGAGCTTACTTGTGACGGAAGTTGATTGACTGACATTTACAGAAGACTTCAAGAACAGTACGATGATGAGACTCTCAGCCACAATAAAATATTTGACTGGTGCAAATATTGAATTAAAAAAAAAGGCTGTACATCCGTGAATGATTATCCTGGCGGAGATGGCCTTCTTTAAAATGCTCCGAGACCACTGCACTTGTTCCCGTTAACATTCATCCTGAATACTGATTGAAAACACAATGGTTTATGCCACATCCCCCGTACAGTCCTGACCTCGCTCCAAGCCATTTCCACATGTTTGGGACATTATAGGAGTTCCTGGGAGGCCGGGGTTTCAGACATCAAGCAGGCAGTCCGATCATGAGTCTAGCAGTGTACTGAGGAAACTTTCTACCCAGCACTAGTGAAACACTGGGATAAGTGCATTAGTGTAGCAGACGATTATATAGAGAAATAAAAAGTACTTTTACCCTCTTAGCTGTGTTCTGTTATATTGTCCTCGTAATATTGTCTTCTGAAATACTTTAAAGTCTGTTTAGGAAACAACAGGCTTGTTCAATCAGGTTCCACAAGCATTGCTAGACTTGAGAACCAAGTTGACCTCATAGAGGTGTGACTGATTTATACATCATAGCTCGGTGGACATGTACAGACTCGAGACGTCCCACAGTCCTGACATCAGACTACGGCCATGCACCGGTTCCACTCGTGTTGCGTAACCACCTGTCAACACCGATATACAGCATTCAAAACGAATAGCCAGTGGGAGCATAGTCACCGCTGTTTTCCTGAAGAGCACGCTCCTCGTCGGTGGTGGTGGGGTTGTGAATTTTAAGCAGCACACACACACACCTCAAAGTCAGACAAGCTGCAGGTTTCAAGTCCCTGGACGCCGGAGAACCATAAAGCTCCAGGTACTCTCAGATGCGGCAGCGCTTTATAGAGAACTCACCGTTCCTGTGTTTTTAGTTAAAGTCGTTGGTCTTTGTACTTTGTTGCAGGATGTTAATAAAACTTTCTAATTGCAAAAAAGATTAATAGAGTCATCATGGCACTGAGAACACAGATGCAAAGACAGATGAAGGGATGTTACTCACTCTCTGTCGATGACAAGGCAAGTGACAGCCTCAGCAGCAATGACATTGGCCGTTCTAACGTCTTCTCTGCGGAAACATAAAACGACAAGACATCAGTCACATGCCGTCAAATCTGTTTGACACTCGATTAATTTCTGAGCCGGAGCACCGTGCGGAGATCACTTTATTAGGGTGCAGAGAAAATGTGGCATGTGATCCTGTCTGTGGAAGAGGACTGCAGTCGACAAAAAAAATAAAATAAAACAGAACAGAACTTGGTAATAAATATAAAAATGCAGACAAATGACAATTTATATAAAAAGACATTTTGTTTGTAAATACAGACTTGGACAAAACAGGATATCAATGCCAAAAAGTGTCTCAACTCTTTTCATAATACTTCTAATACATAATAATACATATTACTATCATTATTATCATCATCATCATCATTATTAATTATAATAACCTATTAATAATACATATTTCATAATACTTAATGCTTCTTATCTCCCAATCCATGCTTCATTTTTTGTAAATATGCGTACACACTTTTATATTTTTTTCAGATAAAAAGAAACACGTTTGCTAGTTATAATTTCATGTCCTTATGTAGTAATATTGAACTTTTTTGAATTCAAATCTTTCATTGATCTTTAACTGTCATTCAGATAAAACTTGGCCAATTTAGATTTTACATGAAAAAACAAAAAACCTGAAAAAGTGTATTAAGATATTGTGAAATAAATTTTACCTGGTTACGGACACTACACATTTGTTAGCTTTTACCAAAAACCAATTTAAGCTAAACTATTATTTATGGGTCACATGCTTCTTGAAAATAATTTTACTAATCAATACCCAAATATGAATAATTAGCATTTTTATCTATTATTGTTTTTGGGGGGCACATATAAAAAGCATCTCTCCAAAATGGCTAAAGTCAGCAACTTGAAACTTTTAGGGAAGCAAGACTGGTCACTTCGATGTTGCATAAACTTTAGAAGTAGCTTCCTTGGCACACACATGTTCTGTATTATACGTATAACAGAAAAAAAAATATCCAAAAAAAGGAACTTGAATAAATTAATTATAATAGAAATATGCTGAAAATGATAATTTAAAAAATGACCACCATCTGAGTCCTAAAAATATATTCCTATATTATTACCCTTCACAGCATAAAAAGGTCAACACAGTTCAGGTGTTACTTGACAAGACAAGTTACCCATTCATCTCTAAACACACACACACACACACACACACACACACACACACACACACACACACAGCAGTAATTCCAACAGCATCTATAAAATCCATCTGTGAAATTACTCTGTAGGGCTCGCCTCCTTGTCACTGAAGTCCTCCTCACTGCAGGAGTTCAGTTCAGATTTGAACGCCATCACAGCAGCATGAAGCAGATCTTTCAGATCCTCCATCACTGAAATGCCGTGTAGCACAAGCCTGAGCTCTGTGTTTAGGCAAACGTACAGAGAGGAGGAGATCTGGAACAATCTGCACTCAGTGATCGCTTCCAGCAGCTGCACTCTGCTAAAGCACTGAATACAGGTGTCCTTGCAGGTCATACACACACACACACACACACACACACACACACAACCCAGCAAGGATTTGAGAAAGTTTTATATATGTTTATTTAAGTTAAATATGTTTTTTCTGGAATATGATGGATGTTGAAAATGTGAAAGTAGCGATAACCCACCCAATCACATCATGTACAGTACAGTATAAGTTTATTCTTGTAACGCTTGAAATGTAATGGTGTTTTGTTTTAGAGATGCTCAGCTGGTTACTGTAACGCTACAGGACTCTTGTTAGAGAAACTGTCAGTACAGACACGATTTCAATACTTCATCATTGTCATTACTGTAAAGACACTTAATCCCCATTTAAAAGAGATTATTTTTCCATGGGGAGCTGCAGCCTTTAGCGGTGTTATGCTCTTTCTGTGGCAGCAATCTGAAAAAGCATATATACTCATATGTAGTTCACTAGAACAAGAACCAGGAATTTTTTTGTTGTAAAAACCAGGGCCCGTATTCACAAAGCTTAAAATTTAAATTCTCTCAGAACGAGCTGGGAGTCCTAGACTAAAAGTGATTTAGGAAACTTCTCTGAATAAGGAAAGTACAAAAACCTTTATCTTAGTGAGGAGGTGTGGTTGACCCCGTTTCTAGGGAAGACGCAGAAATTCAAGGAGTGTGACTGGTTCATAAAAAAGGTCTTAAAATGAACTCTTTGTGAAAATAGAATATATGATAATAGAACAGACAGTGAAATCATAATGTTTGTATATGAAGAAATTGTATAATCATAACTACAGGCTACTTCATGCAAAGTTTCTGTTATAAGCTAAATATCTTAAAGATAATGCTGTCATAGTTAGTCCTGCCGGAGTCCCTGCTTGCACTCTGCACTAAATATACATTCACTTTATACATTGTGTGACTGTGACCACACCTGACTGCCATCTCTCCTTCCCTTCTGCTCTCTCCTCTTCTCTCTCTTGTCCTCTCTCTGAGGACTTGTTACTTCAGTCGCTCGATAGTTCAGGACTGGCGTTTCCTACAGTCTACTTGAGCTTCCAAGAACAAACTGGACTCCATTTTAACTTACACATCTCCTGTTATACTGAACTTCCAGTCTCGCACAGTATGATGCAGAACAATCCCTGAGATCTGTTTTCACCCAGATGAGGATGGGTTCCCTGTTGAGTCTGGTTCCTCTCGAGGTTTCTTCCTATTGCCATCTCAGGGAGTTTTTCCTTGCCACTGTCGCCATCGTCCTCGGCTTGCTCATCAGGGACAATCTTATCATTTTGATTCTACACATTCACATTTCATACAAACTTAAAATCTTTTGAGTATATAAAGCTGCTTTGCGACAATGTCAATTGTTAAAAGCGCTATACAAATAAAAATTAATTGAACTGAAAATGTGTCCACTTTTGAAGCAACCAATTTCCATGCAGTAGTTACTATTTTTAAATTCTTACATTTATTTATCATACTGATTTCATTATTTGTAATCCATTTCAGATTGATGGCAGCAAAATGGCTCAACTTTTACCAATTTACATGATTACAGGACAGTCTGTTTAAGTTGCACTTTTGGATGGTATGTAGTCAACAATCCAAGAGAGATGGAAGGAAGTAAAACAACAAGAAAACCAAATTGGACAGAAGAGCAGTGTTTACTTTTACATTTAGTGTTTGGAGAATATTTCTTCTTTCCGCCATTTTGTCCTCTGCTACAGTATAGAAACTCTTAAGCCTCTTACAAGTCCTCCTCTCTGATCTTAACAATTTTGACCTCTGGAGCTGGTTTTAGGGATAAGATGTTTTGTAAATCATTTTTATCTTTACTAAGATTTACTCCTAAATTCTAAGAAAATGTCATAATTCTAAGAAGTCTTAGAATTTTGTCAGTAGGAGCAACTTTTAGGCTTAAGAAGCTTTGTGAATACGGGCCCAGATTACTGACACTGATTAAAGAAGTGTAGGCCATGAGATGTCTCTCTCACTCACTCGTTCTCTATACAGTACCTCATGTACAGAGCCATCCAAAAATATTACTAAAATCACTAATTTCCAACACTATAATCAAATTTTTGCATATAAAATCAAATCAAAACATTTAGAAAAGACATGTAAATGAAGTAAAATATGAAATAAATTGACATCAAACTTCACTTAACCTTGAATTATGATTCTGCTTGGCATATGGAAACGCTACCCTTACCAAATTGAAAGTTCCAGACAAATCATACAATATTTTTGCTTATAAAAACAAAAACAATCAAAACCTTTACAGAACACAATGTGCAATAACAAAATGAATAAAATTAGTCATTAATCTTCTCGTTTTTTAAACGGCTCCCGGACGTACATGCAACTTAGCCGTGGTTCGGTTCGGTTAGTTAGTTTGTATGTTGAAAATGCTTCCAATGTTGATTGCTTGCAGAATTTCAATTTTTAAGATGAAAATTAAGGGAGGGCATTTGTATGCCGAGGCTCCACTGTATTTACATTTAAAAAGCGACCAGAATTAGTAAAACAAAGCCATAGGATTTAAACAATAATCTTAGTCTTGTGTGCTGATCAGAGTAGTGATTAAAGGCTTTTCATTTCAAATTAGGCCGCAGCCTTGATAAGTACAGAAATCACTGGATTCAAGAATATTAAAATAAAGTAAAGTAAACAAGCCAACACGAACACATAAATTAAGACAAATAATAATTTTTAAAAAACGACGGTATAAAAATGTTGGATGGGACGTTCTGTCTGTCTGTGCACAGCTATAAACCATTAACAAATGCCTTAGCTGACTTATTCTTCTTATTAAATGTTTTCAGCCTTCACCGTACTTGTTATTGCTGAATCGTAACAACTTCCACTTTCATGTCTTTCAGCCTTGAGCCTGATTGTTCCTTTCCTGCTCCTAGCTGTGTGTACACTTAAAATCCATACATTCATTTAATACATCACTAAATACAAATGCTGTATCAGGAACTCACTTAGCACCATCATGGTTGATCAGAAGGAAAAAAAATAAACATTGTTTTATGGTGATTTGTTGGAGATTTTTAGTTGGGTTTGGCTTGCACAAGCAGAGATGGAATCACAAAGGAGATGCAATCCCAGAAGCCCAGAATGATAATGATAAGTATAACACATTACATAATATTTGTACATACTGCTTGGCTGCACATTAATTAGAATTTTATATCTTATTAAAATGATTGCTGGTGGAATTATAAAGTATATCAAAAGAGAATTGTTGGTTTAAAACCCCGATGTCAACGGATCATGTCTGAACATCGTAGACGTGTCCCGTTATGACTCGTATCCTCCCAGATGGCAATATAATTAGCATCTGGATCTGCTTCTGAAATTAGTTAATAACTCATATTCTACGGATAACAAGATGAATTGAATCGATGGGCCGTGACTACTTTAAATCACGTCGCAAAGTGACTACTTTAAATCACGTCGCAAAGTCAACTTTTAATTCAGACTAGAATTACAGGATGACGGGACAAACCTTCCCATCCATTAAGCTGGTTTATTGGTTTACACAGAACTCTTGTGCAGAGTGATTTAAAGCTTAACGGGAAGAGACTGATGGCTCACTGTTGAAGGCGCGTTTAATAAATTAATCATTTGTAATTACTGGCAAACATAACATGCTTGTCAGTCTTGTGAAAAATGTATAAGTTTGTTTGGTTAAAGCTGACAGCGTGACAGTATGACAACATTGCCGGCTGTGCTAAAACGTCGGTAGCACACCCACATAAGTGTTTATGTGTAACTCCTGCCAGGCGATTTTTTATTTGTTTGCCAAATGCCAGGGTTTGGCTCATATTCATTTCAGCAGTAGCTCAATTTATTTCGCATAGATGCTTCTTCGTTTAAAAAAAATCGTCAAGTACCCGCTAATGAGAATAATTCAATGAAGAGAATTGTTACATAATGGGTATGAACTGTTCATCAAGACATGAAAAACATAGATGAAATTCATTATGTTCTTAATGCTGCATCCGAACATTAAAAAAAACCCTGAAATTCTAGTTTATAAGACACTCCTAGGTGTTCAAGTGTGCAAACTGTGCTTTAGGATTCACTAGCATGACATTCAGCTTTTTCAGAAAAGGCCCCATGATCCATCATGACCTTGATTGGGAAAAATCAATAAAAGATAAAGTAAATGGAATGTGTATCTGCTTAATGTGCTTGATTTGAACCTGAAGTGGGCATTCTGTTACTCTGGATTCTGAACATATCTAGACATATGACCAATATGGGGCAGTGGTGGCTCAATTGGTTAAGACTCTGGGTTATTGACCGGAAGGTTAGGGGGTTCAAGCCCCAGCCCCGCGAAAGCTGCCACTGTTGATCCCTTGAGCAAGGCCCTTAACCCTGCTTGCACCAGGGGCGCTGTATCCTACCTGTGAAACAATCATTTTACTGTAAAACTGCATGTGACAAATAATGGAATCTTAATCTTAAAGTTCATAACTGAGATATGAACTTCAATCCAGCTTGCAGCTATTATTTTAACCATAGCAATCCTGTTACTAAGGATGTTGTGAATACATTGCACAAGGTTGCATATTTAAATTAGTGTCGGTTGGTTTCATCATTGCCTCTCTGCCACATTAAGGAACATTTTTTCCACCCATAAGGAGGAAGTTTTGGTTGTCAAAACTGGCAACAATGTTAGGACATTGTTTTAGGTTTCTGAAAGTTAGAAGTACTATGATGAAATGACGTCGGAACAATGATGAATATATGACAAATAGGATGTTGGTGGTGTTTTCTTTCAGCTGCTACCCCTCTGTGGGTAGCCACAGCAGACCATCTGCACAGCAGACCATCTGATCAGCACACAACTTTGGCACCGATTGTACAATGGATGCCCTTCCTAATGCAACCCTCAAATTTTATCTGGACTTGGAACTGCCACTGCATTCAGGTTTGGGGTTTGGGCATTGGCTGAAATTTGAACTTCCACATTGTAGGCAAGAAACCTACCACTGAGCCACTAATGTACACAGTATATGCCAACGCTGAATGAATGCACCCAACACAATAATCGAAACAACATCAAAACCAAATTAATTCTTAAAAGATGGCCGGAGTAGCACCATCATCATATTACAGTAGAGTCATCTGAAAGTTAACATGAACCTCACTGCAATGAAACAGAGAGGTAACATTACAACACTAAGTGATGTGTGGATGAAGCCGTTGTGCCTGGCCCAATTTCTGATTTAATTTCGAAACCCTGTAAGAAACGTAAAAAAAACGTGCATGATGTTGGACATCGTGAAAATGGGTGTTAATCACCATAAACGCTCTGAGCAAAGGTTAACATTTTGTTCCATTTAACGTTTTGTATGGGTTGGGCTGCACGGTTTCTTAGTGGTTAGCACGGTCGCCTTGCACCTCCGTGGTTACAGGTTCCATTCCGGCCTCGGGTCTGTGTGCATGTTGTAAATATACCTTGATGTACATTCATCATTATATTAAAATCATTCTGAACAATGTTGTCCCGATGTTGGACGATATCAAAATGTTATTCCAACCCAATTGTGACCAAATGGTCACCCAACGTTAGGGTTGTCGCTTCCTGTGGAATCCCAGTCCTGATCCTCACCACTCATCTTAACCAGATACTGCATGAACCTTTCAAAGCTTCCACCCCACCCCCAAAAAAAGTTCCTCTTATTCAAATATGTATATGTAGCTGATCAGTCTGAATAATATACACCCTTACCCCACTTTAGTAATCCTGGGTGACCATAGTAACAAAACAGGGAACCTATCTAAGTTCTATCCCAGTCCATCATTTGTGAGTTCACAGCCTTCTACAGTACCAAGAGACTGTGCTTGTGGACTACTTTTTTGATGTGATGACAGCAAATGACGTTTGTGAAGCTCGGCTGCATCATCCTGGTCCCCCATCAATATTGCACATCACCAAAGAGCAAAAGTGTGAACACAGATAGCTTCTCAGATCCTTTACAATCAGTGTCTCCCTGGAGAATTAAAGATCACACATGCAATTTCCCCCTCACATGATTGACACAATGGTACAAACAAACTGACTTTCTACCATTCAGTCCAAAGAACGGAAAGAAAATCTAACCGTCACCTTGCATCAAAGATTGTGTCACTCTCGTTTAAGATGATGAAAGAGCAAGAATTTACAAAAAGCTGAAAAAAAAGAGATGGCAAAGATAAACCGAGCTGAGCGCCGGCATGCACCAGTGATCTGTTAAACGTCTGGCCCAGGTCAGAATATACCACACAACTCTCACCAGCCCATAAAGGAAAGGTCAAGTCTGTCAATCTGATGGGAGAAAAGAAAAATGCATGTGGAGTGAGAATAGAAGTGGAAGACAGAGTAGCAGAGCAACCGAGCCCTCGCTCTGTCAGAATCCGAGTCCTTTGGACAGCATGTCTACGATGAAACCACGTTAATAAAAGTCCTTGAAGTTATTCATAGACATAAATACAGAGAAGAGCTATTAATAGAGTAGCAGCTGTACATAGTGTTCAAACAAGAGTGACCTTTGATGCGGTCAATAAGTGATTTATTAAATAATCGGCAAAGCTTTCGGATGGGAAAAGTTTCTGTGTGAATAAAGGTTGCCTTAATTCCAAGCAGTTAAATTTCAACGAAACTGGATTGTCTGTGGCTTTCGATTACTGCTACTATCCGGTCGTCTCTTTCTCTTTCACGCCTCATCTCACGCGACATAACCGAGAATGAGCAAATATTGTTTAAGATGAAAGACCGTCTCAGACCAACGAGCACAACAAAAGGGTGATTTGCGTTGCTAAAGAGGACAGAGCTAACAAACACGCAAGCCTGTGTGCTAATTACCACAGACAGCTACAGGTGAGATCAAAGGGACAGAGATCAAGAAGAGGCGTGCGGAAGTGTAACACCCTTTCAGACGAAAAAAAAACAAAACAAAAAAACAAATACACAGTGTGGCCTATTAGCGTTCCTCATCAGTGACAGTCAGCTTAAGATCACATCAAAGAGCTGGCCGTTTAACAAGGCACTCGCTTTGCTTACAGAGAGCGGGAACTCTCAAAGGAAATACTGTACTTACAGTTATAGTCCTTAATTGGTGTCGTGTTGTGCAAGTTGTAATTCAGATAATAGATTTATATGAACATATTTATTTCTAATGCTGTAGATTTATGGCAAACAAGCGACAGAACCTACAACTGAAAATAAACAGATAAAATACATCAGTTAAAATAAACCATAATCTTTGACAAGGTGAAGTATTATCTAAAGAGTCTCATATTTCTAATATTATTGGTATTTTGTGAACAAAGTCATCCGCTCTCGCGTGCCTTCTTCCTACTTCATCAGCTATCCTAGCTCAGAGGATGGGATTGGCACACTGATTTCGGAGGAGAACGACGGCACTGATAACGTCATGTCTAAACAACGATCTACTTCCATTCTCAGGTATTGATGGCTTTCATATCTGAGTCGATTCATGCCCGAGTATGCCGTATCGTTCTCGAGACCACCTCTTCAAACAGACTCTGACATTTTTCTGAGCATGGAAAGATTGGTTCATTTTGATCAGTGAGAACATAATCTTTGGGGTGAAGTGTTCTCAAAAACAATCCCAGCGCCCTAACATAAAAACTCCCTTATCCCATTAACGTTCCAAACTTTTTACACTGGTCTACCACAACATTAACACATTGACAATGATTATCAATTATATACCAGTAGACTGGTGACAGGAACACAAGTACCTGAGGCTCATCTATACCTATGAGGATCAAAGGCCAGGTCTGAAACCACAGAAAAGCCAATGTAGATAAAATTGCTGAAAACAATTAATGCTGGTTATGATAGGAAGTGACCAGAACACCAAGTGCATGACAGCCTACTGAGCGTGGGTTAGCAGGCAAAGAGATCGAGGTTGTTGATCTAAGCCTCCAAATTTCCCAGATATAATCTGTGTGCATCCATGGGACGTCCTAGACAAGTCTGATACATGGAGTTGTCCAATCCAAGCTTGCAATATACTGCATTACTGGATCTTGCGGCAGACACCACAGCACAACTTCAGAGGTCTCGTGAAGTCATGCCTCATAGGGTCAGAACTGTTTTGGTGGCACATAAGGACCCTAAAACCTTAGGTGGTTTTAATGTTATGGCTAACCGATGTAAATCATTAAAAACCGAGTCTTTAGAGTGATACGAAATGTAGTTTGGGGGGGAAAAAAAGCATTTCTGCGAAATCGTTTTAATTTGGGATTCAAACCTAGATGAGACAGTGTGTGTGTTCAGTGTTAAGTGTCAGGATGGTATCACTGTTAGGTAAACTTTTATGTGCTTGATGTAATCATTAACTAATGCTTTTGACCTGCATCTGCATGACTTGTGCCAGTGACAAATGATTAGCTAACGGCGAGTAAAAACATGAAGGTGGCATAGGCATATTGTGCAAAATAGAAAAAAAAAAAATCACCATAACTACAGAAAAAACAGGATGAATTTCCTAACATGACAGCAGCAAAGCCTGACAAGTTGTTCATAATAAACTTCACAACAACCCTTTAATAGTTGACCAGACAGATGACGAGCGTTATATCACCTGCATACTCTTTCACCCACATGTGCTCTGTTCTTTTTAAATGCTGTCACTTCTTTTACACTTCTTGATCTTCACACATGCATGCACACAGTGGAATGAACAGGTTCCAGCGAATAAAAGGTGTAAGGCAAAGACTCAAACTGAAGAGAAAACTGACATGACATACTATTTGTCAGGGTTATTTATTTAAAATCAACTAATATGCTCATCTTTGAATAAAATAAATAAATAAATGATAGTCACTTTTCTGAGATTGGCCGTTTATTTTCTAATTTATGATTAAATTTTTTCTCTCTCCTACCCACAGAAAACCAATCCCACACTATTCAGTGCCCCAATGTCAGTGAAAAAAAAAACTAATTCTAGCCAAGGACTCACTTCATCCATAGATTGCATGATAATTGTGCATGTGTGTGTGTAATCATATGAGCTTTAATAATCTCTGATGGTCCACTGTGATGATATTATGTTAGCAGACTCCCTGCAGTCACCAGATGCATCATGACTGAGCTCTGATCCGTCACACAACCACCAATGGGTAAAAACGTTCATTATCCGTGTTTACCAAAATACTCCCTCGGATACATTACTGTAATGGCAACACGCAAGCGTCATTAAACAGGAGCACATGAGGACACCACTGCTCCTCTTCCACTAGGTGTCCCTGCTACGTTTCGTGTCACACCTCTATCTCTCTTTAACCTACATTAATAATGAAATACAGTAACTGATATAACTCTTCAGAGCAACAAGAATCATGTTCCCTGAGGAAAAACACAGTGCCATAATGATAGCACTTCACCTGAGAGACGGAGATATTTTTACTGTATATTTGACATTTGTGTCCCAGTAATATTTCATTTATACCATCATATTAAATATTTATGTAGTCCTTTACAAAATCTATTGGCACATTTCATATAATTGTATCAGGATGTTACCATGGTTCAGGCATCATGGCAGTCTAATGGTACCTGTAACATGGTACAGTATGTAGTGCCATGGTACTTATTTGCTGATATAAACATACATGTATATGGACTACACAATGGTACCTGATTCTACCATGGTTCACATACTTTGGTGCCACGTAACATGTACTAGGATAATGTCAAAATACGAGGCTGAAAATTATCCGCACTCCGGTTATATACACTATTCACAACAAGTTAGGGATATTGTTATTTACATGAGTGCTTTTCCTATTTGCTCTGAATTTGAATGAAATAAGTAAAAGTTTCCTCTGATCTTACTAATAATGTATGAGAAGATACACCATTTTCATTAGTTTAATATTTATTACCCCAAAGATTTAGACAAGAACAGGGATAGCCCCAAATAACAAAAATTGACAATGTCAGTAGCGGGTGTTTCCACTATTTGCTACAATGACAGCTTGACAGCGACATCTCGCGCTCCTCACTACCCTCATGATGTTGTTCTGAGGCAATGTGTTCCACTCTTCCACAAGTGCTACACGCAGTTCTGCCAGGTCACGTGGGGGTGGGGTACGATCATCCAGTCCCTTCTTCAACTGGTCCCAGACGTGCTCTATGGGGTTCAGTTCAGGGGACATTGATGGCCAAACCATATGAGGCACTTCAACTTCCTGAAGTCGAGCTGTGACAATTCTGCCACGATGTGGTGGAGCATTATCATCCAT
>JAQMYJ010000006.1:6271135-6288076 GCA_030014305.1 Clarias laeviceps | reverse complement strand
AATGGTCAAACGATTTGTAAAATACTAATGTAACATGGATTCTGTTTATAATTATGGCTTTCCAGCTAGTACTAGTACTACAACAGTGACCCCATTTACCATTGCAAAGAAGGCTAATTTTATATATTCATATATACTATACTTTAAACTTTTAATATATTGTTCAAGTTTAAGCATTAAATTTTTGGTTTAATAAAAATGTATTCTTGAGTCATCCACCATCGTTTTGTGGCTTTTGTAAAGTATTGGTTCAAGCACCGTTTTGGCACCTATAACGTTTTAAAAGTATCGATTTGGCACCGGTATTGAAAAAAAACCAAACGATACCCAACCCTAGTCAGGAGCATGGCGGATCTGGAGGCTATCATCATGAGAATAAGAGGTGCAAGTAGGAACAAAATGGGTTGCCAAAGTACAGTCCACTCACCGGCTACATCATTAGGTACACTTTGCACGTACTGAGTTGGACCCCCTTTGCCTTCAGAACTGACTTCTTTCCTCAGGACACAGATTCAACAATTCACTGGAAACATTCCAGAGAGATTATGGCCCATATTGACAGGATAGCACCACGCAGTTGCTGCAGATTTATCAGATGCACATCCATGATGCGAATCTCCCATTCCAATACATCCCAAAAATGCCCTATAATGCGAAGGCCATTTTGACATGGTCATGTCCAAGAAATCAGTTTGAGATGATTTTAGCTTTGTGAAATGGCAAGTTATCCTATGGTCATAAATGGATGGATATGGTTGGCAACAATAGTCAGGTAGGCTGTGGCATTTAAACAATCCATCCATCCATCCATCCATCCATCCATCCAAGAACCTCTGTAGTCCAACTAGGGACCGTGGAGGCCATCGTATTTATTCCTATTTTTACAACCATGGTAGAACCTCTGGCCAACATTCAGATGGGCGATTTTGGAACGCCAATTAGCCTAATCTGCATGACTTTGGACTGTGGGATCAAACCGGACTACCAGAGGCGAACATGCAAACACGGACCCTATAGGTGCAAGGAAACAGTGCTAACCACACAAAGTGTGGCAAGCAAATACACACCATTCCACCTCAACCGCCATCCTGAAGCGTTGATACAAGCTAGGATGGATCAACACCTTCATGCCGTTTACACCAAATTCTGGTTCTAAAACCCGAATGTCGCAGCAGAAATCGAGACTTATCAGAGCATAAAATATTTTTCTATCTTCTATTGTCCAGTTTTGGTGAGCCCATGTCAGCTGTAGCCCATCTACTTCAGAGTTGTGTGTTCAGTTGCAACGAGATGTTATTTGAGTTACTGTTGCCTTACTATCAGCTCAAACCAGTCTGGTCACTCTCCTCTGACCTTTAGCTTCAACAAGGCATTTTCACCCAGAGAACAGCCACTCACTCGACAGACATTTTCTCCTTTTCCTTCACGCCATTCTCTGTAAACCCTAGAGATAATTGTGTGTGAAAATCTCAGTAGACCAGCAGTTTCTTAAATACTCAGACCAGCCCGTCCGGTACCAACAACCAAGCGATGTTTAAAAACACTTTTTGGACCCAAAATGGTCTGTGAGTGAATAGCAGGGAAACACACAGACAACTTACTATTCTTGTTCCAACCTTTTGCAAAATTATGAATGCAGCTCACTTGTCGCCACATTACACCCAACCCTAACCTTACACTCAAACCCTTTTAAACAGTGTCTAGTGCATGTATTTAATTATTCACTCATTCATTTTAATAACAACATCTGTACCCTCTCTCATTCATGCAATTAATTATTCAACGTTCAAACACATAAAATCATGTGTATGCAGGTCAAGAGTTTGAGTTAACATGCACATCTACCATTATAATGAGAAAATAGTGATGTGTGACTTAAATATTTAATTATCTGAATTCTATGCTAAGAGTATCTATAATTTGCACAAAATGGTACAAAAAATAATCAGTAAGAGGCAGTGCCTAGCTGGTGAGAGAGGTCAGAGACAAATGGTTAGACAGGTTTGAGCTGAAATGAAAGCTATATTAACTCAGAAAAACTTTCCAGAATATAAACCATGTCGAAAGAATAAGAATCTACAACACCATTTCTTCCAGCTAAAAAAATATACAGTACCAATATGGACACCAAACTAGACAGATAAAGAATGTGAAAACCGCTAGTCTTGGGATACTTGTATGAACATGGACTAATAAACTAATCAGTGGGTTTTTAGTGACATACAATGATAATCCAAAAAACATTTGCCTTTCATCAAGCAAAGAAAACAACTAAGGAGATTTACAATGACTGCAATTGGGCTGGAAACACTGCAGCACATTATTAAAACCCTGAAGGCTAATGGAGAAATTGGGACTAAACAGCTGTGTGACCATACGAAAACCACTTGTTAGTGAGACTAATCAGGCTTTAATTTACCAAGGAGAAAAAAGATTGGATTTGGACCAATGGAAAATTGTCATACAGTCTGATGAGTTCAGATAGACCCTATTCCAGAGCGCTGAGTGTGTTCCAGAGCCACGGGAGGTAGTGTTGCTTTAGTTGGTCAGCTCAAAGCTCAGTAATTTTATTTAGCAACAAAATGAAAACGATGAAACTTAAATGTACTGAATGACCAGGTTATCATGTCTATCGAGTGCCACCACAATGTAGGCTGTAAGGAAAGCTAATAGGCAATGATAAAGAGCTAAAGAATGACTTAATGCCTCAGAGTAGTGCAGCTCCCCCTATCATCTGGAGATCGCGAGTTCGATTTCCGGGTGATGCTATAACCTCTCGCAGCCGGAGGTCTAGAGAGAGCTGATTGGCCGAGCTCTCAGGGGGGAGGGATGAGAGGTACTTAGTGCTCCCACATTAATCACGGCTCTACAGCCAATCAGGGGCATCTGTGAGCTCATGTAAATGGAAGGAGCGCATAGCGCCGTCCTCCGAGTGTGTCCCCAACGGTGCGTGAGAGAGCAGTGTGAAACGATGCCGTCGAAGGAAACGTGATAGTTGAGAGAGCCGAGGACTAAGTGGTAGTAGTAACTTAATGGTGGAGCCCCCAAGTGATGGGGAGGAATTGGATACGACTAAATTAGGGCGAAAATCAATTAATTAATTAATTTACGTTTAATCCTCAAGCCAATAACCCATCATCTATTTGAAAAGAAAGAAAAAAAAAAAAACATCCTTTAACATCCTTAATGTATGACTGTGGCGATGGATCAACTGCCATGTTCCAGTTTTGTTCTTTTCTACATAATAGCTCTTGCATGTTTGCAACACAGTCATGTAACACTATGTGCGACAAAATAATCAACAATGAAGCACAGGAGAGCGGTGTAGAGTAATGAAGTATCAAACTGGAGTGTCATGGCTTACAAAAGGTCCTATTTTCACAAGCTGCATACTCAATAACTTCATGTACTTGTAGTGAGAGAGAACTCTTTGCGGTGTACTGCACTATGCATTATAAATTAAAAGCACACTCCTA
This sequence comes from Clarias laeviceps, assembly GCA_030014305.1. Lineage (NCBI taxonomy): Eukaryota > Metazoa > Chordata > Actinopteri > Siluriformes > Clariidae > Clarias > Clarias laeviceps. The sequence continues at coordinate 6,284,600 of JAQMYJ010000006.1, read as the reverse complement.
AAAATGCAATTTCCTTCACATCCAATGAGACAGACAACAGCAAACCATAAATTTGTCCTTTGGCAAGTTCAAGAATTATACTTGAAGTAAATGTTGGATTTAAACTCAATGGTTGTTCTGATGTGGTGTATGAATTGATAGTAATTCGTCATTTTTAAAACCCTGGTACTCACAAGTTCAGTAAAGTGTATTGGTGTGGAATAAAACACACACACACACACACACACACACACACTATGGGAAATTTGGGAATGGCCAATAGCCTAATCTGCACGTCTTTGGACTGTGGGAGGAAACTCTCCAAGCACATGGAGAAGATGCAAGTGGCGGGAATCAAACCCTCGACCCTGGAGGTGCGAGGCCACAGTGTTAGGGCCACAGTGTTAGGGCCACAGTGTTAGGGCCACACTGCTCGGTCCAAAGGTAGGGAACAAGTGAGCAATGAGTCATCACTATGCTGGAAGCAGACACAAAAGGGATTTATATAGCGATTATTATTATTATTATTATTATTATTGAGGATGGCATAACATGACAAATTTAATTTAAATCAATAAATAATAAATCCATAGTCTTATATACACTGGATTACTAATAGGAAGGTCCCCAGTTCAAACCCCACCACCAGCAAGTGCCACTCTAGGGCCCTTGAGAAAGACTCTTAATCCTCACCTGCTCAGATTTATAATGAGATGATAAAAAAAATAAAATAATAATAAATTAAGCTGCTTCGGATAAGAGCATCTGCTAAGTGCTGTAGTGTGTTAAGGTGTCCAAGCACATAATAAACAGTTACAGGCTACCTCACAAATATTATACAGTATATAGAATATGGGTCTGTAAACTTTTACATTTAGATGTATTAAACAACTTAGAACATGGCACTCATTATTTGAATCCATCCACCTTTTAAGTGATCAAATATATTGGAGCATGTGACTGATAGATGTTCCTTGTTGCCCAGTTGTGCCCTCTTAGACCGATCATTTAAGCATTGTTTGGCCTTATTATATTTAAACCCTTGTTTTTACCTTTGATAAACCAAGATGAAGACCAGGGAGCTGTCTATGGGAAAAAACTTAAGCCATTTTGAAGTTGGGAAAAGAGACAAAATCAGTGATTGTACAAGCACTGACCATGGCAAATGCAACAATTTGGAATGTTGTTAAAAAACTTATTAACCGATTTACTAACAACCAGACATTGAACACGTTGGCTAAGAAAAATGGACAGCATTTGATGAACATTGTGAAAGCTGAGAAGAAAAAAATTTTAAATAGTCTCCAACACCCTCCACAGGGCGGGGTGAGATGATCGTACTACACTGTTCAAAGAGGTTATTGAGAACGGAAACGTACAGGCCATTCTTTAAGATGCAAACCACTCTTCATCAGCAAGAATCAGGAAGCCACAGTCGCAAATACAATGAAGTGATAAAATGAACCAAGACTAACCTCTACCGAACTGATGGGATGATGAAATTGTGGAGAAAAAAAGGATCTGAAACATTCTGGAACTGGCTCACTAATCCTCATCAATGATGAAATTTATGATGGTAGCAGAAGAATGAATTCAGAAGTCTACAGAATCCTTTCGTCTCCCAATTCAACATCCAACCTAGGGGACATCATCATGCAGCAAGACACTGGGCCTCATGCAAGAAGCAATTATACAAACAAGTTCTCATATTTTTTATCCTATCAACATTTTGTTCTCATTTTCTTAGGTAAGAGAAATTTATACAAGTTGCAGAAAGCACACTTACGAATAAAAAAAACCCGCCCAGTCCATAGTTTTAAATCTTAAACATAAAAAATTGTCATATAATCAAACTTTGTTTAGTATACATTTTTGGAGGCATTGTAATCATTTAATTTGTGGGCTAAAAGAGACATTTTGTTCAACTGATCCCAATTAAGACTATAAAAACCCTTGTATGCTTGCATGCGTTCTGCTTCTGACAGATTTGATGGGACCAGTGAATGAATGCGCAGAGTGTTGAATAAACAATGTAGTGTATTGAATCCAAGCGTTAAATCGCCGTGTTTGATGGCATCTCTTGTGCACACGCCACAATATGCGTACAGTGCTAATTACGTGCTAATCCTGTTATAATCCTATACGCCACCAATAAAAATATCAAGTGGGATTTGCCATACAGGTCACCTGGGTAGGAGCAGATTGGGATGGTTATGAATATTTGGAGCATCTGGTGTTGACTTCTCGTATTTTTTTATTACGAGAAAATTAAGAGAATGTTGTTGCACGGGGTCCAATGACCAAAAACACTCCATCACCACAAAAAACGACTTTTTCAAAGGAAGGTTATAGACTGGCCATGTCAATCACCAGATCTTAGCTGAGCAGCATCTCACATTTTGAAGAGGAGACAAAAGGGAGGGGAAAAAAACAAAACAAACAACTACAAGAAGCTGCACTACAAGCCTGGACAATTATCATTAAAGAAGAATGCAACAGTTTGGTGATGTTGCTGAATCATAAGCTGGATTCTGGAAAGACTTCTCATACATTATATGATCATAAGATTGAAAATAAAAAAATTCATACAGTTATGAACACTACTTAGAGAGACGTCTGCCCTGCAACAAGAAGAATGGGAAATGCTATATTACTTACTGCAGCACAGACAATGACTGAAAGACTTTCCTTGGTGCAGGAATAAACCCAGGCACCATTAATGCACTGAATTAGTCTAAGAAACTCTCTCTCTCTCTCTGTATATGAAGCACAGGAAGCTGTCTATTGAACACCAACTGGGGTCAGTGGCTTACTCCATCTTCTATCTGAGTGATTCCTCAGTGTGTGCTGAGGTCAGCGGCCGGTTTGCTCCAGCATGAAGGGTTACTGGCAGAAGAGCAACTCAGCCAGATGAATCTTTCCCAAAAGGGATCCTATTATTAGCTGTTGCACTGCAAGCTGTTTGACTTCTGGAAAACCATGCACGCAAAATATGAAGCAGAATTCCTTAATGTTTCATACTTCAACATTAATAGCGCTTCATAAATTACTTGCATTATAATAAAATAATAGCAAGCAAATTACTGTTTAGATGTTCATTTTATACTTTCTAACTTCTATCACTTTAGCTATATAACTAAACTCAATGCATCCAGTACAGACTTACAGTGTACAGAATACCATACCTTTCTTTTTGTATTAGCATAAAATTTGACACCACATACAAATATGCTGGACTCGAACTACAATTCCCAGCGCACGAGCTCAATTTCACCCAAGTTCTACCGAGAAACACCTGTGACTAATTGTGCCAAAGTTTAAATAGAGCTCATGTGGGGCTTGAGCACCACAAAGTACATGCACCAGTGATTTTCTCCTGATATTTCTAACCCCCATTATTGACCAAATAATTGCATATGATCTTGTTTAATTATTTGAAATCTGAATCTTGACTTGTCCAATAAAACGACTATGATTACCTGCAGTAGTTCGTAACAATGATGTTGCTGCTGATGTTATTTATATGTTGACTTCTTTATAAGTTAAGATTATTCAATTAAAGTGACCAATCAAAGAGGTGAAAAATCAGTAGTGACTAGTGCAGACCGGTCTTTTTTCCCCCCCATGATGACAACACTGATGTTAAATTAAGTGAAAAGATCCCATAACATTCTCCCCGTGCTTGGTGGGTTTCCTCCCACAGTTCAAAGACATGCAGATTAGGCTAATTGGCGTTCCCAGATTGACCGTAGTGTGTGTAAGTGTGTGTAAGTGAGTGTAAGTGAGTGTGCTCTGCGATGGATTGACACCCTGTCCAGGGGGAACCCCGCCTCATACCCTAAGCCTCCTGGGACAGGCTCCAGGCCCCTGAATACAGGATAAAGCGGTATAGATAATGAGTGAATAAGTGATCCCATAACAGTTTGTGAAAAGCTGACATTCATTTATTCTTAACTGTATCATAAATTGGTTTAAAAAATGACTACACAATGTAATATTGCATACATAAACTGGTTAAAAAAAAAAGTCACACACACTAATCTTCCATTTTAGTTTTGTGTCATGTGTGCCAGTTCATGTGTGAAAATGATTCCTCATGCTCCCAGAACCACTCTTTCACAATTTACTAGAAACTCCTGGAATATGACTCTGTAGATGAAATAACCTGGTCATTCACTACATTCAGGTCGTCAGCTGACTTCATTTTATTGTCACATTACATTGATGAACCTAGACCTGACCAAATGAATCAACCCCAGATCATAACACTGCCCCCAGAGGCTTGTACAGTGGCCACTATGCATGATGGGTACATGGCTTCATGCACTTCTGTTCTTACCCTGACCCACCTATCGCTCCAGCATAGGGTCAACTCATGGGCCTTTTCCGTTGCTCCAAAGTCCAATCTTTGTGTCTTTATGCCAATCTTTATCCCTAGGAAACTATGGCCTTGTGTATGACCACACACCTGTTAAGTCCCAATCCTGTGACTTTGTGCATATGAAAATGCTCTTGCTCTCGATATTAAACATAGCTGCCATTTGCACAGTCAGTTGTTTTGCAATGCAACTTCACTAAGTGTTTAAGTACATTACTTTATTTTCATGAAGTTCACACTTCAGCACTATCCTTCCAGGTTTTAATAATGTCCAGACAGACAATGTACTGTATATACAGTATAGTATGTTGCAAGGACTCCAAATCAGCTCAACCAATCAGATTGTAGAACTGAAGCCATCCCTGATTTGTTCATGCTCTTACAATATCTCAGTACACAGTAGTGCCCTCATGTATTGTGAGAAAGCCTCCTGAGATGTTGCCAATAATTGGATGGGTAGATGAAGCAAAGCTTCTATTATTTCCCTGTCCTTCAATCTCTCACTATTGCACTGCACTTCTGTGCCTCGCACATCAGATGGAAAACGCTGACCTTCTGACTCAATCTGCTCCGAGCACAGCCCAAAGCAGTACGGGAACAGAGTACACTCCCACTCCGGCACTCCAGCACTCCAGCCCATGTGTTTGAGATGAGATTGAAGCCAAACATCTTGTCCTTGTACAGTGTCAAGTAAAGCCCTATCCTCTGCATGTCTTTCAGAGTCGGATTTATTTAACATGGCTCGGGTGGTGCGTGCTGGACGTGAGAGTGTATGTTTATGTTAGACGAGCCATCGCTGCACGGAAGAAGAGTTAAATCTGGCTCGCGTCTTTATTTTTAGAAGGTGTGATTTTATGTCAAGCTGTATTTACCAAAGAGTCTGGAATTAATTTTTAGTCACAAAGGACAAAAGTAGCTGAACAGCTCTCTCTTGGTTTTCTGTGCTCTCACAGACTGAGCACATCAGTCTAGGAAAAAGCTATTAAATGGCCGGTTGAGCAAGAAGGACGGGGAATCAATGCCTATGCAAAGGTCACAGCAAACTCTGTCAAACTTTTCTAGATTAAAACAAACTACACATGAAAAATATGTCTAACTGAACAACACAATGACCACATGATGCAATGAAGCTATACAGTTAATTTAATTAACAACTTTTTAATGGGGATACATTGAACGTTTTTAATTTAAAAACTTTTTCAGCTGCTAACCCATCAAGGAGTCGTCACAGCGGACAACATTGACACGCCAGATGCCCTTCCTGATGCAAACCTCAAGTTTTTCTAACGGGGCTTGGGACCGGCACTGCATGCAGTGGGTGGGTGGTATGGGGCGTGGCAAACCCATTGAGGGTGGGGCTTGAACCCAGATCCTCAAATCAACAAACTAGAGCCTTTGCCATATGAGCCACCACTCCGTTGTACATTGAACATTTAATTGACGTCATAAATTCTGACTTTCAACAAAATATATATTTTGTTTCCATTGATTAAGTGACAAAATTTAGTTTAGAATTAGATTTAGAAGTTTGACCCCTCCATACAAATACTAAAATTCACATACACCCACTGAGTCAACACATATTAAGGCAGTTATTTATTCCAAAATATCACCATGAACTCGATTAAATCTTTAGAATTGGCTCTTTGCAAAGATTCTCAAATAGCAGAAAAATCAGTGCTTTTCAATGAGAAAGTGAAAATGTGATGGTTGACCAAATGACAAGGTGAAAATGAAATGTTGCGCCTCTGACTGACTGGGTTGCTGAGAGTGGTCATGTCCTGTCATATTCAAAGGGTTTTGTGTAATGGTTTTTCACGACGGTCTTTGACAGCACCTGCCAAAAGAGACTAGAAACCCAGGAGAGTGCACTTGAACCAGCTCTTATTTAATGTAACTTCAAATTACTCTTCACTACAGAGCAATCTGAATAAATCTGATGTGACCTGCACAGGCAGCAAATCTAAATAACTACACAGAGATGCACACGAACCATGATGCATAATTATAGTAAGAGTTAATGCAGTAGAAATTACAATTTTGGTCTTTGGTGTTGCTAATAACCCTTAGTTTTTGCTCTTGAAAAAAAAGCCCTATAGTGTTTTATCTATTGTAGTAGATTGGAAGAAAAAAATTATTTTCTTACAGGTTTTAAAAGTATGAAAATCTACTAAAACTATTTAATAAGCATTGAAATGTTGTGTGTTGTTGCAAAACAAGAGTATTATGCAAGTACTAGGTTTGTATGAAGGGCATTCAAGTCAAAACAGGCCTTATCGTGAACGTAAAACTGATCAACACTTACAATCACAGTACAATCGGAATTTTTATTAAAACATTTGAATAGTGAAAACATTTAAACAAAAAGTCCGTATGATCCCAGCCCGAGGTGGCTCGGATCCGACTGCAGTCGTTCCTGTGAACACTCAGCAAATGGAACGCTTGATCATGGAAAATCTACTTGCCACCAACTTGCAGGAGAGACACAGCTGTGTGAGAACTGTACAAACAATCATTCACAACCTTCACTTACTTGCACATTACAGGAACTCGTCTGGGAGTTATTGCCACATCCCCATACAGTCCTGACCTCGCTCCAAGCCATTTACACACATTTGGCCCAGTTCCTGGGAGGCCAACATTTCACATGTGAAGCAGGCAGTCTGATCTTGGCTCTGGAGTACTGAGAAAACTTTCTATTTTGATGGTATCCAAGCACTAGTAAAATGCTTGGATAAAGGCATTATTGCAGTGTGTTATATCAAGAAATACTCTCATAACTGTGCTCTGCTATTCTGCATAATCAAAAGTACAGTACCAGTTTGACTTGAACAGCTCTTGTTTTCACTTGTTGGGATAACAAATTTTTAAATGCTAGCACTTGTGATTGAGATCCCAAGTAAAGGCAAGTCAGCATACAGTGAAAAAAACAGTATACAGTATATGTACATGCTTTCATAGACCATCAAAATTCGGAACAAAACCTTCAAAAAAAGACCTAGGGTGAAATAGAGTTAACACCACAACAATAAAAAGAACAGACATCGATGATGAGGGCAACCCAGTAGTATTGGCGATTATAGTCTCCAGGTTCCAGGTGACTCATGCAGCATCACCAAAGCCATCAATCACACTTCCTTCGTTGGTTTTAAGGTCATGCTTCATCCCCTTTCAATAGATTATAGTTGTAGAGATAAGAGGGATGTCTCCTCTTTCAAGTTTACTGAAGCGGTCTAGATTGCAGACAGTGCAATTCATAAATAAAAACTTAAACGTGTATCAGCTTGAACTGTTCCAGAATCAGTGTCTCAATGTCATAAATGAATCTTTATATTATTATTTTATGTTTTTATTCATTGCTTGGAAGAGACTCAAAAAAAAACAAAAAAAAAAAACATTGATTCAAGAAACTGTCATGACACTAACCTTGAGGCATGCTCTTAACAGTCTTGTTCCTGTTTGTGTTTGTTCTTTTACAACAACAAATTGTATAATAAGACGCGTATTAATGTGGATGGGTTTTAATCAGTATTGTGGTGTTATCTGTATTTTGGTGCCATGGCAACATTTCTAATGATATTTCCGGAATTATGAATTCTGTTCTCAGTGCAAAACAATGCAGAGGAGATAATCCGAGCGACAGCATCGTAATTAATATTTATCCCACAGGCAATCAGTTGCATTTCCATATCGTACCAAATAAACAACTGCTTTTCTCGATCCAGATTCCACAAGGGTGGTTATGGTTTCAATTGCTAAAAGAAATTAGCACACATTATGTTCGAGTGCCGAGAAGAGCAAAGAGATGCCCCTTCATAGACGGATTTGCACCATTAATGACCTCATTTATCTCAAGTAGATCTTAGAGGCATCCTTTTCTGCGTTTTCTAATTTTTAACAACTTTTCTGAAGAGCGAGAATGAATAATGCCCTTTGTGTATGCCTTGATTTATTTAAATAACTATCTGCGGCGAGTCGAGTCTATGAGCCGGATTGAGCATTTCAGGAACGGCCGGTTTGACCTGACACAGAGGTTAAGGTAACTTAAATAACCACTCTTCACAACCGTGGTGAGAAAAAAAATGCATCTAAAAAAAAATAAATAAATAAAAAAAAATGCATAACACGTTCAACTTTGAGGTTCATGGGTTAAAATATCAGATTCTGTTCAGTGTCAGCCAAAAACAGGAGCCTATATTGGGCACAGGATCCCTGGAGCTGAGAAGCTGAATATTGGAGAAAAGACCTGTCTATTAAATGCCAAATTCTGGAGTGATACTGATACCAATGTTTAAAACAATAATTTGGCCAATAGCTGATGGCGATATTTTTTGCTTGTGTTATTTATTCCCTCATTTGTGCCAGAAAAAAAAAACAAAAGAGATCAAAATCATAGAAAAGCATGCTATCCAAACTAATATTCTTTTTTTTATAGTTTCATTAATATTTTTTTTATTATTGTCTGGAACCATTCTTTTCTGGGAACCAATGTTTTCTTTTTTCTACTAGTAGAGAGAAAAATTTAGAGTGGTCATGAGTACTCTTAACAGTTCACAGATTATTTGTCCAATGCATGGAAACATTTTTTATGGTTCTCAATAAATAAATAAAAAACAGTGTCATATAATCAAGTTTAGATTACCATTTGTCTTTAGAAGAATTATAGTGATTAGATCATTTAATTCTAGAGAAGATTAAAGAGATACTGTTGCTCAGTTGATCTTGATATTAAGACTATAAAAACCTTTTGACTCATGTTTATGCTCCACTTCTGGCTTGATGCTTTGGCCATTCAGGCCTTACACAGAGAGCATGTTTTTGGAGATCACACAGATTTGATAAGAGAGATGGATGGATAAAGAGTCGTTTTGGATTTCCAGGAGCACTCTGAAGAACATAATTATGAAAACCACTATCCAGTTCGACATTCATAAAATAATAATAATAACCTTAACTTTATAAAACTCTAACCGGAGGTTGTGCCTTACCTACATGTGCCATCAAACTACTTTATTTTTTTATCTCAGTGTTTCTTGACTGACATCATTCACAGCATCACAGATCCTTTGCCAGTGCTGCATTTTTTGATTGACCCATACCGCCAGAACTCCCTCTCTAGAAAAACACATTTACTCTGTTAAGTTGATTACAAAGTACTTTGAGTCCATTACTGCTGTAGTTCTTCTTATTACTACATTTTTATTCTCTCCAACTTTAGCACCAGATTTGCACACCACCTCGGTTCCTAGGCTCTAAACGATTGCAAGTGTGCTCGGAAACGGTTACCGGACGCCAGTGAAAAAAAGTCCTTTGTCTTTTTCCTTCTGATAACACTTCTCTTACTGTTCTTGGGAATTTTAACCTTTCTTCTCACAAACTCCAAACATCTTTCCTTTTCCCTCTCCTTAACTCATTCTCATTAACACTAAACAGCTGCCCTCCCACCTGCCCTCACCTGGTTTTCTGCCATCCTACCCCAGCCACAGATATCACTGCTATCCATTTTCATAAATCTGATCATTACAGTACCTGGTATCCTTCACCATCACCCTTCCTATCCTCTCTACAGCTAAACAGCTGATACTTTCAGCTGATACTTTTCTCTGCTCTCTCACCTCATCCATGGACCTCTTATGTTCTCTGTCCTCTAATCCAAGAGATATTTCTTGTCCTGTGCGTTGGCTATCTGAGGTATTATGCAACAACAGAAGAGAATTAAGAACAGCAGAGAGAAGATGGAAGAAATCACAGCTTGATGGTTGATGCTTGTCTCTTACTGCACTCTTCTCTCCAAATTCTCATGTGACGTGACTTCTGCCAAAACTGCCTTCTACAGGGAAAAGCTGGAAGCCTCTGCACATGATCCTGGCAAACTCTACAAAACTTCTCTTCACGTCAGCAACTAGCAGACATCAGCAACTCATCACTTCTCTCTTTTCTCTCTAAAATTCTTGAAGGGACTGTTTACAACCAAATGTTTCTTTATTTCTCACAGAACAACCTCAACAATCCCAACCAATCTGGATTCAAAGCGGCAAATTCCACAGAGACTGCCCTTCTGTCAGTCACTGAGAAGCTCCATGCTGCTAGATCAGCTAAACTGTCATCTGTCCTCATCCTCCTGGACCTGTCAGCTGCATTTAACACCGTGAATCACAAGATTCTATTATCTATTCTTACCAGCCTTGGAATCTGTGGAACAGCATGGCAATGGTTTGCCTCTTACCTAAAAGATAGGTTGTATGAGATGACATGAAGGAGATCTACATCTTCCCCATGCAGACTCTCTAATGGTGTCCTACAGGGCTCGGTACTGAATCCTCTTCTGTTTTCCCTCTATACCCAGTCTCTTGGTTAGGCCATATCTTTGCATACCATTGTTATGCAGATGACATGCAACTTATTCTCTCCTTTCCTCCCCCAGACACTCAGGTTTCCAACTGGATCTCAGCATGCCTGTCAGACATCTCATCCTGGATGGCAGCTCATCAGCTGAAACTCAATCTCAGTAAAACCAAACTGCTGTTTGCCCCTGGTGATTTATCCCCTAGTCAAGATTTCCCTGGACAAAAATAAGTTCACTCCTTCAGCAACTTCTGGCAACCTTGGGGTAACTCTGGATGATCAACTGTCATTTTGTCCACAGATTGCTCAACTCAACTCAAATTTATTTGTATAGCACTTTACATAAATAATAAAATAATATAAAAAGACATAATTAAAATAACATCACACACATATCTAATCAAACAGAATCTATAAAATTTAGTTTTGGTTTAAACACCAGAGAAAACATGTGAGTTTTAAGATGGGACTTAAACACCCTCAGTGATGTGGCCTTAAGTATAGTCAAGGGTAGGTCATTCCACAATTTGGGTGCCGCTGCAAAGAACGCCCAATCACCCCTAAGCTTGCATTTGGTTTTAGGAACAGTCAACAAAAGTTTCTGTGACCAAAAGAATTTTAAAATTTATTTGGTACTGTACCGGGAGCCAATAAAGGGAAGCCAGAACTGGAGAGATATGTTCTCTTTTATGGGTAGACGTTAAGAGTCGAGCAGCAGAATTTTGGATCAGCATTAGAGTGATACAAAACATTAGAGTAATCGATGCGAGTGGTGATAAAGGCGTGGATGGCTATTTCAAAATGCTTAAAGTTTTGCCAATTGTCTTAGTTGAAAACCTTATTTGCTCCTGTTGATTTCTTCTTTACAACATCAGAAGATTCCTTTCCTTCTTTCACAGGCTACTCAGATACTTGTTCAGTCTCTTGTTATTTCAAGACTGGACTACTGCAACTCATTCCTGACAGGTCTGCCTCTGTCCACCACTCGTCCTCTGCAGCTGATCCAGAACTTAGCTGCACGTCTCATTTTCAACCTTCCTAAGTTCTCCCACAGTACCCCACTTCTCCGCTCTCTGCACTGGCTTCCTGTAGCTGCCCGGAATTTTAATTTAAAACCCTGATGCTTGCCTACAAAGCCAAAAACAGCCCAGCACCCATTGCCTCTCAGGTCTAATCACACCTCGCATTGCACCACATTCCCTCCAATCCTCCAGCACTGCTCGGCTGGTCCCACCATCTCTTAGGGATCAAAGATGTGCATCTAGACTCTTTTCCGCCTAAGTGGTGGAATGAACTTCCTCTACATGTCCATACAGCTGAGTCATATGTCAATCTTTAAACGACGACTTAAAACACATCTGTTTCTTCAGTACTTAGGCTAATATACCCCCCCACCCAAAAAAAAGCAAACAAACAAAAAAATGCTAAATGTAATGTAAATGTTTCTAAGCTAATTCATCATTGAGTTCACCTGATTAAGAGCTGATTGGGAGGGTAAAGAATGTTTAGTGCATCTAGTGTGTTGACATTTTTTTCTATTAACAGAAGATTTAGAGAAATTTTTTTTTAAAGTATGTTGCTGCATGAGGCTCAATGTTTAATATAGCATTCTTTCACAAGATTGTTTTATTGTCCAAAATAAATGTTTTAAGCCTTTTTGCCTCCTATAAAGCTACCTACTCAATAAGAATTTCAGTACTTACACAGACCAACATTTTTGAAAATTATTTTTGTGAAACATAACTAAATGTAGTTATATGTAAAAATAAATTTAAAGTCAGCCTTTATGTTCCTCCCCTTGAAAAGTTAGTGGAACATGTCTTTCAAACTGCAGATCTTTCTCGGACAGTGAAATAATCCCATACAGCAATCCCACATTCACTAACACATACAGTACGCATATCATTGTTATGGAAAGTACTGTATGAGGTGGTATTAAAGTTGAGACTGGTTTTTTAACATGCCAACAGATGGCTGCACAAGGCCACACACACAGTCACAGGGTGCATCGACCTTTATAAGTCAGTGTGTCAAAATAGGAGCTGTGCCACTGGTGCTAATCTGACCACATGCATTACTAATAAATGAAACTAAATGCCCATAAAATTTAAACATTGTCAGATTAATGTGCAAAAACTATATAGTAAAACTATTTAAGCTACATAGCCTTTATAAGACTCTACTTTAATTTAGGTGCACTCACAATGACGAAAAGCTTTATGATTTTGTTAAATAAAGAAAGTAAACAGGGTGCGCTTAAACTTGAGCGCGTCAGAAAATGAACTGAAACTCCATGTATACTCGCCTCACAGACGTGAAAAATATATACTTTTAGCAAGCGAAATGCTGTTTTTATATAAACTAATGAAAAACAAATTTTTAGATTATGTAATCCGTATGAAAAGTGAATTATAGGCGCGTCCACTGGTGCGGAGACAACGAGAAGGCTGTCACCTTCAGCATAGCCGAAACCAAAGAAATCACTAATTTATCAATGAATTATTAAAATGGTCAGAGTGAGTTTCCTTGCTGTTTTCCCGCCGCGTTCATAATCATTAGTCTACTTCTGCCTGTGCGCTCTGGAAAACTTGTGTGCGGTTGAGCGCTGATTAGACTACGTAGGAAATTAAAGAGCAGGATCACGATGCTCAAGGCCCCGAGCCCAAACCTAATTTAAACTAAATTGACAAATATTTGAAGTAGATAACAATAGCCCACATTTATAAAAGCATTTTTATTTAGACTATAAAAAATAATCCTGCA
>JAQMYJ010000006.1:6246001-6257031 GCA_030014305.1 Clarias laeviceps | reverse complement strand
TGATGAAAATTACAGGCCTCTCTCATCTTTTTAAGTGGGAGAACTTGCACAATTGGTGGCTGACCAAATACTTTTTTGCCCCACTGTACATGTCTGTCTTGTCTTTCTGTACAGCAAAACTCTCTGCCTAACTTAATAGTACAAATAAAAAATTTTTTGTAAGGTTGAGTATCTTACGCCTTGTTTAAGTTGTATTTCTTTCGTCGTCAGCCAAATACACTCCCTGTTTGGTAATCAGAGAGTCAATCATAGATGAGAAATCGGAAAAGTAGATCGGATAAAAAAAATAAAAAAACTCCAGCGTTTTAAAAAATTCACTTATACCACGTCAGCACTGTTATTTCAGTCGTGAAAATATGAACTAATCCCAGGAAAAATAGTCAGTTTAAAATTTCTAATTAATATCTATTGGTGCAGGTGTGTGTTTACATTGAGCAAGTAGTTTATTAGTAGTTTAGTTTAAAAGTAGATTATTACATCTGGCACATAACTTCTCTTACAATCAACATTATGATTTCATTTAAGTGGCAGCTTTAACTTTAGACAAAAACCTCCAAAAGGTTTCACTAAACTCTGTTCGGACGGTTTTGCATGATGCTGAGACAAAATCTGGCTGGATGTATGAATCCAATGTATGAAACAAATAATCACTGAAAGATTAATCATCATCATTATCATCATCATCATCATCATCATCATCATCGTTTTAGATCATGACATTATAAAAAACATTTCATCTCTAATCTACATACTGGACTATTTGACTTCTTTAAACGAATCCAGAGTGTTGCTGTTTTATCCCACAATCAATCAATTTCGATTTAAACATCTAGAACAAAAGCAACAAAACGCCAGATTGATTTTTTTTGTTTCTTGGACTAAGAATCGTGAATCTCCAATAGCCCGGCATACCTTGAATACCAAAAAAAAATATATATATATATATATATATATATATATATATAAGAATAAACGATAACTCAAAAAGGCAAAAAATAAATTATTTAAAGGGTCACTTGCTGCAAGAGAAAAAGGAAACTGAATGCCTTACTACACAGTACATTTTATATTTAACAGGATGACCATAATTGACAGATACTACTGCTACTGCTACTACTACTACTACTACTACTACTGAATTCCCTCTTCTGAGTGGCCAAATTGTGTGGATTTTACCCGAGAATTCAGCATAAACAAGTTGATGTGTGAGAGGAAGAAAAAGCATCAGGGCATGCAGTTATTGGAGAAAAATAAAAAAGCTGGTAAGATCTCCACACTGGTACTTATTTTCCTATAACAGCATGCCCCATTACCTCTTTAGTTCAAGAAGCTGGAAGATTATTAGAATGATTCTGTTAAGGGGACAACTTTAGCTGTTCTTAGTTTATCCAAACAATGTCAAAATACAGATTGTAGAAATGCATCTCGGTTTTTCATAGCAAGTATGTGAAAGGAGTGCACTGTGAGGAAATACAAGTTTATTTTTGCCCTGACAGCAGATATTGATCATACACAGTTGGCACCCATGTTTTGGTAATATGGTAAACAGGCCATCTTCATTTGACATGCATTGTGTATGTAAGGTGTTTACATATAGTGATGTATGTCATGAGCGGTGTTGGATGTAATGCGTTACAAAGTAACGCTTTAGAGTACTTGGATTACTTTTTTGATGTAACGAGTAATCTAACGCGTTAGGTCCGCCATTAAAGTACTCAGTTATTTAGTTACTTTTTCAAAAATGTAATCCGTTATTCAGACAATTTATGTAATCCGTGAGCCAGACAGCAGTCATTCCGTTATTGTGTGTAAGTCGTCCTACAAGCCCCGCCCCCGATAACCCGCCCCCTCTGTTATTCCTGCTATTATATATTTCACCTGTGCGGTTTGACTATGCGAGGGCCGACGCACGGAACGATGGAAACCTAATCACAGCGCCAAAACTCGTGGGTGACAGTAGGTGAGATAGGGGTATTAGTAGGTGAGATAGGGGTATTAGTAGTTAACAGATTATGGGCCAAACTTTGCTGAGTGATGATGGTAGAATTATTATAAAGGTCTTGACTAAAACAACATGCATGAGGAATCACAAAAGGAGTTTTCATTTTCTGCAATGAAAAAGAACTCGAACTAGTTACGTTTATCAGAAAGTAAGGCTATAATGTAACTGATTACTTTTTAATGACAGTAGTTTTGTAATGTAATTAGATAGTAAGATAGTTTTGTAATGTTTAAAAAGTAACGTCCCCCAACACAGTTCATGAGGAATTTTTGTCTCCTGGAAAAGGTGATTTTGAAGCAAAGTGATTCCAATCCAAACACCTCCAATTCCACAATCCAATTTTTTGGGTTTAAAAAAAATCTATTTATGATTTTAGAAGTATACTATTTATACACAAGATTAAGGCAGAATTTAAACCTTTAGCTAGGCTGCACACAAGGTTTGATAATGGATTAGATCCTAGTCCAACCTGGACATATGTGAACGGAACAGGTTAAATATAGCCCAATATTTTTACTGTAGCAAATTAAGAAGCATGCCTTTTACAAATTAGCTGGGAAATAAAGTTATGTGGGAGATTTTTATCTTCCACTGTTGATGCTTGTCACACTTTAGCGCTCAAACATAAGCTTTAACTCAAATTATAATAGTATCAAAAAACAAGACTCAGCAGTCGGTTGATCTGGATGAAGTAAGTTGGAGTTTATTGCAGCAACAAAGCCCAGGTGAGCCAACCCAATGATAGCTCAAGAGCAGACTGAAAAGCAATACAATAAGCACACTATATACTGTTGGTTGAGGGAGGGACTGAACTGTCTCCTCCCTGGGTTTTTCCTTTTTTCTTACTACCTATGGTCACGATTCCAGTTACTTGGTTGCTCTGTTTTCATATTTCCTTTTACCAAATTTGGTCCACCTGGTCTTTTTATTTTTTCTTACTTCCGTTCGACAAGGTCAGTGCCCATCATCTCTTATCTTGTTACAGAAATTTTCTCCATTATAATCTAACCCTTTCACCAACTGTTGATCGCGCTGCTCTTGACCGAGTTCAAGCCGAGTGCTAAAACGTTCTTAAATTTGCTGAAGTTTCTTGTTGAAGCGGAAGGATGAGCCCACACCTGCTTCTCGCAAGAGGTCCCTCATAACAATTGTCTCTGTGAGTGGGTCAGCAGTAACCCAGAATGATTCTATTTCTATTGCAACTCGGCGTCCTGAGTCCAATACATTTGGCACACAGACTGATTTTTCAGCAAAGGTGACATTTGTATCGCTGTTTATGTGCCCTACACTGACTTGCTAATTGGTATGGTTCTTGCTCAGAGGCGACAGGCCTCTCCATTGACCTCTTCATCCAATCGGTGATGTCATTCTGATGTGCTCTGTACCACATCAAATCTGATGTGTCATTATTATTACTACTACTCTACTTCTTGATATTATTCAATGTTTTTCTCCAATGTTCAATTTCCCCATGTTTCTTTTCCGTATCCATTTTATTCATGCAGCGAATTGCACTAGCCATCAGTTTGATGTGGTTTATCTGGTTGTTTCTTGATAAGAGATAATGAGCGCTTCTCGGCTACAACAGCCCGTTCATATTTTTAGTCCTTTCTCCTCACCCCACTATGCTCCGGCGTGGCATCTTTCCTCAACTTTGAATATTTCTTATCTGAGTTGGCCAAGTCTAAGAAGCAAACCTTGAGTTTTTAAAGGTTTAACACTACTTTACTGTAGTTTAGAGGTTTATATAGAAGGTTATATATAGTTTTTCGTGCGAATATATTTGTTATATACGCGAGTATCGTGATTAAATACTGCTGGAAATACAGTGGAACCTCGGATTGCGAGTAACCCGGTTTGCAAGCGTTCTACAAGACGAGCAAAATGTTTAAATAAATTTTGCCTCGTTAACTGAGTCTTGATTTACAAATATCATCGAGTATCATGTGGCGCGCATGCGCTTCTTGTTTTGACACCGAGCGTCATGTGACAACACCTGAGCCAGAGTGTGCGCGCACAGACACCCTAACGGAAACACTTGTCTGTCGGGTGTCACATTTATTTTTACTCTTTTCAAAAGATAAAGAGCAGGTTAATTTGTTTTATTTTTACTTTATATTTTGTATAAATTATTTTTGGATATTTATTTTTTTGGGATGTGGAACAAATAATCGGAGTTTCCATTATTACTTATGGGGATTCGCTTTGATATACAAGCATGCTTCCAGAAAGAATTATTCTTGCAATCCAAGGTTCCACTGTATGTGATTAAGTATATTTTGTCTAAAAACATGCTTACAGTTAACATGCTCAAAAATCACACAGGTTGTGTGGTGCATCCATTGTTCCAGGTTTTAATAACCCAATTTTAGATCCATCATCTTTAAGGAAGCAATGCGGTCAGGAAAACATGACTGATTAATCACTTAAAGGCTTATTTTCATGAAATTATCCAATTTGCTAGGGAGCATAAAGAATGTACTGTGAAGCATTGGGAAAAGGTCATGTGGTTTGATGAGTTCAAATTCACTCAGTTCCAAAGTTATGCGTGAATCAGGGTAAGAAGAGAGGCGGATGAAGTACCCATTAGTTAAGTCTAGGTTCAGCAACATTATGTACCCACAAAAAAAAAAAAAAAACGAGGTCAGTCGACAAGCTGAATGTATAAATTATGTATAAATAAAGACCAAGTTTTTCCAATTATTTTTTTTTCTTTCCTGATGGCAAGGGCATATTCCAAGATGATACCAGGAGTCATCAGGCTGAAATTGTGAAAGAGGGGTAGTTTTTTTGGCCAGGCGGTGTATTTTACTCTCATTTTGAGCACTTATCCCATGATACTTCCAGAGTACACAAGACAGTTTTGTCGCTTTAAGACTTGTCAGGACCAGTGTTGTGCCATTAAATTAGTATTTTTAAAAAAGTATACTTAATACCAAAGATACACCCCACCACCCAGCACCAAAGAACGTACAGCGTGTATAATATTATAAGGATATAATATTGTAAGGACATGAAGGCTCACCTCTTGAGGAACTCCATGTATTCGGCATGTTTGATGAGTCCAGTCCTCATCATGATTGTCTGGAAACACTGCCGGTCAATGGCCCATAGCTTTACATTTGTGAGAGCTGAGAAAGACAAACAAGATGGATTAGATCCAATGTAAAACTTGCATTTCGCCATCAGCACTACTTCATAGCCATAAAGTGTGCTGTTTATATAGCATTACATTTAAAACTCCTACAACATAAACCACTAGTTTAGATGCAATGCTGTGCCACTAAACAATGTATGCTTTTCTCCAAAATAAGCCCCTGTCTAGCCTAAAGGGTAAAAAGTTATCATCATATTGCTTTTTAAAGAAGAAAAATGGCTAGCTATGTCATGTATTATATTTAACTTAGATTACATTTTTGCTTCAGGCTATTATAATACTGCTTTATAATACCAAGCCCATACCATTATAATAATTCTCAAAAGCTAAGGTTTGGTCACGCTGGCAATAGGGAACAGAAGAAAAAAAAATCACCAGCAGAGATCAACTAAAAGATGAACAACCTTATCTTCCTTATAATCCAAATTATAAATCTCACTTGCATTTGAACTGTCATTTCACTTAAATTTGCCATCAATTATTCTCCTGTCTGGAACATTAGCAGAGCATAAAGAAGTTTGATGAATTCATCTGGCATGCTAGTGACATGAAATAGTTGTATGTCTGTAGCCTTGTTTCTAGGCAATAATAGACCACTCAGACATGCTGTTAAGCTCAATTATAAACTAAATTAATTTTCCACTGAAAAACAGATAGACCCTTATTGTTGCACATATAATGGATTCAAGACCTTGTTTAAGATTACTCATGCAAAGCTTGTTTTGGCTCAAGTCTTTTTTTCTGCTTTAATTATGCACTTTTTAAATGCAAATTAAATGGGTCACCAAAATACAAATTTTGAGACCATGCAAGGTAAAAAAAAAAACTCAACTTCAAACATGAAAAAATACTAGTCAGTAAAATGTATTATTAAATGTATGAGTATTCAAAAAGTCTGATCTAACTTTGTACCGTACCATTATTTTTCACAACATATACTGTACAATCTTTTCTTCTAAAAAGTTACTTTCAGCATTCCATTTGCCATCCTCAAAACTTGATTCTACTTGTACTTTTAAAATTTGAATGGAGACTTTTGCACAATAAAAACAGACATTTTAAATGGACCTTTTTGTCAAAGTGTTTATAAAAGCAGACTTAACAGATTTTGCATGGATTGGCACCTGGTTGTACTGTAGCATCCATGCCTCTTATTAAATTATTAAAGAAAGTGGCTTTTTCAAAGGCTGTGACAACATTTTACAGTGACAATATCCCAGGAGACTTCGGGCAGAGGTGGGGTACGCCCTGGATGAGATGCCAATCCATTACAGAGCACACACGGCAATTTGGGGAAAGCCAATTAGCCAAGTCTGCATGTCTTTGGACTGTGGGAGAAAACCAGGGTACCCAGAGGAACATGTGAACTCCACGCACACAGAGGCGGGAACCGAACCCGGATGTGCAAGCCACCATGCCATCTGGTGGAAATAAGAAATAAGTTTGTTTGTTCCCCCCCCACACCTTTGAGGTTAGTTACCTCCCAACTTTTATGATAAATTACATCTTCTGCCTTGTGATTGGTTACAAGAATTCAGTCTCACCTTATGATTGGTTAGATGCTTTACTACACGCGAAATGCGAGCCTTTCATCAGGACTGAAAGCAAAAATTTCCCTTCTAATGGGTCAAACATGCAGAATAAATATATTTATTTAAACAAGACAAAAAATATTGGATCAAGTATAAAATGTAATGTTAGCCATTTAACAGGATTAAAAAGGTTCACATCATCCCCCCTCATTCCCATTGAAAATGAATTCCGATTGACCCGGATTGTTACTGTTCCGCTTGGGGTGTCTACATGATGCATTTTCATTCAGATTATCAATGGAATATTAAAAAGGTAATGTAAACTCACATTTAAAATCAAATATGAAAAATGTATTTCAGTATATTTGAAATTAATAGAGCAGTATGCTTTTATTCTGCCAGTGTTAAAACCCAAACTGAGGTGGTAGACAAGCTAACCCACTACAAAATCACTATCAGTTCTCTTATTTACAGTCATTACCTAAGCAGTAAAATGTTAAGCATTAGATGCTTTATTACGCGCAAAATGTTAAGCATTAATGCAACTTAGATTATCCAGGTACAATTATACAACATAAATTTTCAAGGTAAAATTAGTCGGATAGGTCAGATAATGTAAAAGCAAAATGAAGGCCAAATCATCAGAAAAAGAAGATTTACTATTCAAATACAAGGCAATCATTGTGTTCATTGAATCCTATAACCAGCCATATTTCTTCTTCTTTCATGGTCCAGGTAGGCAATTTGCTTCTCCTCAATTTCATACCCGTCTGGACATCATCAAGCTTCAAGACAACCATGACTCTGTCCATAACTGGGATTTTTTTCTGAAGTTATATAGTGATGTACACTGTTTTTATCCATCATGTTGTCTGTTTTTGAGGAAGACATGTCTAGGAAAAGGCTCTTTGATCAGAACATAGGGTACTAGGATAACAACAGGCCCCACTTTAGTGACATGAGGACTGAGTGCCCCGTAACTGACCAAGATTAATGTCTTTTTTCCCCCTCTGTCTGATATTCAGGTCAGCTCGCTATAGAATACCTTTCATTCTGAACTTTAACACTCTGTAACAGCTTTGCCTGGGCTAAGACACTCACTTAGGACAGAATTAAACATAGAAAGGTGCTACTCTTGATTTATCTCAACTGCATAGAGCAGTGCTTCCCAAACTTTTTCTTGGAGCACACATTCTTGTATTCAAAATATTATTTTATGATAATATTTGTATCATCATCATCATCATCATCATATTTAATAATGTGCAAATCTAATGCCAACAGCCTCAGAGAAGACAGTGGCTTATGCACCCCCTTGAGGGGGGACATGGACACCAGGTTGGGAACCATGGGCCTATAGCACCAAACTTTAAAAAAAAAAAAAAACATTAATTTATGAAAAATTTCAAAACACAAAATAGTAAATAAACTCATTTTAGATATTTGATGTGTTATATTGTCATGTCTGGATGGTCACGCTGACAAAGGTAGATGCTTTTTTCTAAAAAGAACCACATTTTCCTTAACGTAGTATCTCACGTAGCACTCAGAACACAAGCACGCCTACTCATTCATGCATTTATTCAAATTACCCAATCATATGATAGCAGGACAATGCAAAACACCATGCAGATAAAAGGTAAAGAGCTTGAGTTAATGTCCACATCAAACATTATAATAGGAAAAACTTTGATCTCAGTGATTTTGACCATGGAAATTATGTTTTTGATGCCAGTTCGAGTATTGCAGAAAATGCTGGAGTCCTGGTATTTTAAACACACAACTAAAGTCTCTCAAGCTGAATTTTGTGAAAAAGAAAGTGGTACTTCTGTGGGTGGAAACGACTTGAGAAAGGTCAGAAACTGACGGGCAGAGTACAGTAACTCTACGCAACCGTGGTGAACAGGAGGCCATCTCAGAAGTATCTCAGTGATATCAAGGTCCATGGGCTAGAACTGCATATGACCATATTGTGTTCTACTCCCACCATTAAAAAAATGTGACTACATTGAACCCAGGTTTAGACTGATGAAGCTCAGCTTACTCTGTGGTATGCAGATGTACATGTCAGACTCCTTGGACCCTCAAGCAGTTCAGGCTGGTCAAGTTGCACACACTGGACCCCTTAATACCAACCGAGGACTGCTGACATGCCACGGCCTACTGTATCTACGAGTTCATGTGCATCTCTAGGCCACTTTCAGCATGATAATGCACCATTGTCACAAAGCGCACAGTTATTCAAAACTACTTTCACGTACATACCAGCCAGTTCAGTTTTATTCACTGAATCCAAAGTCCCAGTCAGCAGATCTGAATCCAATTGAACACCTTTGGGGTTTGGTAGAATGAGAGTTTCTCAGCATGTGTGCGCAAATTATGTGTTGCAGTATCTCAAAGGAAATGTATCTACTGTAATACCTAATGGAATCCCTGCCTTACAAATACCCCTGAAACCCGAGAGCTCTAACAGCAAAGAGGTAATCCTACACAGTATTAACATGGCTTTGTTAAAAACGAACTTCTTTAATTTCTCTAATGAGTGTGAAACAATTTATAAAAAGGACACAAAATGTTCGGGTCAGTCTGAAAGCGAGAAATACAAGCTGAATATACAAATCTGAAAAAAAGGCTAGATTGGATTTTCACACTGATGAGTTGAGTTATGTTATGAACTTTTTTTTTTTTTAATGAAGTGGTAAAATCTGATCGTTAGGACTGACTGTCCACACGGTTATTTGAAAGTCATCAGATCTGGCTCTGTTCTGACCGTCATCCCAAATCGGACACTTTGTCGAGCTACGTTTCTGCATTTGGTTGCCGTGGTAGCAACGCCAGAGGCTCGTGTGCAACGCGTCATTTCCTCATATCAGTGTGTTTCAGAGCACTCCCTCTATCTTTACACATCTGTACTGACACATTACCCAAAGTGCTATCAGACACTTCTGTCTTATGTCCAGGCACTATTGTTCTCCATTTCCATGCTGTGGTTAAGCCAGATGCTCTTTCGTAAAACACTACTCTTAATTTAATTTAGACACACAAAAAATTCAAAAGGAGCAGGGGGAAAAAAACAAACAAAAAACTAAACAAAAAAAGGCACAACTTACTGGTAAGTAGGTACAGTAGAAGTTGGACTAGTGATTGGAAGATCCCAGGTTTAAACCTCACCACTGCTGTTGGGCCCGTGAGTAAGGCCCCTAACCCTGACCTGCTCAGATTCATAATGCAATAAAAATTAAGTCCCTCATAGCACCTTTTCTAACTAAAAATCCATATTTTTAAAATTCCATTTCAATTTCTATCATCTCTCCACTTGTTTTCAACAAGTTTTCCCTGTATGTCCGTGTCCCATACCATGTGATCGTATGGACTTCAGTTAAGCCTTGGTCACATACGTTACTGCACAGTGAAATTCTTTCTTCGCATATCCCAGCGTAACTAGGTTCAGAGCGTGATACGGCGACCCCTGGAGCAGACAGGGTTAAGGGCCTTGCTCAAGGGCCCAACAATGGCAACCTGGTGGAGCTGGGGCCGACCTGCCAATCAGTAACTCAGTGCTTTATCCCTCGGAGCCACCTCTGCCCCTAGAACTTCCACTTCAGGTTATGAGTGATGTAATGGACAGTTTGAATTCTGATTTGAGTGGGCAGAGAATCCAGACAGACACAAGTTTAGAAATCCGATTGAAATCCAATTGTAAACCACCTCTGGAATTGGTTTAGATCTGAACAGGTCCTAAATGATTACATTGCATACAACCTAGCACACAGAATGCCTATAGAAGTCCCATCAGTGAGAGTCTATCCTTGAATCAGGAGCTGGTATGCTCAATCTAAAGTCCTTAAAGTTTTTTAAAAAATATCTACATCACTCAATAAATCAAAGGCAAATTAATTTCTGTTAAAAAAAAAACCCAAACAAATACAAAATGAAACATTCCTTATTTATACCTTTAAACAGAACATTGACTGTATTCATCTTACAAAGATCAATGAAACAGTTTTTTTTTCCTTCATTTCATAGTTTTAAAGCGATGCTCTGTTTACTTTTAATAACCTTCTCTTTAAGGTTTAAAGTGTCAAAAGTGAAATATGATCAGATAAAAAAAATGTGCATGCTTATCCAAAAAAAAATATATTAATTAATTAAAATAACACAAATGTGTTTCTTTGATTTGTAAGCTGAACACAAGCTCAGAGGAGATCATAATAAGGATACATTTAAATCATGTATAACCACATCAAAGGCTTGATTCTACTGTATGCTCATTGAACTATTCTGTTTCTGTTATAGATCACAATCCTGGAGATAAGATCCAACCAATTCCACGTTGCAG
>JAQMYJ010000006.1:6224285-6238390 GCA_030014305.1 Clarias laeviceps | reverse complement strand
TTCAAAGGTAAAGTGCAGGTTAATTTGTTTTATTTTTACTTTACAGCAGTGATTCCGTTAGTGTGTCGCTCAATCGACTGTCATTAGAGAGATTTCTTGTTTATTTTTCCAATAAACCACCATTTTCGTTGTGTGCATGCGTGTGTGTGTGTGAAAAGAATGGAGGAAGGGTAACTGTGTAAGACGAGAAGGGGGAGAGCGGAGCTTACTTTAGATTCTCACACACACACACACACACAGTGCCTGCGCGCACAAATGGACTTATCCCAAACTTATCTGTTGGGATTTATTTTTACTTTAAAGTGCAGTTTAATTTGTTTTATTTTTACTTAATATTTTGTGTTAATTATTTTTAATAAAAAATATTTTTTTTTGGGCTGTGGAATGAATAATTTGTTGTTAATAATAAATAATTCATGTTAAGAAATAATTCATTATTTCTTATGAGAAAATTAGATTTGGTTTACGAGTGTTTTGGAATATAAGCCCGCTTCCGGAATGAATTATGCTCGTAATCCAAGGTTCCACTGTATACAGTTCATGTATTTGCTGTTACAGATAGGACAATCATTGATTAAAGTTGATGATCAGTTGATTTTCTGTATATTTCAAGTGATCGATTACAAAATATACAAAAAATACAAAAATATTTCAACAATTCTATTTTAATCGTAAAAAATTCTAATAACACACAATTTTGCTTGTGTTCAATTCAATTTTATTTGTATAGCGCTTTTAACAATTGACATTGTCGCAAAGCAGCTTTACACAATCAAAAGAATTAAGTTTGTATGAAATGTGAATGTGTATGAATCAAAATGATAAGATTGTTGTTGAATTTGGCCCTGATTAATTACATTTCATTCACATTCTGGGTGACAAATTTCACAGTCAAAAAACTTACTGTACTGTACTGTACTTATATGTACCTCAATTTAGATGTTTTCAATTGACGATAATCTGTAATAGCTTTTCAATGTTGTCAGCTTCAAAACTATTCTGCTGCAGAAATAAGAAAACCAAAACGATGGAAAACATCAGTAATTCTCATATCCGATTTGTCAGAGGGTGTTGATTCTTTAGTTTCCCTAACAGAAGATCTGAGAGTTGTGCTGGCATAATTTCTCAAAACCTAAACATAAATAGGTCATAAACCTAAACATAAATAGGTTATGATGTCATTATTTATTTAATAAAATATAAAATGGTTCTTTTGGGATACAGTAGTTTATCACATGTTAGATCATCAATATTAGAAACTTCTCATGTCAAAGACTTAATGTTACATATTAGAAATAGTAGCTTCATTAACCTTCTACTAATGAACATAAGAAGAATCTAATTTTCACTTAATAGCAGCATGCAACCAGTCATTACAATAAACTTCATCTTTCATTACACACTCGTTTGAGTGCAAACTTCAAATAACAAAGTTAAAATACAATGCAAATACAAGGAAAGGGATGTCTATAGGTGAATTTCAAATGCTTTATCCCACAAGCTACAGTGCAAGAACAATAGATACTTTACTGTTGTGTACATTGTGATTCCTCCTCATTGTCCCTTTTATTCGCACCAGTTATCTATTAACTTAATTAATGTCATCAAAGAGAAAGACAGTCGACAAAATGGACAAAAGAAATAGTACAGTACTGGTCCTCATGAGGATCGTTCAAGGATACAGTTTAACAGCAAAACGAGACAAAAGCCATTCTAGTTTTCTAAACTCTCGAAAACAATTATTAATTATCACTGTTTTTGCTGCATTTGGAAGCCATGATTTTTATGTGGTTATGTCCACTATGCGCTGTTCTTCAATTCGAGATTTCTTTAAGCTATTATAACCTTATGGGACCACAAACTTATATACAGTTACTTGATGCATGATCTGCCCTAATACTGTACATCCCTGTACTATAATAAACATTGTCAAAATCAGAAATAAAATTTAATCTGGTAGAGAAAAGAGGCTGACACATCATTATAAGCAAAATTTAACATTATGTATTGTTTTTTTAAAAAAATGTTTTTCATAATCTTCAACAATCTTTGGAATTAAATTCTTTTTCGTGTGGGATTACGCTCAACATTGTTTCTTTGTTCCAAGTTGTTGCCATGACTCACTACAAAAAAAGATCAAAGAATGTGATTGCTTTTTGTATTTTACTGAATCTCAACCAGCACTATTATTGATTCTAAACTGCATATACTGTATAAATGGCCACAAACACAATTGCAGGTTGATATTTATTTTTTTGATAAATGGATAAAAGATTTTCTAATCTTATAATACTCACATCTTGCTTCTTTTAAAAAACGCTAAACTCACAAAATAGGGGATCTCATTTTTCTGTCACACTGTTCATATAGACAATGAGCACTCATTTATTTTTTTTTTATTAGTACCCCCTCTATTATCTCACACAGATTTGTACATTCCCAATAAAGGTCTTTCCAATAAAATAGACATCCCTTCTTCCTTTTCATTGTCATCTCATGAGCGTATATATTTTAAGTCCAAAGTTATATTCATGAAAAGTATCTCTTGCCATGTCCACTGATGATATCACTAACATTATTGTAGTAACTAGGAAGTGAAATCTTATAAGGCGAATACGGACAAACTGAGTGAAACCCCAATGTGGTTACAGGAAATGTAAGCATCCTTGAAACGTCATTTGACCGTTCTAATTAGTGGCCTAAAACTAAATGTTGTGTGATATTATATATGTTAACAATTAAAGTGAAATACAAAGCCAACTAGAAGACTGAAATTTTTATTGGGTATTGAGTAAGAATTAATATGGTTAAAGTAAAGAGATCTGAAACAATCAGTGATTCTTGTATCAGCTAAAAATAAAATTTCCATAGCAAGGTGAGTCCAGGCTTTGGACTATGTACATTATGTGTTTGACCAGAATCTGCAGTTCTGCTATGCTGAGTTCACTAACTGCACTAAAGTAACTGTGCTGAACCATGTCCTGATGAAAATGACATTGAAACAGTTGAACAGAACAATCCCACCCTGCCATGCCAACTGAACTGCATCAAGGCAGAAAGGAAGTAAATGAAAACTTATCAGGGTCTGAAATAAAGAAATCTCTTTTTCAAAACAATCACATTTCAGATTGTATATCAAAGCAGAATTCATTTAACATGAAACAGTTTAGTCAAGCTGCACTTAGAAGGCTATTCAAACCCTTATATTCAAAATGTCTAAAGTGCCTGTTTTAATACAGTCACTGTAATAGATCCTTCCAATTTTCCAATTAAAAAGTAAAATGGAGTCAAATATACTTCAGGCCGATCAGAAACATCGCTGGAGAGCAGCCACATGCTCTGTAGAGAAACTCGACTCCATGAAGTAAGTTAAGCAAGATACTGTGTTAAGGAGGATTATTCTCTGGGGGATTGATAAGTGACTCACTTTTGTGCATCGGGACAAACATTGCATTGCATTTATCTGAATATTACTTGGAAGTGATTTAAATTCAGACTGCATCATTCACAATATGAAGGCGCACAGAATGCGCACAGTGTGATGGCCAATTCATGTAGGAAAATTATTCCTCATGCCTCCTGAAAAACTCTTTTACAATTTGATCCCTGAAATATGTCCATGCCGCCAGGGTGGGGGAAAAAAGCATTGATGGGATAACCTGGTCATCTTAGTACGCTCAGGTAGTCAGCTAACTTCATTTTACTGCCACATAACGTTGGCGACACAAGTGTTTATCCCCAGTTTGGTAAGCTCTCATTGCATTACGCAAGTGGAAATGCTCTTACTTACAATATCAAACATTTCTACTCTTCATTTTTAAAGATGCAACTTAAAACTTAAAAAACTAAACATTTAAGTAATTACTTAAACAATTAAGTAAAAACTTATTTACAGTCATTTATTGTTATTTTCTGACCACATTTCTTGTGCAGTTGACGTTCCTTCCAGGTTTTAATGATGTGTTAAACAGGTCTTAACCCACTTCCAGGAATTTTACCAAAGATCTTGGACAGGGCAGTGGTGGCTCAGAGGGCTAAGGCATTGACTTACTGATCGGAAGGACAGTGGTTTGAGCCATAACTCCACCAGGTTGCCACTGTCGGGCCCTTAACTGTATCTGGTCCAGGAGCGCTGTATCATGGCTGACCCTGTACTCTGACCCCAGTTACACTGGGATATTTCACTGTAGTAATGTGTATGTGACAAATAAAGGCTTAACTAACTTACTTAAAGACTTAACCTTTCTTTGTTTAATGTGTTTGTAGTCATAGAGGGTTCTTGTGTCTGCACATTTCGATCATCAGTCATAGGTTCAGTCCTACATGCTACCAATTTTTTTTTTTGGAATACTGGCAAAATGTAAAAAATAATAAAATAATTTCTGTTCTTTTGCAATAACTGGTAATGACAGAAAAAGCTATTTAAACACTTCTTTAGCACTGCTTCTGTAGAGTGTGTTCATGCTAGAGCATGAAATGTGTTCATGCTAGAGCCCCAAGGATTAGTTAACAAATAATGATGCTTTATTCTATTAAAAAATTGTGCTTCATAGCAATCAGCATTACATGTGTTAGAGAGGATCAGGGCAAAAAAATATGATCTAGGGTTTTGGGCATCAATAACAATCATTTATGTTAGCCCATCCTCTTTATATAATACAGTCATGTTCAAAAGTTAGTACCCCCCATTTTAAGTTTTTTATTTCACCCAAGCTTTAGCCGTTGGACAGATGGCTTCAAATTTGCCTCTAGAATACAAAAGAGTTTGTGGTTAACTCAGTGACTGAAAAGTGTCCAGGTCCTGTGGCTGCATCAACAAAACAAGTTCAAATTATCAGCCCTCCACCACCATATTTGACAGTGGTTATGAGGTGTTTCTGTTTGTTTTTTACCAAACATGGCGCTGGGGATTAAAGCCAAACAACTCCACTCATTGGTCTCATTTGTCCATAGAACATTGTTCCAAAAGTCTTGTGGTTTGTTCTGATGCAATTTTGCAAACCTCAGTTGTGCTTCCACTTTCTTTTTTTAGACAGAAGAGGCTTTCTCTTGGGCAACCCTTCCAAACAACTGTGAAACTGTGAAATTGTTTTTGACTTTAACATATAACATGTTTAGTGGTCTGTATGGGGTCTGAGATGTAACTCTTTTTTCTCTCTCTCTCTGAGCAGCGCACTCCCTGACCTTTGGGTGAATGTGCTGGGACGTCCACTCCTGAGCACTATCTCGGATGCTTTCCATTTGTGAAAAATCTACCTACCTGCAATCTAATCTCACTGTAGAACACTGAACTCCAAATTGTTTGGAAATGATTTTATAACCTTTTGCAATTTAATGTGCAGCAACAAGTGCTTCTCTAAGACCATTGCTTATGTATTTCCTTCTTATCATTGTGTTAACACACATTTGAATGCTCCAGACCAACAAACTGCCAAAACTTCTGCTTATATAGAGGTCTACACATCTGCTGATTATCAATCAAATATTTCTCACATACTGTATATTTTTATTTGCATTTTCTTTTGTATATATTTTAATTGTATTTGCCTGAGACCCACTATAATCAGCACTAACTTTTGGACATAAGTTACTGGATGAAAGTGTGAAAAAGCACATGGAATGGAAATATCAACTTCTTAAAAGCTGTTGTGCTTATCATATCCTACCTCTCAAGAAGACTCTGCCAAAGTAATTGCACTGGATTGGCAGCAGCAATAGATGTGCTTTCTTGACTAAACAGACATCTGAGAACTATATTTCATGCCAAGGCAAGCACTACATTTGGTGGATCTGCTGGAGATTTCAAAATCAATTTGAAGTAAAGTAAATAATAATAAAAAAAAAAAATATTTGTGTCCATGGAAACTGAACCTCTCAATTTTCACTATATAAAAAAATTATTGTATATTTTAATTCTTCAGCTGTCTAGAGTTACAGGGACAAAAAAAATCTGATATTCCAGTACTGGAACTTAATCAAAATAGAGAAGAGCACTTACACATTCAATGATGGTGGACAAATCTTTATTTATTAAAGGATTTATTAAAATAAAAAAATTACTAAATATTTAAAAGGTTTTTGTTACCATTTTCTGAAACTCAGGGCAAAACCCCAGCTGCACGTATTCCCAGTAATGAAAAGGAAGTTGTGTTGTGTAGTTGTTGTTGGAAATGGGTCTTTAGATGGAGGAAAAAGTATTGTATACTCATACGGAAGTGGTCGGAATTTGAAAAAGGTGGCAGAACAATTCAACATAACAGTTATGCCGTCAATCGTTATGAAATTCCAATGTTCTGGTAGTGCACTGTGTCAACGTTACATGTGCAAGTCAGGTTCTCGGGAATCCAGGTTGAGAATCTGTGCAAACGATATGAACACTGTCTACAGCGAGGCAATGCACACACACACACACACACACTTCGAACACAGTACACATCCCGTGGTAAAAGAAAAATGAACTCACAGATGATAAGGTAATATTGTTCGTCTTTTCATTTCAGTACACTATTTGTACACTATTTATCTCGGCTAGCACAGATGATCACATTAAGAGAATGTTTGCCAATAAGTATTTAGAAACTCAAAAAGTAATTTTAAAGAATAAACATGTACTTAAATTATTGACAGACTACATACTGACTGTGTGTATATTATCTGCAATAAATTGCAGCCTTCTGCAGTTGGATAAATGCTCATGTTCATTATACGATTTCAATTTTTATGTGATTAACTGTGCACTACAGCTGCATCTTGCAAAATTTGCATATCATAAAGTACATTGTCTTTCATAAGTAAATTAAAAAAGTTAAAATCTCATATAACGGTGGCACAGTGTTTAGCACTGTGGCCTCGTATTTTTTTTAAAACTGAGGGGTCGATTCCTGCCTCGGGTCTGTGTGCATGAAGTTTGCATGTTCTCCCCGTGCTTGGCAGGTTTCCTTCCAAGTATTCCTGTTTCCTCCCAGAGACCAAAGACATGCAGATTAGGCTAATTGTCGTTCGCAAATTGCCCAGTTTGTGTCCTACAATGAATTGGTATCCTGTCCTATACCTTTTTGTGCCCAAAGTCTCCTGGGATGGGCTTTGCATATGATAAGTGGTTTAGAAAATGACTGGATTAATGAATTTTTCACTAGTACAGTATATATGAGAGGTTTATTTTTTAAATTAAATAACAAAAGAAAAAAAAAATTTTTTTTAACTGTAAGTTGCAGTATGGCACCCCTACTATCATTGATCCACTTTTTAATCTGTCTTCTGATTTTGACAGCCATGTCTCCCTCAATTTTGACCACAACCCCAAAACTTATATACAGTACAAATGTTCAGTCAGGTTTGAATGCTTATTTGGGACATGACCCAAAATCTTCTCATAGGAATGCATTGGCTTCTCATTGTTACGATTTTTTCCAGCCAGAAACAAACAAACAAAAAAAAAAGTGTTAAAATCAACCCTGTAACCACTGTTTTCAGAGTGTAGACTCTCAACTTCACAGGAAGCTAAATTAAAGCATCCTCTCTTAAAAAAATCAAATAACCAAATCGAGTAAATCGCAGTCACCTTCCCATTTGAGTAAATGGAAGAGATTGAGTTACATTCACTGTGTGTAAATCAACTGCTCAGACATGGACGTTGATATGGCGACCAGGTTAAATCACACCTTATCTATTCACACACACTCGCAGGACTCATAGGCTGTATACTCACCCAATTGTCTATACCACTTAATCCCTTGTACAGGGTCGCGTGGGGCCTGAAGCCTATCCCAGGAGACTTGGGCACGAGTCGGGGTACAACCTATCCAGAGAACACACACTCATTCACACATGACGGGCACTTTGGGAGCGGCATACCAGGAGCATGGGGAGAACATGCAAACTCCATGCACACAGAGGCAGGAATCGAACCTGGCCGGGAAATGAACCCGGCCCCTGAAGGTGCAAGGTGACCACGCTAACCAGTTAGCCACTGTGCCACCCAGACTGTATCAATTCGTGAATTTATTGTATAATATTTTGGAAATTGTGTCAGCAAAGAATGAGCTGTTTTCACCGTTCTGTGTTGCCAATTTCACAATTTCTTCAAGAATTTTCCCTAGAGTTTTGTTTTTTGCAGTGAATACAGTAGAAAAAGTCCAAAAGAGGCCTGATGAAGTTTTTTCCCATGATGCTCCATATTCTCTTCTATTTCTTTTCTCACTTTTCTCCCTAAACTTATTTGTAGTTTCAAATGGTGACTTCACAATTCTCATTTATAGCTGTATCAAAAAATGTGATATACAGTATTGAGCTGAGTGTGAATGTTGTCTTGCTAGAGATAAGCAATGAACGACTTGTTCAGCCAGTGTGATTGAATAATCTAAATTCATAAAAAAATATCTCAGTGCCCTTTACATTACTTTTCTGTTGTGATTGCAGCCAGGCAATAATCTTCTGTAATAAAATGCATTGGCGTTTAGGATGAATGCTTCCAGATGAAGAAAACGGGTCGTATGAGCAAACAAAAACGTAGACGTGCCATCTGGGAAAAAAAAAAACCTCTTACTCTGACTATTCTCGCTCTTCAGTAGTGATTTGGTTTAAATGGATGGCTTGGTTTGAGATGAAATGACATATAAGGGGTTTATTTGAGCTAAATTACATACTTTGTTTGAGGTCACAGGAACAGACCAGCTTATTAATGAGTGTTCGTCAGAGCACAGCACAGTTCTAGGAAAAGCACTCAAGGAATTCATAAATTGCTGTGAAACATGCAGGAGAGTGTTTCTCTCAACTCAGCTGGTGTGGCATTTCTATGATCCAAAGAAATGTCATCTGCCTCCTGGAAAAAATGTCTGATTTAAGCATTCCCGTCTTAACTCTCTGTCAGTTTTTGCTGCACATGTGAGAAGGCAAAGGCGTTAAATCTAGTGGAAATGCATGTAGCGATATAAGACACAGACAGAGAATCGATTATAATTAGTCAGAGCTCAGTGTCACCCCAATCAAAGATTTATTTTTTTTAACACCAAAATGCAGGTCAATCATGGTAGCTTACTATCATGTAAGCTAAGAACTGATTGAAAACTGATAGTGAAATCATTAACCCTTAAACCATAATCTGTTCAGACTGGACTAGGTTTACATGAGGGGGTGTACAGTAATTATTGCAGTTGTCCAGTAGAAATAACCTCAGCTAATACACGGCAGGCGCAAAAATCTAGATCTTCTGTATAGGCCAAAATTTATTTTAAACTAAAAATGACAGCAAATGCTGTCGAAAAAAAAATCTATTATTATCTGATGGATATTTGAGCTGTTAACACACACACAGTTTGGGAAATTTGTTGATATGTAATATGTGTGACCTTTAATGTACAGTATCAGAACCAATAATGTTACATACAGATACGATTTCCTGCTTCCGTGTAATAATTGTTCTTGGCTGATTTTGATAGAAAACTGCCTTCAGATGGTGTTAGATCTGTCTGTATTTGATGATAGAGATTGTTAGTTTTAAAGCCTTGGATGTGTAACAAAAAATATCTATTAAATTCCATATGAGGAATTCATTCATTTAGAGCATGCATTTGGCAGACGGCTTTATCTAGAGAAACTTACTTTTTTATCTCATTATACATTTTTTTGGCTTAAGGGCCTTGCTCAAGGGCCCAACAGTGGCAATTTGGTGGTGGTGGGATTTGAACCTAAAACCTTCCGATCAGCACCCCAACGGCTTAACCACTGAGTGACCCTTGGCCTACTTTTTGCTCTACTGTATATTCCCCTGAGTTCCTAAGATTCCTTTTTTTTTTCTCTCCAGGGTAAAGACTGACTGGGCTGATTATCTGATTTCAAACCAAAAGTTGTCACAAATGTCCCTTTTCAAGTGTGCAGTGTGTTTCCAGCTCGAAAAATACTTCTCTTGTTAATTAGTTTTAAGCTCGTGCTTTTTGTGTATTGGTCGTGTCCCATCCCGTCCCATCATTAGTCAGTCAGTTCACCTTGTGTGCATTTGTCTTTACTCACACGCTCTCATTATGAAGTCTATACAATGTTATCGTGCATCCCGAGACTTGTTTTTATTTCTGCCTCTCCTACTGCAGATCTCATTACCTGTACAGTATTTTCCGGTGTTGACCATCCCTTGTGTTCTCATTTCTAATTAAGGATATTTCTTGTTTGCTTCCTGCCTCAGATTACCGTTAATAAACAATGTACTGATTTTATACACTGGTGCTCTGATTTGAAAACAGGCGTGTACTTCGTCTTCTGGGGTTTCAAGAAATGTTGAAGTATAACCACTGGCTAATGCTCGAGACTATCTTGGGCTGGCTTAAACAGTATTTCTGGAAATCTTAATCCTGCATGAATAGATGTGAATCTATCATTGTCTTAATATATCTTAACTCAAGAATGATCGAATTATGATTACGTTAACAAGATACTGTAACACGGCTCGCCCACGAACAGCTGAGGGCTGAGTGAGAAAGTCTTTGTTGCTGTTGCCTGATGGTGGTGTGAAAAGAAAAAGGCTTAAAAAGAAAAAAGGGCCATTGTGTTGTTTTTCTGCAGCAACGCAAAATATGTCAATGGTGTGAAGTGCAAGGATACGGCCACAGGGAGAGCAACTGGTCGAAATGAAGACACATGTGAACTTAGACCTTTGTGTGCATGTGAGAATTTGTAAAACAGCCTCGCCAGTGGTCAATATAGACTACTCCACATGTCTACAGTACACACAGATCTTTTGACCTCTGGATCCTGCATGACTATTAC
Source organism: Clarias laeviceps (assembly GCA_030014305.1). Lineage (NCBI taxonomy): Eukaryota > Metazoa > Chordata > Actinopteri > Siluriformes > Clariidae > Clarias > Clarias laeviceps. Next base: position 6,227,632 of record JAQMYJ010000006.1, on the reverse strand, counting down.
ATGGTGCCTGGGAAAAAACTGTATCATTAAGCTCTGATCTGCTTTGCACTGTACTGTATATACAGGCTGTAGAGATACCAAACTCACGCTCACTCACTCATTCTTTAATACTGCTTATCCTGTTCAGGGTCGCGGAAGCCTGTAGCCAATCCCAGGGGACGCGGGGCACTAGGCGGACACGCTAATTAGCCTACCATGCTGAATTAATAATAATATGCCATAGCTGAAAATATGATCTGACTCAAGGATACAAAGCAGACTCTGCAATCTCTATCTTTTTATTCTTTTTCATAAATTGCATTATTTTTTTATGTTCTTTTGAACCATTCACTGAATGCATTAATAAATTAAAAACATGTCTGCTGTACAAAAAGAGGATTCCCTCACAAGTCTTTGGATCTACCACAACAGTGAAGAGTATTTGATGAGGATGAGCGAAGAAAGGAATGAATGAATGAACACTACACTACAAAACTCCTCATTCAAAGAATCTCAAAAATCTGTTAGATTTTTGCAAAGCTATCCTACATTTTATTGTACAGTACATTCTATAACTACTTTTTTTTTTGTGAATCTATATGATATGTACTGCAAAAAAAAAAAAAAAATGCTAATCTCTTTGGGTTTCCATGCACAACAGGCTCTAGAGTTCACACAGAATGGTGTGAGCAGCAGTTCTGTGGGTGGAAATGCCTTGCCGATGAGAGAGGTCAGAGGAGAATGACCAGATGGGATTCGAGCTAAAAGGAGGGCAATGGTAACTCAACTACAGTACCACTCTTTCCAACCGTACTGAGCAGAAATGTCTCTCAGAACGAACACCATGTGAAAGCATGAGGCAGATCAAGCTACAAGAGCAATGGGTTCGACTCTCGTCATCCATGAACAGGAATCTGAGGCTTCAGTGAGCACAGGATCATCAAACCGGACAGCTGGAAATTGTGGAAAAACGTCATGTTTTTGTAGGTTGTCAAACCAGCCCATCTGGCACCAACAACCAGGCCACTGTCAAATTTTAAGATTATACCTGTCCCCATTTTAAAGTTTGACTTAAGCATTAACTGAAGCTCTTGCATGATTTTCCCAACTGGAACCTTAACGTTGGATTCATTACAATTTGGTTGCGAGTTGGAATGATTTCGATATAGTGATGTTGAGATAACGTGGAATAAATGACGCCAACACAACATTTGAGAAACAACCTCAAAACAATGGAATTCAAACCTTTATTTAATCATTTAAGCCGATTAACATCCATTCGCACAACGTCCGACCACATCCACGTTCCCTTAGCTTTCTAACAGGGTTTAAAATTCCTCAGCGTTCACATCTCATGTCATGCTGTTCTTAGTGTTGTAATGTTACCTCTCTGTATAATATTCTTTCAGAAATATTACCGTGAGGTACATCTTGGCTCCCAAATTACTTGACTGTAATACAGTGTTTGAAGTCTTCATTGTTATGTACATACATTTATTAACATCAACAGCACATTCCCTGGAGGTCCAGTGGTTATCATGCAGCGACTGGAGCGTAGTCAATGTTCTGTACAACGTACAACGTCTTGACAACCAGAAATTCATGCCGGCATACGCATTACACTGTGTCCATAAATTCCAACTGCATGAATGTAGTGTATAGGCTGAAGTTGAGTCAATATCAACAGAACCTTTTAATTAAATTCAAATTGCAGCTGAAGTCCATTAGATTTTATTGCCAATGCAATCAAAATTAGAAGGATAAAAATTAATAAAATCAATCCCATCCACAACCTGCTCATATAACAGACTGAAGAAAGTGCAAAGCTGAGGATTTTTGCCACACTCGTTAAGATAACTTCAGTAGGCATAATAACATGAGCAAAGCACCTTCACGTTCCTGGTCATTTAGTTAAATAAATCTAGCATGTCTGTTTACGCTATATTACTCACTCACACACTCACTCTATACTGTATTCAGGGTCACGGGGGCCCAGAGCCTATCCCAGGAGCCTTAGGTCACAAGAAGGTATACACCTTGTATGAGGTGCTTGTCCATCACGGGACACACATATCGCTCATTCACACACTACGGGCAATTTGGGAATGCCAATTAACCTAATCTGCATGTCTTTGGACTGTAAGTGGAAACGGGAAACCCACCAAGCACGGAGAGAAACTCCTTGCACACAGACCCAAGGAGGGAATCAAACCCAGACCCTGGAGGTGTATGGCGACAGTGTTGACCACTAAGCCATCGTGCTGCCTGCTATATATCTATTTTACAATAAGCACCCGAGGAATACTATACTTACTGTTTGTCCAGCCTCCGGTCATGATTAAAGGTTTTTTCTTGGATTGGATGACACCAGCCGACTTTCTCGTGCTGGATTTGCTGCTCGTCCAAAATCTGCTAATATCCCCCGTGTGGGCTTTTAAGTGCAGACTCATTTTTCACCACAGACTGTTGTGAAGGTTTTAGTGCCAGTTTGTGTCTGAGCTTGTGTTATTTTGTTACATTAGTGTTAATCTCACTGCAATAAGCTCCATTAAAACATGGCCTGCAATCACTGTTGGGGATGTTAATCATTTAAACAGAATGCAACGAAGCCAATCATACTAAACGCTCGCTCACGCTCTCTCTCTCTCTCTCTCTATCATTTCCTGTTTGTGCAAAACTGCTAAGTAAACATCACTGTGCAGGCACCACGCTAATGGGTCCATTTCTAACTAATGAGCTGAAACTTAATTTATGGATGCATCTCTGAAATGCTTGGAGGAAATTCCAAATTTTACTGAAGCACATTCAGAGACAGCACAGGCCATTAGTTCGTCTAATAGCTGGTCTGATGTAATCATTGTCCACACTAGGGTAATCAAAAGAGCTTTGCACTTTAATAAATTAGTCTTTCGTAAATTGTGTTTTTAATTCACAATCGAGAACCCACAGGTTCAGGGTTCGATTTCTGTCTTGCATGTTCTCCCCGTGCTTGATGGGTTTCCTCTGGGTACTCCAGTTTCCTCCCACAGTCCAAAGAGAAAAGCAGGTTAGGCTAACTGGCATTCCCAAATTGCCCATAGTGTGTGAATGAGCAGGTAAGTGGGTGTGTGTGCCCTGCGATGGATTGGCACCCCTTGAGATAAATCAGACAATAATTTAATTCAATTCAATTTTATTTGATTAGCGCTTTTAACGATTGACATTGTCGCAAAGGAGCTTTACACAATCAAAAGAATTATTTAAGTTTGTATGAAATGTGAATGTGTAGAATCAAAATGATAAGATTGTCCTTGATGAGCAAGCCGAGGACGACGGCGACAGTGGCAAGGAAAAACTCCCTGAGATGGTAATAGGAAGAAACCTTGAGA
>JAQMYJ010000006.1:6209676-6224185 GCA_030014305.1 Clarias laeviceps | reverse complement strand
TGATGAGCAAGCCGAGGACGACGGCGACAGTGGCAAGGAAAAACTCCCTGAGATGGTAATAGGAAGAAACCTTGAGAAGAACCAGACTCAACACGGAACCCATCCTCATTTGAGTGAACGGATAGCAGTGATTGATCTGCATCATACTGTGTGAGACTGGAAGTTCAGTACAATAGCAGATGTAGTTAAGTTAAAATGGAGTCCAGTTCGTTATTGGAGGCTCAGGTAGACCACAGGAAACTCCAGTCCTGAACTATCGAGCGACTGAATACACTATTGCTACTGAATCAACTCGAACTGAAAATTGGGGTGAAAAAACACTGAATCGAATTGAACCAAACTGATAGTCTACCTATGATTCATAATGTAGTTCTAGCTATCACCATATCAGAGTTTTGACTTAAATAACAATACCAGCCCATATCAATAAGAACTTATAAGAAATATAAATCATGGATGGACAAATCAGCAGCCTGTAAAGAACAACCCAAAAACATCAGTCAGTGACATCACCAAAAACCTCGAGAGAGCAGGGGTAAAGGTCCCAACTCATTCTTTGAAAAAGACTTTGAGAGCAGAATTATAAATGCCATACCACAAGATGAAACCACTCATCAGCATGAAGAATCAGAAGGCCAGATGGAACTGGCTCATTAATCTTTTTATGATGGTAGCAGCACAATGAATTCAAAAGTCCACAGAAACCTTCTGTCTGCCAATTTACAGAGAAATGCATTATACCTAATTGGGAAGAAATTCATCATGCAGCACGACGCTAACCCAAAACACTCTGCCATCACAACAAAGCACTTCTTCAGGAGAAAAAGAGGAAGATTTTAGTCCGGCCAAGTGAATCACCAGACCTAAACCCAGCAATTTACCTCCAGAAAAACAGACCTGAAATGAGAAACTCCACAAAACAACTAAAAGAAGCTGTGGTGCAAGAATGAAAAAGGTAATTGAGCCACATGCTTGATGCAGTTATTACAAAAAATGAATTGTGTATGCACCCAAATATTAAGTGTTATTTACTTCAAGACTATGTCTCCCAATACTATAAGTTGCTTAACAGATCTACATGTAAATATCTGGAAATGAAAGCGGTAAAGTGCTCGCCCAATCATCCGGAGTTCTATTCCAGGCTGATCCTCTGTAACCTTTCTCAGCCAGAGGCCTAGAGAGAGCTGATTGGCCGAGCTCTCAGAGGGGAGGGATGAGAGGTACTTAGTGCTCCCACATTAATCACGGCTCTACAGCCAATCAGGGGCGTCTGTGAGCTCACGCAAGCGGAAGGAGTGGATAGCGCTGTCCTCCGAGTGTGTTACGCCGCCTCCAACTGTGCGTGAGCGAGAAATTCGAAAAGATGCGGTCAGCTGGCATTAGGAAACACGTGATAGTCTCTGGCCCTCCCGACTGAGTGGTAGTTGTAGCCTTAATGTGGGAGCCCCCTAGTGACGGGGAGGAATTGGACACGACTAAATTAGGGAGAAAAAAAAAAACACAAAAATGGGTCTGGCTATTCCAATATTTCTGGAGGGGACTGCATAGACAAGTGGCAGGGGTATCTCAGTGGTTAAAGTGTTGGACTACTGATTGGAAGGTCCTGGGTTCAAACCCTAGCACCACCAAATTGCCCTTGAGCAAAGTCCTTAACCCTCAACTGCTCAGATGTACAATGAGATAAAAATGTAAGTCACTCTGAATAAGGGCATCTTGCAAAGGCCCTAAAATGTAAGAAAATAACACCCCATCACATAGTCAATCAGTTTCCTTAGCAGAATTAGCACAATGGCTACTTATTCTTTCCCATCCCCAGACTGTTACATACTGTATGAGCTTACTCAAATCTAATACATGGACAGAAAAATCAGCAGCCATGGTGAAGAGATCTGTGAAGAATAACCCAAAAACAGTGGCTAATTTTTAGCCAAGACAGTTAGCCAAGGTCTTTGACCAACCAAGATACTGAACTGGGCAATAACACAATAATGAATTTTAACATGAATATGCATTTGAAATCCATGCTTTCAACAATAAGAGTTGTCAGTTAGCCTGGTCGCTAGAGCATAAAATAGCACTCAATCAGGGGGGGAAAGCTGGCAGTGTGCATCAAGTGACAAAAGAACAGAACTGAAGCAAAAGCCCCACCAAGCGTGCTCAAAGTATACTCCGGAAGAACCAAATGTCTTTCTAGGACACACTGTACCTCTTTGGGGAGGAGAAGGGGTTTTAGAAGCTGTGAGTCACGCCGACATCATACGTTTCAGTGTTTGCAGTGAACTGCTTCTGTGAAAAAATGTTTTGTCTGCGGGTTGCTACTATACAATGCCGAGTATACACTTTTTAAGTATACATTAATATTTATAATAATAGATGTACTGTATTTACACTATGTGCAAAAGTCTTCAGCAGCCCCCATTTCTTCATATTAAATTATATTAAAGAAATGGGAACAAATGTTTTACTGTAAATTGGTTGTTTATGTAACAATCTCAGCAGCAGCAACCTTATTTCCCCTCTCATCTCTTCCAACCACTCAGCATTTAGTATCACCAGTATACTGTACTAATCACCGGCCTGATCATCCGTCATCATCTGCACCTATTTCTGACTTAAATTAGAGGTTTTATGCTTTAATGATTCATAAGTCATTGTGGCTTGCCAAAAAAACATTCCTCTGAAACTGCTTACAGAGACTGGACTGAAAACGAGAGCCAAAAACCTGCCAGAAATGAGAACCAGAAAATCCATGCACCACATGTAGAGAGGATAGGGTTTGACACTGGACAAATGTGTTTGTGTTGTTTCGTGCTGTACGGTGTCGTACAGGGTTATAAACAGGGTTTTATGTGGAGGACTAGGTTGATTATATCCCGTTGGTTGGACGAGGTTGATTATATCCAGCGCCACCATTTGGATCTTGGGTTGTGCTGTGAGAAGCGATTTCTCTGTTAACTGTTGAAACAACCATTCACAGAAACTGCGTGTGTGTAAACTTCATCTCAAAACACTTCCTGTCCGTGCCAGCAGAGGACACAATCACCAGTATTAGCACAAATGCTAACAGTGCCCTTCTAGCTACATCCTGTTTGTAAGTTCATTGTGAAGTCTTGCCATACTCAGTCAGTCAGTCAGTCATTGTCTAATACCGCTTTATCCTGTATTCAGGGTCCCGCGACCCTGAATACTGGTGCTTGGAGCCTATGCCAGGAGGCTTAGGGCACCAATCCATTGCAGGGCACACACACATACACTCACACACTACGGAACGCCAATTAGCGTAATCTGCAGGTCTTTGGGAGGAAACCGGAGTACCCGGAGAAAACCCACCAAGCACGGGGAGAACATGCAAACTCCATGCACACAGAGACGGGAATCGACCCTGGCCGGGAATCGAACCCGGACCCTGGAGGTGCAAGGCGACCACTACACCACCTTGCCATACTCAGTCTTTGTATAATATGAAAAATGTACTATCTAAAAAGCGAGCGAAGCAGATACCCCTTTCCCTCATCTTATTAAGCATTTTTCAATGGTATTATATGGACACTCAGAACCGTTTGTGTGGCTCACTTTTCTTCGCCGCAACATTCTGTGTAAAAGTGGCTTCTATGGATTAGGAAACTTCTAAGTTTCCCTGCCAAAATGAGTAAACTTTTTAAATTCACTTTGCTCACTAATAAAACTCCATTCTAATTTTGAATTACTTCTTGGCCATTGTTAATCATTTTAATTGCGTTTGCAGCTTTGCCTGCAATTTCGGACTATGGTTTTAATTTGTCTGCCATGAGCTGTCTCCAACGCTCTTCACTCCAGAGTCAGCTTTATCAATAGTCTACCATAGTCAGCTGTCAGGAGATGATGAGGAACAGCCCCAGAAACATCAGTACCATTTGCAATAAGGGTAAATCAACACCCCAGATGTAAAAACAAATCCGAAGTGTGGAAATAAGATGAACCACCATGGTGCTCATTCCAGTTTTCGATCTCCGAGTGGCTTTGAAGTCAAACTGGAACTCGTAATGAAATTTATTGTGAGTGAAGATGTAAAACCCAAAATGACATTTACAGAAGATTTCAAACACAGCACGCTGATGGGTAAAACATTTGAACTGTGTGAACGATTTAAAGAATACCGTACATCTATAGATGAGGATCCCAGCCGAGGTGGAGCACACTCAAGTCATTCCTGTGAACATTAAGCGGGTTCGCATGAGAGATGCATCTGTCTGTGGGTACTGTACATACAATCATTCACCGACACCACTTGCACATTATAGGATATCGGCTGGCAGTTATTGCCACACCTTCCATACAGTCCTGACCTCGCTCCATTTCCACATGTTTGAGCCATTAAAGGAGTTCCTGGGAGGCCAGAGTTTTAGATGTGAAGCGGGCAGTCTGATCATGGCACCAATATTGATGGTAATCAAGCACTAAAAAAAACACTGGGATAAGTGCATTAGTGTAGCAGGGGATTATATATAGAGAAATAAAGGGACTTTTACTCTCATACTCATACTCGTGTTCTGTTATTCTGCACAATCAAAAATTTGATCTTACATAGTACCTTTTTAATTGAATTACATCGTACCTTTTTTTTTTATACAAGCAGTATATAGCGTTGAGGCATTATGTATTTTCAGTACTGGCCTCCTTTTTAAAAAGAGATTGCATGCTGTTGTGTTCAGCACAAACAAGAACAGATAAGAAGAAATATGTGGCATGGTTATGTTATTTTTTATTTTTTTTCCCCCTAGAACCTATTATAAGAGCAAACACAAACAATGGAACTGGGACTTTATGCAATCATGCAAAAGATGATACAGTATTTGGGATGATGACAGACTGATGGAAGTTTTAAAACAAAAGAGACAGGCCTCTGAGGTTTAGTTTGGAAGCTCACACACAGGTTACAAACTATTTTGTTTTTCTTGCTTAAAATATTTTTTTCTCTGAATTTATTATTATATTTTTTTAAATAAAAAATATCCAGGACGCACAATGTTCAGTTAATGGTATGATTTTCTAATTTGAGGATATCGTGTCCGTTTGTGCGATTGGTTTTGAACACTAATATTAAATCGTTTAAAAAAAAAAAAGAAGATAAACCTGTGATAGCGATCACTAAATGATGAATAAAATATCTCAACTTTTATCAGTTATGAAAAACAGTAATATATTCAAAATTAAACTGAATGTATTCATTTTATAATTAAATTAGACAAATATTTGTGTTTTTTTCCCTGAAGGGGTCAGGCTGCTTGTCTGCCAGATGTTTATGTATGTTGCTTATGTCGCCTGACTGTCAGGTCCAAGATGTACAACAGACTGGACACAATTTTGATTTGTGTGTGTTTGTGTGTATACTGTATGTGTGTGGGCTGCATGTGTTTATAAGCGTTGTTATTGAGTCTAAGTTTTCCACAAGTTCTAAAAATAAGTTTTCTTTAAGACTTTTAGATTTTGCACTTTGCATGTTTATAGCACCAATTGTTTTCCTCCTACTCAGTTACTTCAGATTAGTCTTGGACTAAATATAGTATTTAAAATAATCCAATGTGATATAACTGAATTATGATATTGAGAAGGCATTACAGTTTTAATGCTTCGTTCTAGGACACAACGCTCACAATCCTGCTGGATTTTATGTAAACTGGTAAAATGCTGCTCCTCACATAAATCAGGGCCATGATTAATAATGAAAGTAAGAGCAGTTCTATGTGATGAAAGCTAACAGGATTGGGACAAAACAGCTGTTTCACCATAAGGATCCACTTGTTAGTGAGTCTAATCAGACAAAAAAAGTTTCTCTATTCTAGAATGATGGACACATCAGGGTATGAAGGAAAGCGCAAGAAGCGATGCACCCATCATGCATAGTGCCCACTGTACAAGTCTCTTATGACCTGGGGTTGCTCCAGTTGGTCAAGAATTTTTCTTCCCTGATGCCTCAGGAGTATTATAGGAGTCAAATTTTGAAAGAGTGGTTCTGAGAACATGAGGAATCATTTTGCCACATAAGGCAGTCATACTAAATCTTATAATGAACCTTTATTGGACAGAGAAATGTTCATTGAGGAGAAATCAAGTGATATACAGTACAACATCAGATGCAAGTTTTTCCACTATTGATTTATTGGGCATTAACATTACATTTTATGTTCAAAGAAGTACAGTATTTCCTATTTATGTTCAAAGAAGTTGTTGTTGGTCTTTCAGCTGCTCCCGTCAGCTGGGGTCGCCACAGCGGACTATCCGGTCCGCACAACAACTTGGCACAGGTTTTACGCCGGATGCCCTTCCTGGCGCAACCCCTCCCATTTTATCCAGGCTTGGGACCGGCACTGCATCCAGTGGCTGGGGGGTTATTTATGTTCAAAGAAGTATTTCCTATTAAATATTTATTCTTCACAAAAATAAATGTTTATTTGGTGTACATTTGAATGTACTGCACTGGTGAGAGGAAACTCATTGATGTAACTTCAGCAGCATGCAGCTGTGTGGAAACAGTGATGAAAACTAGTGTAACACCATTATAAAACTAAACTTATAGCCCAGAACACAGACCTGACCAGACCTGCTGAGTATAAAGTGAAGTAAAGATTCTGGCTTCTTTTAGACCACATCAAAGAGCAAGGACGTCTTTCATGCAAGATCATCAACTTGAGGCTGAAATATTACTAATGTGAGATGGGGAAAGAGACTTTATTATTGGGGAGTTCAAAGCAGCTATGTAATTGTCATTAATTTCAGATTTATACATTATATGGATAAAAGTTTGTGGACACCTTACCATTAGACCCGAGTGGTGCAACGGAAGTGCTTTCGCCCCATCATCCGGATATCACAAGTGTGATTTCTGTGATGCTACAGACATCCATAGGTGGGAGTCTAGCGAGAGCAGATTGGCCCTCTCGCTCTCTTGGTGGAAGGATAGCATATTTACATTCTCGCATTAAATCTAAACAGTCCTGAGGATTTGTGATCTCAGGTATGAGTTAAAGTTAAAGGATAGTGCTTTCCTCTGAGTGTGTTATGCCATGCCATCTTTGCGTGAACAGCAGTTCAGAAAGATGCGGTTGGTGGCTTTGTGTGCATCAGACAGCACACTTGTTCGTGGCCTGTCTGGTAGCTATTCCTGAAGGGCGTGTGCCCTAACGAGTGGAATTTTGGACATGACCAGATTAGAGGAGAAAAATACCCCTAAAAAATTAATGAAAAAAAAGAAAAATCAAAGTTGAACAATGGCTACACATGGGTCATCCATTTTTTTTTTTTTTTAATGTATAAGGTAAAATCAGCCAGGCAATGTTGATATTTGCCTTACTCAAATGGTGCCACATCACTACCAAGACTAAAATACAACTTCAGCCCATACTGCAATATGAATCAGAAACATAGATCATGCCGAAACCCAATCTGAGCAAATTCAAAGGCTTCCACATGAGATGGCTGTCCTCTTCAAACCAAGACCTTTCGGACAAGATGCAACCATCAACCAACCATCGAGAAGGCAATATACTGTAACAATATGAGATATGTAAGAAGGTTGAAGTGGTTTGGGCATGTCTGCAGAATGAACAGCAGCCTGATACTGTATGAACATCTCTGGTGGCCGAATAAGAGCCACACTTGAAAACAGGCAAGAAGGTCCCCAGGAAATGATACCGGAGGAATCGCTATGGTCCACATCAGATGGAAAAGCGGCATGAGTAAAGCCTGAAATCCGGCAGCACCTACTCCACCTTCAGAAACTCCATCCTGACGCCAGCTAGGAAATGATGATGTTGATGATGAAACATAAGGATTCATATACTCACTTTTCTGTATTAATGAGCTTCACATTCTACTAGCTCACATTACACAGTAGCAAACATTTTTAGCCGAGTTATTTCCTGGGAAACTTAAACATATGACTGGCAACGTTGATGTATTTGCAACTTGTCTGGTGGGCCAGCTAATTCATAATGCTATGACCCTGATATAGACATGCAGACTTCCACCATACTTAAAAGCTTGCTTTAAACATATGCTTAATGCACCTGTTTTAAGGTGCACACTTTACTGAGCACTTCACAACTCGGCTAAATTCCCCACCCACACTAGAACAAATCACCATGTGCCCAAACTTCTTTGCTGTTCCTCATTTGCATCCTAACTTCTAAGCCAGCTGGCTGCTTATGCTTAAACCAGTCCTCACTAGCAGAGAAAAACTTTTGCCATTTGTTAAAAAAAAAAAGCCTCATCACCTGAGTCTGAACCTCTCTAAGCTTCGAACTTGTTAACAAGAGGGGAAACAGGCCACTTTGCACAGCATTGTCCACATCCAGCTGAGCCAAAGTAGTTTGATTATGCAATGCTGTGTGCATATATTGAATATATTGTACTACATCCAACACATAGCACATTAGAGCTGTGGGAGAGCGAGCTTGTTGAAACTGTGGCAACTGTCAGCACCTGATGACAGGCACAAAAAAACAGAAGGGGTAATTATGTGAGAGCTGTCACTACCGGGACTGTTACACACATCTAATAAAAGAACGAGTAGACCCTGGAACATCTATAGACCAGAGGGATAATTACAAGCAGTGCATTGTCACACAAAGCGGGAGGTGTATCGACCACACCAAATACAGCCGGCATTATTAGGGCAGATAAATTTCCAAGGACTTGCAGGAAAATAACTCGTACAGCTCAGTAGCTATTCTTGATGTCAGTTCTGAAAGTTGAAAAGGAAGGTGTGAAAAGACGTGCATTGTTAACATGTGGCTTTATGAGAGGGAAAAAAATAATAATAAAGATGTCCGTTCGTATGAATGTCAGAGGCATCCAGTGTTACAATGTTAACCTAAGAGAAGTGTAAGAAAGCACCGTGCTTTACAATGCTGTGCCCAGGCTGTGACGTAGCACGGTTTTGTCTCTTTTGACAAGCGGGACAGAAAAGACACTTTTGCAGGCAGCAATTCACAGGTTCAGTTCACACATGGGTCATTCTGTGAAAAGCGAGTCGGAGACAAGAGGCTGAGGGGGCTTTTTATCTGGGTTGGTGATGTGAAGAGGCAGGTTTACAGAATGCTAACCTCAATCACACACAACAAAGGCTCATCCACTAAGGGCTGAACTTTGTGGAGGGCCTACTAATGTGGCTCCATTTGTACATTTACATTTGATAATTTGGCTCTTATTAAGAACCTCTTACAGGATGTGCGAAGAGCTGAAACGCATCGATGCAAAGTGCTTGGAAAATCTGAATGAATTCATGTCATGAAAGAATAAAGATTAATGATGGTACTGGAGAGGTACTGTAACAAAAAAGACCGTGCCAACCAAGTGTTTTATTTTAGATACTTTAAACCTTTGTTTAATAGGAACAGAAAGAAAAAGCCATTGAGCGTACGTGGGAAAGCCCACTTCATGACTGTTCAAATCTGACAAACAACATGCCGGACAGATTAAACGATCTGAGCTGGTGAACTGGTGTATAGTTCTGGACCAGAGTATATAATACATAATGTGATATTTTAATGCCAAGAATGTCAGGGCAAGGCTTTATCACAATGGATCCAAAGGATAAAAGGAGATGTACAGTAGTATTTTTTTTGTGAAACCTAAAGTACAATGTAGGAAAGTTATCCTGTACAAGTCAAAAATTATTCCCACTCCAGTTATATTAAAACTTAGCCACATTGTGCATGTTCAAGGCTACTGTCCCCTCTATTTAGTGCTGTGCAGGTATGAGTGTGTTACATCAGTTCACCCGAAACTGCAGTGTGAGCAAAAATGGATGCCTCAATTGTGATTAACACAAAAGAAGGTCAGTGTGCAGTGATTCGTTTTTTGTGGTTTGAGGGGGTAACTGGTGCCGGAACAACTCACAGAAGAGCAAGAACGGAAGAGTGAATGTTTCTTGAAAAGAATCATTGCTGGTGACAAGACATAGATTCATCACTACGAGCCTGAGAGTAAACGGCAGAGTATGGAACAGAAACATCCTCAATCGCCAACCGAGAAAAAGTTAAAAAGTCAATCAACTGGAAAATTGATGCTTACATTTTCCGCGATTCTCCAGGGCCAATATTGGAACAATTTCAAGGAAAAGGTTTAACAATCAACAGTGCTCGTTACAGTGAAGCGCTTATCGAAAAGCCGGAGCCTAAACGTCAGATTAAACACAGAGGACTGCTATGCAACGGTGTTGTAAACTTGCATAACAGTGCATGTCCACACACTTCTGCCCACACTGTCGATACGCTGCAAAAATTGAGTTTTACTTATGTTTTAGTTTTCTATAGTCCTGATCTTGCTACATCCGGCTTTCACCTGTTTGGTCCCCTGAAAGCAGCCCTACAAGGACGAAGATTCACTTCCGATGAAGAAGTGAAGACAGCAGTGCTTTCTAGCCTCTAGAACTGTGCAGTGCCATTCAGTGCTATTTTCCACTACAGAGATCTCCATTTTATTACTCTTGTTCTTCCTCTTAAGGCTAACCAGCATTTTACTGGTGATGGACCACTTTTATTTAAGTCTCTCCACAATTCCTGACTTGCCCATGGCATTCAAACCAGCAGAAATGTTTCACTCTGTTTTCATACCTTTCAGTGTCCCTGAGGATTGTGTCAGACAGAAAGGCAGACAGAAATTATAGAGAGCAATTATGAAAAAAATGTTAACGGATGAATTGGATTTGAAAATAATAAATGGAAAAATATTTATATATATGCAAAAATAATAAATGGAAATGGATATCTCTTCATGAATATGTTGAAAAAGTCAGGAAGGAAATTGGCCAATGCATTCAACCGTCTGTTATGTTTTGTTAGAAGATTTCTTACAGCAGATTCCAGTGGAATCGTCACCTTATGGAAGATGTGGTTAATTTGCAATACTGTGCCGAATATGGTTGTTGGTCTATCTTTGCTGACTGGCCGAATCGCAAGAGGTTACAGAACAAACCAAGTTGTACAGGTCTGTAAAAAAGAGTAATTTGTAGAGATTACTCTAGTTAGATAACATCATACCGCAGCTATTAAACACTTAGCTTGAAAATAACACTGGGATAAAGTCTAAATCTAACAGTTCTTCAGTACTAACCACCTCTCACCATTGGACACAGCACTCACTGAGACCACAGCTCTTAACGAATGCTTGTTCAAAAGCAAATATCGAACTATGGAGTGTTTGGCAGGGTACGGTAGGTTGTCTACCAAAGCTAGAGAAAACTGCCTTGTTATGTTGCTCCTTTCAGAATAGCTGAGTCCTTGACCTTCAAGGCCAGCTTCATAACCTCACTGATTTCTGAAATTGCTCACTTCAACCATGATGGTTAGTAATCTACAAATCAGCAAATTTGCCTATAGGAAAACAACAACAACAACAGTATACACAAATGCATTTAACAATATTTAAATTTATATTTCTAAGGCCAGCCAAAAGTGGTTGCCAAAATCAATATTTAGTACAAAGACCTGTATTTTTCAAAAACTGCTGGGTTCGGCTGGGCATAGACTCAAAAACATGTCCACAGTGCTCTGGTCTCACTTGCGCAAACCATGTCAGCTCTCGGCTGCTACTGCCTTCTTCACCATGGTCCAACAGTTTTCACAGGGGTTAAGGTCTGGAGATGACCAGAATATGGATACCATTGTCATATGACCAGTTTTTAACTAGTTTCAGTTAATTAGCACAAATCTTCAGCCAGATAGACTCCAACTATTTAGTGAAACCTGTTTTGTGCACAGGGAGCCATATAATACACGCCATATCTTGTCTTAATACTTTTGCACCAACCATAAGGACGTTTTCATAATTCACAAAGGAAACAAGTGAAAAAAACATGTTCTGCAACCTTTGTTGGAACGGAACTATTCTAAATAAGAACTACCTGAATTTGTTTTTACCCAATGATGTACATGGACCAAAAATTATTTTCCAATACAGATCTCTATGTTCCACCTGCTGCAAGTGATGGAAACTTGTTGAACATGCACAGTCATGTTCAAAAGTTAGTGCCCTCTCCTTTAATTCTAAGTGTTTTTGTGTAAAAACATCATGAAAATCTGATCGTAGTCGGTATTAGTATTAGGCAAATACAACCTCAGACGAACAACAACACAACTATCTTTCACCATGCAATTATTAAAGAAGCCAAAAAGAAAAGAAAAAAACAGGTGGGCAGTGCCAAGTACCCCCTTTACTGCTTCCACGGGATTTAAAAGGAAGTTGCAGCCATCAGCTCTTGATTTATTGATCATAAACAGGTGTGCAGAACTCTATAAAAACAGAAGTTTTGCCAGTTTGCTGGAACATTCAGGTGTGTGTTAACACAATGCCAAGAAGGAAAGATATGAGCAATAGTCTTAGAGAAGCAATTGTTGCTGCACATGAATTTGGAAAGGCCATTCCAAATGAATCCATTTCCAAACAATTTGGAGTTTGTTCTACAGAGAGAAAGATTAATCACAAGTGGAAAGCCTTCAAGACAGTTGCCAATTTTCCCAGCAGTAGACAGCCCAGCATTGTTGTTACTGAGCAAGTTAAATGTCAAACTCCATGACAGCACAATTAGAAGAAGACTGATCGTTTTTGAAAATGATGCAAGGGGAAACCAACTTCTATCTTAAAAGAACACTAAAGCCTGACTGAGATTTACAAAACTGCATTTGAACAAACCACAAGACTGCTAGAACTTCCTAAGGACAAATGAGTCCACAGTGGAGTTGTTTGGCCTTAATGCCCAGCAAGTACTTGGCAGAAACCAAACACAGCATTTCAACACAAACACCTCATACCAACTGTCATGCAAAGCTTGTTTTGCAGCCACAGGACCTGTGCACCTTGCAGTCACTGAGTCGACCATGAACTCCCCTGTATACCAGAGTACAGTGGTACCTCAGCATACAAATTGAATCTGTTCTGGAGGTGAAAATTCATATTGCAAAACACATTTTCCCATAGGAAATTATTTAAATGCATGTAAAACTCTTTCAGCCACCCAAAAGTATAGATATTGAAATAAATAGATATTAAACCTCACTCAACCTTAATTCATGATTCTGCTTGGCATCAGCTGCTTTAAAAACAAAACTGAAAGTCGCTCCCTTTTCTTCTTGCTACTGTCCTTGCTGACATTCTTATGACCCATCGTGCTATGTCTTGGGACCCATCCTAATCCTATGTCTATGACTATGTGTTCACTTGCAAAAATGCAAAAAACCCACAAGAAATATGTAAACTCGCTTCGCTTGGCTTTCCACCGACCCAAACAGGTTTTAAACGGCTCCTGGATGTACGCACAACTTAAAAATCTCTTGTAAAAATTTAGTTCTTAGGGTGAAAATTCATGAGGCGGGGCATCGTCTGCTATTTTATAGGCAAACGTGAGGCCATCTGTCTGATAGCTAAAGCTTGGGTGAAATTGGGTCATGCAACAGGACAATGATCCCAAGGATACAAATCTTTCAGAATGGCTAAAAAAATGGAAGAATCAAAGTTCTGGAATGGACAAAGATATAAACCCATCTGAAATCCTTTGGCAGGACCTTAAGAGAGCTGTGCATAAGCGAATGCTCAAAAACCAAAATTCCTCCAGAACAATGCGAGAGACTGATAAAATCATACAGGAATGATTATCAGATATAAGTTATTGCTGCTAAAGGTGGACCTGCAAGCTATTGCCCACGTTTTTTGGTTGAATGAATAATGGAACAAATGAAAAGAGGTATACGTCTGACATTGTATTTGCCCAATACTAAGACCCACCATGATCAGATGATTTATTTTTACACACCCACAAAAAAAAACTTGAATTAAAAGAGGGGTTACTAATTTTTGAACATGACTATAAATAACAAATATATATGACAATTTGAAAAAAAAACAGTTTATGTAATGATTTTGCTTCTATGGCTGTGGCACACTCCACTAACAAAACAAGTTCAAGTTTATTTTCCCATCTACTGGTCTATGAAGATTTGAAAAAGGACACACTTCACTTCACAAGCAGCATGGCTTTATGAAATCTCAAATCAACGATCAGACCTACATTTAAGTGACTCCTTTATCAAATCTTTTTTCAAAAATGTCAGCTGTGATGCACTATGAAAACGTGATGCTTAAATTAATATATTAACAAGGCTCATTTTCTTCCCCCCTTCAAAGCAGATCACTCATATAATAGGTATGTGGGATATTGGTCTGTTTCATTAGAGTCCCTGGTTACTTTGCTTCAGACTGAGGTATAGACGGAGATAAAAATGAAAATGGTCACGCTGGGAGCGGAGCAGGATGTTTCATTAAAGTAAAACAGTTGCCGAGGAAAAAGGCTTGGGTAGGTACAAATGAAATCTGAAGAAAACTTCAGAAATGTTGTGTAACAGCAGAACCATGGGGAACCCTAATGGCTGGATCATTTATGAGACAGAAGAGAGGACGAGCCTGCTGCCAGTGGATTGATAATGGGCTGTAGCCTTAACAAATAATAACCAAAAAAAATTTGTAAAACCGAACA
>JAQMYJ010000006.1:6187700-6207850 GCA_030014305.1 Clarias laeviceps | reverse complement strand
AGATTAATGCATTTTTTGGACGCCTTCAGCTTCCTTTACAATGTAGAAAGAAATAAAAATCAGGAACCATCATGGAGATAGAACGTGTTCCAAAACTTTTGAACGGTAGTGTACGTGTGTTTTTTTTTTGGTTTTTTTTGCTAAGTCTTGCCTAAACTTTTTAATATGTTGTTTATACCTTATATGATACCTGCTCTCTGTTTTTCGCCCTAGTTTGTATTGCTTGCGATGGCTTAGTGGTAAGCACTGTCGCTTACTGTACTCCAGGATCAAGGGTGTGATTTCCGCCTCCGGTCTTTGCATATTACATAGTTTGCATATTCTCCCCATAT
This sequence comes from Clarias laeviceps, assembly GCA_030014305.1. Classification (NCBI taxonomy): domain Eukaryota; kingdom Metazoa; phylum Chordata; class Actinopteri; order Siluriformes; family Clariidae; genus Clarias; species Clarias laeviceps. The sequence continues at coordinate 6,207,518 of JAQMYJ010000006.1, read as the reverse complement.
TATCCACATTAACATGCCAGTCTGAGAATATTACCAATTTTCTTTAAATGATGTCAAATTTGCAATTTGCATTTTTTTCTACAGTAAATCAAAACGGCTTCCAAAAGCTTTCACTAACCATAAGTTATTCTCCATATAAGCAACGCACCAAGAATAATTTGAGTATGAAAAGTTATCACTTATAGCAGAGAGTAAAAAGGCTAAAACCAGTATCTGTTTAATAATAATGAAGAGAGAAATAAAGTGCGGTTCCCAGCTCTGGCCCGGGTTTACCTTACGGCTGACAGTAAGCCACTACTGATCACGGCCACACATTCTGGATGATAAGAGGAATAGACAGTCTCTGGAAAATGCAGACATTATGATCTTTTTAAAGAAACGCCTGCCATCACTGCTTTCTAATGAGTAGCCACGATATACAAAGTGTAATATATGAAATACAAAGTGACTGATGTCTGCGTTAATTTGAAAACGTTCGATGCAGAGTTTCGATTTGTTATTCATTGATGCAGCCTTGTTCCATGTGTTGTACGTTATAACAAGTGAACATAGAAGGACAGTCGCATTTTAGATAAGCATTTCAGCATGTTGCTTTTTATTTGGGGATAGGCAATTCTATTGGTTTCAGCTTCTTTATCATCTATAAGAAATTATAAGAGAATGGAATATGGTCGCATACTGTATGTTGTCTTTCAAATAAAAAAAAGTTTTTTTTTTTTTTTTTTTTTACTTTCTCAAATCTTAATTACATTTGTGCACTGCTGTTTAGAATATTTTTCTACCGCTAAAAAAAAGTCCATAAATGGAAGATCCCAATAACCCATACACACACACACACCTGTGATCAATGATCAGCATCGGTATCGGCTGATTCTGATTCCTGCGCTCAGGGATCGGTGATTGGCCCTAAAAATCCTGATCGGAGCAGCCCTAATAAATACACTGTAACTTTAAAAGATACCAACAGTTGTTCACTGGGTCTTAAAATGACTACTAGGTTTATGTTTAATAATGTGTCCGCTTTAAATTGTATATGTAAGCTTCATGCTTCCATGTTTAAGAAACATTTTTTGCAAACGCAAATCGACGTTTTTTCTTTTTTTTTTTTTCTTTCTTTTGTTATGGCTGGAATAGACAAGAAAGTTTAAAATTCTCACTGACATTGTATTATTATCAGTCACTTCAAAGCTATTTTCTCTATCAGCAAGCTTCCTTTAATAAGTCTTTCAATACGTTCATGTCAAAACAATCTGGTGTCTGGTTGCTTCGATTTATTTTACAGCCCTCTATTTCCCGCTGGCACAATGAGCCTGATGTTTTTGAAAGGGATCTTTTTTTTGGGCCTGTGATCATCTCTATAACCCAGACAAAATATGCCTGTCTTAGATAAATAATAGAGTGGTTAAACAGAATATTTATAAAATAAAACCCGTCCTTGTTCTTTGTTCAAACGTCTGCTTTGAACAGTTTTAACTGCCTTTACAATTTAACAGTCATCTTATAATGAACGTGGAAGAAACACATGAGAACTACAAGTTAATTATTTTTATCCTTGAACTGTATCTGTAATGCGAGAAGCCACCCTGGCTGTAGGCGTTCAGTTAATGAGTGCAGTAGATAGTTTGTACTGTGTGCAATGATAACCAGAAACGTATTATATTCATGCATAAAGTGCTTTAAACTCAGTATATAGTACCCAAGTGGCTAAAGCAATTAAAGCATATTGTAAGACTATTTTTACCACACTGTCATTTTAAGATCTGGATTCAATCTTCACCAAATTCTGTAACAAATAACTACGCAGGTTATTAGTATGGACACAGGGAATGAATATAACTGTAGAATTCAGGGGATTAAAAGCAATGACATGACTTGAAAAAGAAATCAAACAAAGATGCAGAGTTTATACCAAATATATAAAGACGCATTATATGTACAGTAACAAAACAAAAAAAATCTTAACTCAAGAACCCCTGCAAGAAACATAAAAAATGCATTAAAAAAACACCGGCAGCTGTATGTTGTAAGGCATGATGGTCCATGGTGGTGAAAGAAAGGTAATCAAGGATGGTGTGATGGAACCTCTTGTGAATGAAGGCGTTAAACTGATTGACAGAAAGAAGGCTTCAAGCACGGTGCGGTAATGAGATTCTCAGCCGCAGTAAAACACTTGAATGGTGCAAATATTTTAAAGAAGGCCGGACGTCTGTGAATGACGATCCCGGCCAAGGTGGCTCGGAGTCCACTGTGGTCGTGAACAGATGCGAAACATCTGATCCTTTGAAAATCAACAGACAACTTGTGGAAGAGATGGGATTTATTCCCACGTCCGGACCTCGCTCCAAGCCATTTCCGCATGTTTGGGTCATTAGAACAGGAGTTCTTGAGAGGCCAGTGTTTCAGACGTGAAGCATACAGTACCTTGAGATCATGGTTCCAGCATACTGAAAAAACTGTAAAATGCTAGGAATGCATTAGTATAGCAGGGAATGATATGGAGAAGGAAAGCTAGTTTTACAGTTGTTGCATACATTAACTTTGTCTTTCTGTTATGAAGTTTTGTTTGCATTACCCATTACCACAAGCTAATTTGTCCTGCTACTGGTGGACTTTAGTCAAGCATCATATTAGCTATCACACTCTGTGAACTTGGTCTCTTTCAATGATTGAAGAGTGGCGATTTTACTGTTTGCAACGTAAAACCTTCAAAGACCTCAACTCACGATTATAGAATTATGCAATTGCAATGTGAAATGTCTGTCAAAAGGAATGCAAAGCCAGCTTAACATCTGGCAAAAGTGAAGATTTCAAATATAAACTAAAACAGCCATTGTGACAGGAACAGCATAAATATCCACTGCCACACTTCTCCCCCTGTAAACATACCGTACGTATCCACTGACAGACTTTACAACCGCACAAAACAGAAGACAGGTGGCAAAAGACAATCGAAATGTAGTCCCAAATTCAAGCCCAGTTTTGGAGCCTGTGTTGTCCCAGCTAGAAAGCAGTGCAATCCCTATACAGATAAAGCTTAAAGGATTGTGATGAGCAAATACAGAACTAAAGTAGATCAATGAGGATGAGCCATGTTTAGCCAACTCAAAAGAAAGTACGAAAGCTTTGTAGTGCTTCCTGACTCATCTTAATCACCCGAAAAAAAGATTACAAACTTTACACCTTCCTTTTTTTTGTTAATAGAATTAAAAGATTTTAAAGAATTCCAGGATTTCAGGCTCAAGTTAACTCTAAAAACCTCTTACATCATTAAGATGTTCTTCTTCTGATCAGAAGGTCATGAGTTCAAATCCTAGCACACCAAGCTGCCACTGTTGAGCCCTTGAGCAAAGCCTTAAATTAATATTTACTACGCTGCAGAATACACAGTGTTAATTTGACTGTGTGAGATGATTTTTCTCTGGAGTTCCAGAAAAGGGAAACTTAATTTTAAGTAAAACCCTTTTTAGGGGAGGAAGTGAATAAAACCGTGTAGACACCAGTGTTCTTTATGTTAATATGGTTTATGTGAATGGAAACCTTTTTAAAAGGTATATTTAATGCTGTCGCCATTTAACAGAGTGCTATGCAATCGTGCGATGAATACTGTATGTGAACGATGAGCGAATGCGTGGTGAATGTGACAGAGGTTAAGGCATTGAGGTATCAATGCTACTGTACATCCTCTACTACTGTACAGACTGACAATGCAGGCCTATTTTTTCTTCCAATTGAGGCATAGTTTTCTTTATGTAATGTTGCAATCTGCAGGGATTTCTGCTACTGCGTACCCCAGCGTTACCATGGTGTACTGTGTAAGTGCTCTTGCCGTACAGCTCCATGGTCCCTGGTTCAATCCTGCCTTCGTGTGAGGTTTCTGTGCATCTTTTCTTTCCTAAGAATAGTGTGTTTTGACTTCACAAAGAATTTCTTGAACCCCCTGGATCCACTGTGACTCCACAGGCAGAAAGGAAGTGGCATGTTATAACTAATCGTTAAAAAGACTTTTTTTATTTTATTATAAACTCAAAAGAGAAGACCAGAGCTTTTAGTTTGCTTCTGTCCCACATATCTAAACAATATCAAGTTAATTTGAATTTGAATGCAGTTAAAGATGCTTAGAAGTTTATATAACAAAGGCTCTCTTAAGAATGTATAAGAAGAATATAATATACTCGCCAGATTTAGTGGCAAGTATATTATATCATGTCATATTATATTATAGCGGCAGCATTGTGGCTTAGTGGTTAGCACTATCGCACCTCCCAGGGTCCGGGTTCATATCCCATCTCGGGTCTGTGTACATGGAGTTTGCATGTTCTCCTTGTGCTTGGTGGGTTTCCTCCGGGTATTCCGGTTTCTTCCCAGAGTCCAAAGACATGCAGGTTAGGCTACAACTGTCGTTCCCAACTTGCTCTAAGAGTGGTATAGAAGTGATCACTTCTCTGAATAAAGAAATCAGGTCCACTGCACCCCAGACAGAGGAAGTACAGCTTCATCAAATTATAAGGTCTGAGATTTTACTTGTGATAAAAGTGTAATAACAGCATGAAAACATATAATGGCTCTAATGGAACCTCCTCTACAACCATTGCTTTGAAATGCAGATGGCCATTTACAGGATCATAGCATTCTAGGGCTGCATGGTTTGATAGTAGTAATAGTACTAATAATATATTTTTTTTTAAATCACATTATTTAGACACATATTGCGATTATGATTTGTAAATAATAAGTGTATAATTTTTAATTCTAGAATGTATTAATCTAGGCTAACTGGAAATAATATAATAAATTACCTCATTAATTAACCTTTTCATCAAAATGTACTGATCAATAATAAACAAATCCTTAAATTATTCACAATCTCTATATAAAATCCAGACTATGTGTATATACCTGTTATAAATTGCAACCTTTTGCCTTTAAGTAACTGCACAGGCCTGATTTTTCTGCGGTTAACTGTGCAGCACTACAAAATTTACATGAAAATTTTAGTTGAATTAATAAAAAAAAAACTTAAGAAATGAGGCCATTTTTATTCCTACTTGAACAGATCATAACAAAACAATTGTTTCAAAAGGAAATTTAAACAATTGTCAGTGAGGACAATTATCTCCTTATGTAAAGCCAAATAAGTTATACTAATAATGTAGTAGTATATGGTTTAGTTAACCAGGACTAACGGTGCTTAATATTTAGACATATACTGTACATAGAGAACCATAACACATAACACTTTACAAGGAATCAAATCTTAGTTATGTGTACTGTGGTTTTATGAACCCAAAATTCCCAGAATGACCTGGGATAATGACAACCACCTGGATCCCTTTTAGCATGAGTACAAAGCCATCCAACAATGACACAAACCATCAAACAAAGGTCATGTTTGTAACAAGGGGTGAGCAAAGAAACTACCAGTCCAGTCTTCTTGCCTTGACTTATATATTTAGGCCAGTCTATGGCCAATACAGAGACCGACAGCAACAAACTAGGATTCAAAGTAAAGCAAGGTCAAATTTAACAACGCTAAATTGCATTAAAAAATCCCCTTTCATACATACAGAAGTACGAGGAGAAATCTTGGAACTCCTGTTCCGCTATTCAGAAAGCCTCTTAGAATTCTCTCAGAGAGCTCCTATCTTAGCTTAAAAGGTCCTAGCTGGGAGTCCTGGACTAAAAGTGATTTAGGAAACTTCTCAGAGCAACTCTGAGTAAGGAAAGTACAAAAACCTTTATCTTATTGAGGAGGTGTGTTTGACCCCATTGCTAGGGATGATGCAGCAGTTCAAGGACTTTGATTGTTTGATAAAAAATCAGTAACGTTCTTTTGTAAAGCTCTTTGTGAAAATAGAATATATGGTAATACAATAGACAGTGAAATCATAATGTTTGTATATAAAGAAATTGTATACAGTAATCATGACTACAGGCTACTTTATGCAACGTTTCTGTTATAGGCTAAATAACTTACAGTTATTTAAAACAGCCAAATGTTGAAAATGTGTCTACTTTTGAAGCAACTCATTTCCACGCAGTAGTTACTATATTTAAGTTACATTTATTTGCCATACGGATTTTATTACTTGTAATCCATTTCAGATTGATGGGGGCAAAATGGCTCACCTTTTATTTACATGATTGCATGACAGTCTATTTAAGTTGCACTTTTGGATGGTATGTAGCCAACAATCCAAGAGAGATACTGTAGAAGGAAGTAAAACAACAAGAAAACCAAATTGGACAGAAGAGCAGTGTTTACTTTTAGCTTTACGTTCAGTGTCCTCTGCTATAGAAACACTTAAGCCTCTTAAAAGACCTTCTTTAGGAGCTGTTTTTAGGGCTAAGATGTTTCATGAATCATTTTTATCTTTACTAAGATTAGCCCTAGCCCTAAGATTTAGTTCTAAATTTAAGGGGAAATTTTAAGAAAATATCATCTTAGAATTTCATCACTAGGAGCAACTTTTAGGCTTAAGAATCTTTGTGAATACGGGCCCTGGTCTCACGTAGGGCTGTCTTCAAAACTCCCCAAGCCTCTCACCAATCTTGCCAGTCTCTATAAAGAACCATGGAATAGACTTTTGAAGAAGAAAAAAAATAAATCGATACATTTCTCTTGTAGCGCTCTCCTGGCACTCCACAGGGCTCTCCTCTTTCTCACATATATTGTAGACGCAGGAGAGTGGTGGCGAGACTGAGGAGTGACTGCGGAGATCAAGAAGTAATCTAGGAGAATTCGTACAAGTTCGGTGAGAATGTGTTTTGTACTTGGCGGGAGTTCTGGGGAGATTGAAGAAAACAAGGAGAAGGTTTGCTGAGAACTTCCCCTAGGGCCTGCAGCGTCATTTTCTCATACTTTGCCAGTGTCACTCTCGCCAAGCTCTCCTCATATTCACGGGTCTCTCTTTGAGCTCTCCTCCGTACGAGCATTCCATATACCCACCATTCACAAAATCACGAGATCGCCGGGTAAACTTTGTTCTCGATGTACATTCAACTTAAACACACCTAGAACTCGTTCTTGTCAAATCTCCTCTCAAATCCGTACACCCTTAATGTAACACTTCTTCTTCTAGGTCACGGAATGACCATTTTCTTGCCAGAAGCGCTCATTATGAGATTTCTCATCAGACTCTGTGAGGTGCTTAGGACTTTGCAATGAGACAAAGGAACAGAAACGTATAACATGTGACAGGTGCACACACTGGATTAGAACATAAATACACTCGACAAATAATGAAGCCACACGGCAAAACAAACCCAAGCACATAAATTTAAAAGGACAATTGCAATCAGTACTTGTTAGACTCGGAACTGTGCTAAACAATGATGGAGTAGTACAGATAAAGTACTACTCCATACTTTTTACAGTAGTAAAAAAAATGTCATCCAGCCAACAGACATCCCCAGAAAGCTTTTCACCAAGTTTCCACCTGTGTACTTTAAACCAGAATGGCTACGTTCCCACTGCAAACATAAGTCACCCATATTCAAATTACCAACCAAATCCGATGGTTATGTTCTGATGTTCTTGTTATGTTTTCAGTGTGAACAGATCACACTTCTGAACTGACCAACATGCGAAAAAAGACAATTTGTCATGTGATGCTTTTAAACTTGCTGTAAACAAGCAGATTATTCAGCCACTCCTTCAGTTCATGTCCTTAGTTACCTTCTTTCAATTGTACTTTTAGCTTTCCTTGGCCACTGCAGACGGGAGCTCCTATGCCTGTTTGGCCGTTTCTTTTGAGATCTCTTCAAATACAGAGCAGCTCTGATATGCGTTTTATAATTTCACTTGTATTGTAACATCCCTGAAATCTTTCAGTGGTGGAGTACTACTGTATTTGTTTATTGGTTTTCTAGCCTGACATGCACTTATCTGATGATTGGTTCTTCAAGCACTTTCCTGAATGTATATGAATCATAAAGATATTCTTTCTTTCCTGATCCACTATCCATCATCCTCCATATTTCCTAGCCCAAAATGACATTGTAATGAATGACAAAAGGTGGCATGAAATCTGATCTGACTGTTCAGACCGCGCTCGAATTGAGAAAAATCAGATTTGTGTCAGATTTAGGACTGCATACGTAAATTTGCAGATCAGATCAGATTATTTGATTTGTGCTGTTCACAGTGGTATGAAAAAATAAGATCTGAGTCGCATACTGTAGGTGCAAAAATATCTGGCAGTTTGGGCCACTGTTAACTTTCAAATCGTCTCTTAGGAAGAGCTACTGACTGCACATAGCAGCCTGCCTAAATTCGATTGTCCCCCATACTGTACACTGGCTCACTGGGTCAGAGTGGATAGCATTCCCAATTATTCTACAGTAGATCCTCAGTCATGAAGTTAGTGCTAGAAACTTTACAATAGCTTCACCGTGACATAATGTGGAATAATGATGGGCCACTTGACACATAGGACCACTCATCCACTTACAGTTGTATCCTGGCCATCAGAGGCAACAGGAGACAAGCTGATCAGTAGAACTTTGGGGCAAAAGCATCTACACGTGCATGCACAGTATTCAATTTGTGACTTTTCTGGAAGCACCCACCATTTGCAAGCACAAAAAGGGATCCAGGGTTTTTTTTTTTGCCCTTTTTTCTGGAGATTGGGAGCTAAAATCAAGATCATGACAAAGACATCAGTGGCTATGAGTCCAAGAAAGAATAAGTTGCTGTGCTCACTGGGTGGGAGTGATGAGGGTGCATCGGTGAACCAAAGAGGACCTTGTCCTTTCGTCCAGAACTGAGGCATGAGCAGTAGTTCGAAAAGATGTGTTGGCTGACTCGTGTCTCTAAAAGGAAGCATGTTAGCCTTCAGCCTTCACCTTCATATATATATATATATATATATATATATATATGGATTGTGAGTACCTTGGTCAGCAAAAGTTTTAAACAATTTATTCTCTGTAAACGAGCGAGATCCTGAAATACGAGCAGTATTATGGGAAATCGTCTCCCATAATCGTTTTCAGTGCACGTGCGTCACTCGTATGGTCAACATCCGTGCGCACATACTGTATACTGTTTACTACAACACTGTGACCACATGTGTGCATGTAAAGCATTTTTGATTTTGTGTTTGTATCTATGTACGTAGGTGCACACGCGCTTATGTAAATAAGAGTCACACTTGCTAAACCAAGTATAATCAGAAAACATTATTTGCATGCAGTTTTTCAAATGCTTTTTGTATTAATTAATAAACAGGTATTCTACATCATTAAACAGGACATTTTTTCATGCAAATGCAAATGAAATGAATTGTCGAGACAGTACTGTTTAAAATATACCGATTTGTCACTTAAACCAGTGTTTTGTTTAGTTTTTTTCGTTCTTCTCCATCATCACAACCACTGTTTGGGGGCAAGCACTTATGACTTCACACCATGTTCACTGCTTGGGACCCCAAACCTCCTGCAACACCAAGCATTCACAAGGTAACTTACAATAAGATCAGGAATCACAGACAGGGGTTATTTATCAAGCTGAATACACTGGCAGGTGCTTCAAGATTGACAAAAGTAACTTGTGCTAAATCACGTGCATATTTTTAATCTTATACTTTAAAAGCTTGTCCGGTCTGCCGTTAAAAAAATTGTTCTCTGATGCATCTTAGCTTCCCTTGCCCATGCTCAGATAACAGATAAGAGACATGAATGTCTATGCTCGCAAAACATGAACAGAGTTTGAATTAACAAACAATGTGTTGTTTGTTGTGGTGGAGATGACACCAATGACGAGAGCAATGTGCACGTTGTGTGATTTGCCTTCAGTACTGGTTTCCCGTTTGTGACAGCAGGCCTACAGCCAGTTTCAGTGCCTCCACTCACCAGGACTGCTAGCGAGTTTCTGTCTACACTGCCTACTGTATAAAACGACTGATCATCAATCTAGTCAGTAGCGGGTCTTGGATCCAATTCACAACTGTTTTGTTTTTGTTTTTTGACCACTCTGGAAATTGTCCTCCGTGAGACACACTGCCAAGAAAAGTCCACCGTCCCCCCTCGGCTTCCTCGACCTCCTCTGCCAGCGGCGTTTAACCCCCAGTTCAGGATGACAAATGCCACTTACAGTACAAACGCAAAGATCTGCACCCTCTGCACCTTCCTCCTTGACTATCACCCCCTCTTCCATCTCCCTCACCCCCATTTTTGTTAAATAAGAGAGCACCTTCTTTAAACACTTTTTCATTCATATGTGCACATGATCATCTCCTACATTCTAGAGCAATGGGAGACCATTCACAAAGCATCTGAGGGGTGGCTTTAACAATGGCGCAAATGCATTGAGACTATGTTGAGTAGTCCCTCTGCATAGAGAAAAGTTACTCTACTACTGTAATACGTGCACTCTGAATGACCTATGTTAGCTAATAAGAAAAGTTATGCCCACTTTTGCATTACTTTTGATATAGTCACAAACAATGTGTATGTTATAGTCATGTAACCCACTCACTCACACGTGTGTGAATTAGGGCTGTGCGATATGGACAAAAGAAACCTATCACGATTTTCTTGAACAATATTGCGATTTCGATTTTAATCACACAGACATTTTTCCAAAGGAAAACAAATAGATCTTTATCAAAGACCTGTAACATGTCTCTAAAACAGACATAAGGCATATATTTTTTTCATATACATGTATATTTTATAATAAAAATCGTTTCGTGTAATTTTTCATCATAAATATTTATTTAGTGTAAACATTTTTGTATTACATGACAAACCTCTGCAAAATAAATGTGCCACAAAATAAACATTATATGAGAATTTGTATTACGTGTCTTAATTTTCTACTAATTAATTTTGTATTAATTTGTCACGTGCCTAGGGTTAATTATAATAGTAATAATATATTTGATAATAATAATAATAATAATAATAATATAATATAGATGATAATAATAATATGATTTTTTTATTGTGGTGTCCTAATATATTTGATAGAGATTATGTAGGGGGCCAATCCGTGGCGGGGGGACATTTTAGCGCATAGCAAAAATAAATAATTATACAAAAACACTAAGTTGTGCAACTTAACTTTCAGAACTAAAAGTTTGGAAATTTACAGCTCAGACATAACATGAGCCTTTACTGACCATCTCTACCGTTTTCTCTTGCTGGTTTCTTCTTCTCTTGGCTCACTAATATTTTTATTGCTTCTTGTGCATGTGCATGCACACGCGTGTGTATTTGTGTGTGTCCCTGTTTCTGCAGCCTATTTGTCGTTAAGCTCAGTCTCCTGTTCTTGCGCTCTGTTTAGGCGCGCTGCGTTGTGATTGGTTCAAATAGCATACTGCGGGAGCAAAGTCGGGAGCGCGCAAAAAATCGCGCTGTAAGGCGATTTAGAAATCGCGCATATTCCCCACGCGATTGCGTGTGAATCAATCATAATTACATTATACGCGGCGCTACTTAACACTAACTCACTCACCATCTATACCACGTTATACTGTATACAGGATGGTAGGGGGCCTGGAGCCTATCCCTGAAGACCTAAAGCATGAGGTACAGTAGGGTACACCCTGGATGGGGGTACAATCAATCACAGGGCACAAACACACATAACGGGCAATTTGGAAACGCCAATTAAACTAATCTGTATGGACTGTGGGAGGAAACTGGAGTACCCGGAGGAAACCCACCATGCATGGGGAGAACATGCACTAAGACTTGAACCTGGACCCTGGAGGTCCAAGGCGACAGCGCTAATCACTACACCACCGAGCCACCTTCATCACTTAACCTGCGTGTACTGTAGGTCTGTGTCATGCTGGTTATCTGGATTTTTTTCCCCTTCTGTCTCTCTTGTGATTTATGATTAGCTGACCTGACAGAATGTGTAAATATATATACATTATGCATGTTTCTGATGCTTTTTTTTTTTTTTTTTTGAAATGCAAAAACAGCTTGATGAAAGCAGAAAATAAAAACAAAACAATGGAGAGAGAGAGAGAGAGAGAGAGAGAGAGAGGAAGGAATTTAGATTTGTCTTTCAGCAGAGAGCAATATAAGGGAAAACAATACGATCTTCAGCTCCCGTTGCTAAAGCGTGCATCCTGGTGGTAAGTTCATGGCTGCGCTGGGAATTCCCATCATTATATCTCAACACACTGTCAGACCTGCTATCTGGTACAAAGCCGCGCAAACCTCACCTTCTCCGTTTGACTCACATATCAGGGCTTTGCACATGAAAAGACTCTCTTAATCAGGAATGTTTCATGCACTGAAAACATAAGTGACTTGATTTAAATAAAGCAACGTGCACTGAGCAGTGACACTAAAATATCCGACGCGATTATGTTTGGAATAATGAAGGGGAAAATCAGCTCCACTCTGCTTTGTCTATGCTAATTGTTCATTTAGATAATTCTAGCAAATAAGATCATGCATCTGACATGCCTCTGGATTGCACGCAGACAAGTGGAATTTATATATGTGTATTTCATTTAATAAAAAAATAGATGAATAATAAAAAAAAATCGTTGCCACCCAACGAAAAAAGCTGTGCGCTTTAGATTTTGGCCCATGTCTGTTCACATGTCATTATTCCTAGAAGAGTGCAAAGATGTGCTAGGTTGTGTATGTGTGTGTGTGTGTGTGTGTGTGTGTGTTTCCATAGTTACTCTCGAATGTAACTGCCAGAACTACATTACCAAAAGAACAGCAAAATAATATGCACAGGTTTCCATGGTGACCGAGTCAATGCATGAAACTGTAAGGGAATTTCAATGTGTCTATATGTGTACACGCATATATGCGTTCAGGTCAAACTGGGACATTCGATAAGACAGAGTAACAGAACACAGTTATGAGTGTTAAAACTACTTTTACGTCTCTATTTAATCCCCTGCTACACAAATGCACTTATCCCAGGGTTTCCCTAGTGCTTGGATACCATCAAGGTAGAAAGTTTTCTCAGTACACTAGAGTCGAGACTAGAGTCATTCACAGACATACAGCCTCCTTTAATACGTTTGAACCTTCATTTATGCAAAATTTCATAGAGTCCCGGTTTGATTTGAACGCCCATTGTCTATAAGGATGCTTGCATTGTCCATTGCTCATGGTTTAACTGCTACTGTATAATTACTTTCTAGGAATTCTAGTAGACACATCACATAAGTATCGTGCTTACTCACTCTGAACCGTAGCGGTGCGGGTGCAGTTGTAGAGGATGGCCAGCTCGCCGAACACTTTCCCCGGTCCCATGGTGCACAGCTTCATGCCTTCCTTGGTTACCTCCACCTTGCCCTCTGAAACCAATCACAGAGCACATTCTTTAGTAAAGCGAGCGTGACAGATTGGAAACGAAAGTGGCACATACCAGGATTGGGCCTCGCTGTGCTGTTGCAATGAAAGGTTTGTTTTATTATTAAAACTGACACCAGGACACACTTTAGGGTTCGAAGGAAGAATTATCAGAGCAGGTCAAATCTCTGATTTAAATATTACACAGAAAAGCACACATTTAGGAAACGCTAAAAATTTAAATATGTTTAGGTTAATTTGAGAAAAAATTGAAGTGAATAAAGTTTCTGTGTTTCTAAATGCCAAGGAAGGACTTGGATAAAAACTAAAACATGACTTGGGATGGCACTGTATGGAAAGAATCAACAAGGGGCTTGTGTGATGCAGCCTCATATTAAGCTTATGTTACCCTCCTGAAGTTGCCTATCATAGGTTTTATTCAATTCGATTCAATTCAATTCTATTTATATAGCGCTTTTAACACTCGTCATTGTCTCTAAGCAGCTTCACAAAATTAACAGAAGATTATGGAAATATGTAGGAGAAAGTAAATATGTATAGATCATAGTGATCTGATTGTCCCTGATGAGCAAGTCATTTATCAGTTGCAAGAGATTTCTGTAACCAGTCTCTCATTTTGTTTTCTTGATGTTCATAAGACAAAAAAAAAAAAAATGTCATATTACAGAGAAATCTGAAAACACAAAGTTCTGTCCTGGAGTCTCCCATTGTAGAAAAAGCATCTGACTGGCACAAAGCTGACACTGGAGACTCCTTACATACATTTTTATCCATCACACATTTTGACATTTAAGAACAATAAAAAAAACTCCTTATTTACATTATTTTATGAGGGTGTCTGAAACTGCACACATCTTCATAAAATGGCCCAGATTATCCGAAAATAGAATTGATGATCAGAAGGTGGTGTTGGTCGTGAATCTTTTTTTTTTTTTTTTATGTTTAGATTGGCTTGTTTCAGCAGTAACTCCTAGGGAGAAACCTCACTATGGATATTACTATAAGGAAGAACCAGCTACAGATCTGTATTTGTTCTAATTGCAAGGGCAATGCCAGCTTCCCTGTACACCAGTCACAGCATCACTTTTTAGGGGCAGTGCAGCAATATAAATCGGACCAACAAATTACTCATCAATTAAATCACATCAATTAAACAACAAATAACCTGTTAATTCTTCATTTTTTAATTTATCGTTTAAAATGTAGTTTTGAGACGAAACATAAAGTGAAACTTGGGCATGGGCTCAAAAATGATCAAATCCAGGTGGTGTAGAATAACAAACTGGACTCCATATTAACTTAAACACATCCCCTGTTATACTGAACTTCCAGCCTCCTAACACACAGTATGACTGAAGATCAATTCCTGTTATCCGTTAACACCCAGATGAGGATGGGTTCCCTGTTGAGTCTGGTTCTTCTCAAGGTTTCCTACTTCCATCTCAGGGAGTTTTTCCTTGCCACTGTCCTCGGCTTGCTCATCAGGGACGATCTTAAGATCCAATAAATCTTTTGATTGTGCAAAGTTGCTTTGCAACAATGTAAATTGTAACAAAGCGCCATACAAATAAAATTGAATTGAAATTGAATAAAAGACATCGTGTTAAATCTCACAGAAACAAAAATATCCCTGTGAATGTACTATAATGCAAGGGTTGTTCACGTCAAAGCAGGACTTTTGATTGAGTTATTCACGGTTATGAGATTTAAAACTCCCTTTATTTCTTTATATAATCCCCAACTACACTAATGCACTCATCCCAGTGTTTCACAAGCATTTGGATACCATCAAGGTAGGACATTTTCTCACTACGCCAGAGCCATGATGGGACTGCCTGTCCCAGTTTGACTCTGAACACCCTTAAGCACATTAATATAAACATGTTAACATTTGCAGTTGGCACTACTCCTGAAATAACACCATCATTAAGAGTTAATTAATCCATTTCACTGATCACATTGGAGGATTCAACGGTGCTGTGGGAAAGTAAGCTGCTTCACTAAAGAAATATATTGCAAATTTAAGCCAGTCAGGTTCTAATGGCATTGGACATTCTTATCTACCATCAATTAAGCCCCAGCTAGAGACACTAATGTAAACGACAACTAAGCAACACCGCTATTAAGTCTGCTGACCCATAAAGAGGAGATGTAGCAGGCACAGAACGCCGAACATACACACATTTTACTGGCATGATCCTATCAGCAGAACTAATCCAAACATCGCACGGTGAGTATGAGTCAGACGTTTTGCCCCCACTACCACTGGCGTTCTCAGCTATTAGTCAAAACAGCTACGTTATAAACCGTCACAGTGTCAACACAGTGCAGCCAAACACTTCGCTTTCTGAAGACCCAGGAGACACCTGAGTGCCTTAACAGCATCGTAGCAGAGCTCCATGCAATCCATCAAATAAAACCTCCTTAGCTTCCCCATAAGCACTGCCACCACCACCACCACCACCATCACCACCACCACCACCAAACCCCCTTCTGGGCTTCTCTTGCAATCATTAGATTTCTGACATCATCTGACAGCTTTATCTACGAAGATTGACAGGATGATATGAGGTAGAGGAATGAGCACAAAAGAGACTTTTTTCTGTTTTTTTTTTTAAATGACAGAAAAAACTGAGCCAATATGACTTCAAGACTGCCACATATAAAGTGTGTGTCCTTTTGAAGAGAAAAAAAAGAAATAAACTGCAGTGTCTTAGACGTCTATTTAATTGTAGAATTTTAAAATGTTTGAGGCAATGCATGTACAAGACATGATTGGTTTTTTTTATTTTATTTTCTATTCCTAGCTCATTAATTAGATGAATTCAATAATAGAGAGTCAATAATATTAAACACATTGTTACACAGCACATTGTCAGCATGATAACTGACAACGTTCATAACTCGAGACAAGGAATTCAGGAAACGTGAGAATGTTTTCCAAAGGTTTTAATATAAGAATGGATGCACAAGGTATGCATGATGTATAAGAACAGCATGAAACAAGGGTAAAGATGCATTCATATGCAATGACCAAGGACAGATTAACTTGGGGGAAAAAAACAAACCCTAGCGCTTGCTGTGCTGCACAACACAATGCCCAATGAGGGAGGGAATTCTGACAAACCCCTCCTTAACATACAGGACATGTTGTTCAGATGAGGACTTTGAGGACATAAAGGAAGTCGTTGATCGCTAAGAATGTTGTTCACAGGTTGCATGAGGACTGAACACTATTAGTATCTAGTTGAGGTTCTCAGTGAAAATAGAGCAGCAAATTAATTCTCCACAACGGAAGGCCACAGCTAAGTCCTTGATGAAAATGGGAAGCAAAGCAACATTGTCCCCAGCAGAGGCAGAGTGACACAGTGCTCACTAGGAATGACAGAAAGCAGAGGACCAACGTCCTTAGAGGATGTGGGAGGTGAAGTGAAAGGGTAGACAAAGGACCGGAAAGAGATAATGGCATGACGATAATCCACGTGAGAGCTCAGAGGCAGGCGGACCTACAACATTCTATGGTGTTGGGAGGCAGAGTGGAAATGTCCTCAGCAGAGGCAGGAGACGGAGTGATAGCATCCTTGAATGTGAAAGAGGGTAAAGGTGCAAAAACGTCCTTGGCAGAAGCAGCATGACAATGTCCCTGGAGGAGACAAGTGACAGAGATGAGAAGTCCTTGGGGTGGGAGGTGGACCTACAAAGACCTAAAGAGAGAGTGAGACAGGACGTGGAGACATTATGTTCTTGGCAGAAGCAGCTACATCCTTGGTGAAGTCTGAGTGATAATATCATCTCTGGAAGAGTTAATTAACCTTACAGAAGCAGGAGGCTAAATGACATCATCGTTGATGTTGCCTGAAGGAGCAACTATGGAAAAGGGAGAGCCAGAGAGACAGTGTCCTTAGTGGAGGTGTGAGGCAGTACGACAACTCTGTCAACAAAAGTAGCGATGGAGCTACAGTACAGTACGGTAGGACGGTAACAATGTCCTCGGCGGAGACATACAGTACAGTAGAGAGGTGTAGCACCGTCGTATGTCCTTAAGGAAAGTGCAAACCAAAGAAGCAATGTCCTCCATGGGGACAAGAGGTGGAGCAACAAAGTCCTAGGCAGAGGCAACAATGTCTTTTGTTTTTTAATAATAATAAAAATTTAAAAAAAGATACATGTCTTTGAGACATTACTCACTCAAGTTCTTTCTTTGCTTTCTGCTGGCACATGAGATGCCCAGCAGGCAGCGTTTAAAGGTATGGAAACGTTTCCCCACATTTAAAAAGAAAAGACTTAAAGGACATAAAGGTCTAAGTCTTAGAAGAGCAGCACAAGCCGATAAAACAATGGCCGTGCTCGCTGAGTGTACTCATGCACTCCACCTCCATCTCCCAAAGCAACAAGGATTATGCAAGTCTACTTTTCACAGTGTATGGATGCACAAAAAAGCATACAATGTACACAATCCTGACGCTTTTAATCGATGGATGTTGCTGTAACAGAGCAGTATCCTGAAGTGTTCATGTCCTTTGAGTAAGATTACCTGTAAATAAGTAATCAATAGACAATGTCCAGGTGCTCTTGGATCAGGCCTTTTCTAAACCACATTTCCCCAAAAACATGCAATTCCATAAAAGTAATTATTAACTAAATAAGGTCAGCTTAGGCTCTGTCATGTCTTGGATGACAAAAATCCATATGGTTTATACAGCAAAATGAAAGGCGGGCCAAATACTCAGATCCCACAGCTTTTTTTCACAAGGAACGCTGATGTTTCCTGCTTCGAAAATTGCTTTACAGTTGTTTAAAAGCCGTATACTCTGAAACAACCCTCATATTTTCATCTTCTGAATTTTTTTACTATTTATCTAGTACTGTGCAAACATATTAGGCAACTTGTGTTTTTTGTGCGGCCTCTGCTATACGTTTATTTTATGACTTCATTAAGTCAGTACCAAAAAAATTCTGATATCCAAAAATTAGTATTCCAGCAAAACATTTCATTTTACAAGAAAATATCTGTAGGTCAGAAAAGAAAACAATCTATTATGTAAAAAAAAAATCACTTTTCCAAATAAATAAATAAATAAATAAAGCTTCCGGGTTTGCATGCATGAAAAAAAAGGGAGAACGACTTACAGTAAGCAGCTACTTTACTCCACAAGTTTTAGCTGTGAGTAAACATTATCCGCACACTGGCTGTAGAATTTATTTTAATTAACTTTTATAATAGACAAAATCATTTTATCTCCCATAATCCCCTTTATAAATCACTTTGTCCATCTGTCAACAAGTTTTCATATCCTTTAATGAAAATGTTTCAGCTGAGCTGCGGGCCATGAATGAGCCGCTGTCTTCACTTCTTCGTCTTCGTAGGCCTGCTTTCAGGGGACCAAACAGGTGAAAGTCAGATGGAATGAGGATCAGGACTATAGGGAGGATGCTTTAACACCTCAAAACAAAGTTTTTGCAGAGTGTCGACAGTGTGGGCAGAAGTGTGCGGACGTGCATCGTCATGCGAGATCACACACCCCTTGGATAGCCGTCCTCCAAAGTTTAGGCGTCAGCTCTTCCGTAAGCGTCTCACTGTAACGAGCATCATTGATTGTTGATCCTTTTTCCTGATAATGTTCCAATACTGGAACTTGAGAATCCCAGAAAACCGTAAGCATCAGTTTTCCAGCTGATGGTTGACTTTTGAACTTTTTCTTGGCCGGCGATTGAGGATGTTTATTCTACTCGTTTACTCTCAGGCTCGTAGTGATGAATCCGTGTCACCAGTAATGAATTAGAAGTTTTAACACAACCAGAGTGTGTGTAATAATGATAACAATAATTTGATATTGATTTGGAAACTGACTTGGCTCATCATCTGGTTGAAAGCTGGTTGAGATCCCTCACAAAGTCTGAACCCCCTGGCAAAGGCAACCATGTTTTTTGGGCTGAAATTCCCATAAAGGGAACATTTTCTGCTACGGTTTGAGTGGAAACATTTAATTATTGTGTCTAAGTTTTACTTCATACAATTATATCTGTAAAGGGAGTGAATAATTCTAAAGCTCAATGTTTATAGATAAACAACGACAGTAAGTAGGATATACGGTATATGAGCAAATCAATCCAAAAGGATTTTTTTTTTCATGTTAGATGCCATAACCAATGAACCATCTCTTCATGTTTGGGTGAATAAATCCAACCTAGAGACACAAACATGTTCATGTGTCCTGAAGCTCCAGCTGCCAAGTTACGATCACTGACACCTGCACTCTGGAATGCCCTCCGGAAAGAGCGCTTAACCACTCTGAAACACTGTCTTTACACACTTCACTAAGTATAATTTGCTGATCCCAGACCTGTGTTTGACTAATTAGCATGGGCATGTGGATGCAATTATGAAATGATTCACCACGGCTAAAAAGATTCATAGTTAAGGTTATGTGAAAGACAGCGTGGAAGCTTTTCTTATGACAGATATTCACTACTGATCATTATTTCAGATGGAAACAATGTGGGAATATTACTTTTTATGAT
>JAQMYJ010000006.1:6170335-6181821 GCA_030014305.1 Clarias laeviceps | reverse complement strand
TTAATATTTTGTGTTAATTATTTTTATGTATTTATTTTTTTGGGCTGTGGAACGAATTATTTGAGTTTCCATTATTTATTATGGGAAAAATAAATTTGGTTTAAGAGTGTTTTGGAATACAAGCCCACTTCCAGAATGAATTATGCTCGTAATCCAAGGTTCCACTGTGCTTGCTTTCTACTTTTCTTTTTTCCTTAAGTTTTTATATGATGAGATGCAGGTGGTGCATCAGAAATGACAGGTAGGTATGAAAGAAGGTAGGAAGGAAGGAAGGAAGATCTGCATTATAATATACTATATTTATTATATATACGCATGACCATTGGTGAAGTTATTGTTCTTGGTTCCACAAAAGTGAAAATAAATACATAAATAAATCATTGCACTTGCAACAAATACTAAAAAATTAAGGATTGTTTTTATATATGGTATCTTTTTTTTCTTAAAAGAGAGGGAGGGCCATTTTTATACTGTGATAAATATCTAATGTTTGTATTATATTTACAGTGGTACCTCGGCAAACGAATGCCCCGCCTCAAGAATTCTTGCATACGAAGCATTTTCGGCAGACGAACAACCGAACCGAACACGGGCAACTGTAAGTTGAACGTACGCCCAGGAGCCATTCAAAACCTGTTTGCGTTAATGGAAATATTTTTCCATTCCAATATTGCATATTTTTCTAGTTCTTTTTTTTTGCATTTTCTGGCAGATTTAGTGAGAACATACTGTAGCACTATGGGTCCCAAGAACGGGAGCCACTTCCAGTTTTGTTTCTAAAGCAGCCGGTTAAAATTCATAAGTTAAAATTAAGTGAGGTTTAATGTCTATTTATTTCATATTTTATTTTTTATTTCATGTCTTTTCTAAATGTTTTGATTGTTTTTATATGCAAAATTACGATTATAGTCTTGTAAATCGGTAATATTAGTAATATTTTTTGGGTGGCTGGAGCGGATTATCTGCATTTACATTATTTCCTATGAAAAAATAAGTTTCACAATACGAAGCCTCGGGAATGGATAAAATTTGTATGCCGAGGTACCACCGTATATCTATAGACCTGTGTATACATAAACATATAATTCCATTCTCACATTCATATACTTCTTATACATGTGATTGATGTTCTGCATAGCTCGTGGTGGCTTGCCGTAGCAGGTAGAGCTGTATGACAAAAAAAAAATAATTCAAAAACACGATGATTAAAACCCCATTTATAAAAAACTAAATATTTCATAATAAACAATAAATTTCAAGAAATATTCAAAAACTATAAAGAAAATTACTAGCATGATCACTCTACCACATTGTTCCATGCAAACAATTCCTTTATACTAAGTAAATACAGTGTATTTTTCTTAAAAAATGGCAATATTGCTTAAACCAGAAGACCAACACAATGCACGCATGCCTCTGCTTTTCTGTGCCAATTCCTTCTCAAATACAGCCTCACTCCCCGCCGGTTTCAACATTTTTCGGTCTAATAGCTAACAGTAGTGTATTTGGCTATTCAAGTATGTGTGTGTGTGTGTTTTTCTCTGTGATATTGCTCTAATGACATCATCCCTGGTGTGTTTGTCACAGAAACTCATATTGGAAAATGCCAAAAATTGCAATGAATCATACAAAAGTAGCCCTAGGATCTTGTAGAAAAAAATTAGTTTTTACTTTCATGCAGATGTAAGGTATGAAGCTTTTAATACAGATAGATAACATGCATTACCATGCACATGCATTATGCATTCATAGTAAATATTTATCTGTGGTTTAAATTATGCACTTTGTTTGCTTTTTGGAAACAGAACCAATTAGAAGAAAATGTGGGCAGGTAAAGCAAAAATATATGTTCAAGCAGTGGTAAAAAAAAAATACATTCCTACACATATGTCTAGTTGCAATGAATAACTCGAGTGATGTAGCTGAGGTTGAGGAACTGTTCGAGTCAGAAGTCACAGCCCACACTGACATTTATTCAGGGACACAGTGGCAGGGTTCTAATTTAATTCCTGGTTTAAATCCAAATCCAGTTCCAAATATAAATACAGGTATGGTGTAACACCCCTATAAAAATACAATGCTGTGAAAAAGTATTTGCCCCCTTCTGAGCTCCTTTCCCTCTCTTATATTTGCTAATGTAAGACAAGTTCATGGAACACAAAATACAGTTTTCATGTGATCGTTTAATTTATAGAAGGAAAAAAGGTTATAAACTTCAGTATCACCCTGGTGAAAAAGTAATGGCTTCGGGTCAAACCAGGAGTTTCTTGTGATGAAATTTCTCGTGAATGAAGGCGGGCGAAAAATCTATTGACATTTACAGAAGACTTCAAGCACAGTGAAGAGTATGGTGATGAGACTCTTAACCGCAGTAAAACATTTGAATGGTGCAAACGTTTTAAAGAAAGCTGCACCTCTGTGAATGATAATCCTGGAGCACACCTTGACATTTAAAAATTCAACAAGTGAAACACTCAAAATGGTTTGATCCTTATCCATCCATCAAGACACGTCAGTAGTTCACCCAGGGACCATGAAGACCAATGGTGACCATTGTATTTATTCCCATTTTTACGATCATTTTTAGCCTAATCTGTCTTTGGATTACTCAGAGAAAACCCCCAAGCACGTGGGGGAACATGAAAACTCAATGCACACAGACCCCAAGGCAGGAATCAAACCCTCGACCCTGGAGGTGCAAAGCGACAGTGCTAACCACTAAGCCACCATGATGCCATATACTGTAAGTGTGTTTATATATACTTTTTATAAATTTACTGCATGAGGTCAATGTACGAGCAACTGCACCCTGTCATCTGTCATCATTTTTTATATGATAGTTATTATATAATGTAAATGTAGTTAATGGGAAAAGTCTGTTGATAATAATAAAATTTATCCAAAATGTGGCAAAAACTACGCACTCACGTCCACTATGTCACGGAAGACTGAATGACACGACAGGGTGGACACTTTTTGCTAAAGTTAGCATTTAATGAGCACACGGTAGACCTTCAGTTAGCAAACTGACTCACTGTTGAAGGTGACTGTGTTACATACTGTTTATCACATGAATTTCTGAAGTGTTATAAATATTTTAATGAATATTTGGACATGTGAAGCTTGACAACATTAAACTACAAAAACAATATAATGAAATATGACTATAAATAACTAAATATACTTATAGCAGTTGTTTCAGTCTCTGTTGAAGAACGACATAACATTGTTTCTTAAAGGGGCAATTATCCAGACATGACAGGGTGGGTATTAATTTCAGAGAAAATGATTATTATGATTATTACAAATAAGGAATAATAAAAAAATGCCTTGATTTTTCCTTTGCAACTCTCCCATGTATACAATTCTTCCCAGTCTCTTTCTTACAGTCGCATCATTAACGCCGACCTTATCCGAGGCGAGCCAGGGAGGCCTGCAGATGTTAGATGTTAGTCTGTGTTCTATTTGGACTTCCTGAACTGGAGGAATTCTGGTGAGATGACCACTTATGGAAAGATTCAAGTTCCAAGTTGTCTCCATGTGTCTCTATAATTGCACTCATTGTAGTTGGCTGATGTCCTAAAGCCTTAGAAATGCTTTTGTAACCATTTCCTAACTGATCCATTTTAATAACTTTCATATTATACATTTCTTCTCTAATTTTGCTTGATTGCAGCATAGCGTGCTGCTGGTTGAGAACGTTTAACCTACTTTAACACTGCTGGAAGTAATTAACCCAGAATGTGCCCATCCAGGATCATTTAAAACCTCTATTTTGTGTTTATTTTGGCTGTCTGTCTAATATGGTGCTGGGCCAAAACATGAAAATATAATGAAATGTGACACAAATGTTTCACTCAGAGATGGAGCACCCGCTCTGATCAGTCCATCCAATCAATCATCAAACCCTTCATACATAAGTAATTGACAGCACAAGTTAAATAAATAAATTTCAACTGGAGACGGTTACATCAATTTATTTAAAAGCTTACAGCAAAAAAAAAAAAATGTCCTGAACTGCATTAAGCTTTACTTCTGATGCTGCACATCCAGAAATACTGCTGCACGTGATGTGTAGAACTGGTCACATGCTCACGACAGATAGGACTTTTGGTCGTAATAATAAACAATCTATGACATACTGTATGTTTAAATGTCTCCCTTTGAATGTAAATCTATGATTAAATAGGTAATTAAACCTATTATGTGTCGATGCCATCACCTCCCTGTGTCTGGCTGTATATTTTCGGGACATTTGCATAAGCTTATTGTTATGCAGTGTGCCGAACACCTGGGCGCTTCTCAGAAAAAGACAATTTACTGCCGCTGTCTCTTGTGGCTCCTAGCAGGGAAAATAAAGCTGAAGACAGACAGCACATGCAGCCTCTCAATGTTTATGCGCAGCACTTTACATGACAGTGCATCCTTAAACAGGATATTAAAATGATGTAACTGCTAACCATCATATAATTAAGCAGCCAGATCATGGCTTTCAGCGCTACAGTAAAATTTACCTCATTTGCAGTCAGGGTTATTGATGGGCACAAAACCTTAAGCCGAGATGTCTAACAGTTTTGAATTTGTGGGGACATTTATCTTGAGTTAAAAAAAAAAAAAAAAAAAAGGTTTTATTTGTAAAAAGATGAGAACCAAAAGTTTTAAGTTTTCTTTTTTAATAATAAAGTCAATAACTAAGACTATGAGATTTATGGATTTGTGAATGAAGGCGGGTGAAAAATCCATTGACATTTTCATGAAGTCTTCAAGCACAGTGCAGAGTACGGTGATGACACTCTTAGAATGGTTTTAAAGAAGGCTGCACCTCTGTGAATGATAATCCTGGCCGAAGTAGCTTGGAGCACACCTTGACATTCAAACATTTAACAAAGTGGAACACTCTCAGGGAAGAAAAAGGCTCAATAAAGGTGCTCTGTTTTTTTTGCAGGACGATGCATGACCTCATACTGGACAGGGCACCACTTGCACGTTAAAGGAACTGGGAGCTGGGAGTTTTTGGCACATCCCAAGTAGAATTTTCTGACTTTTCTCTATTTTCTGTGTGATTTATACATTTTTACATATGTACTGTATATGTTTTATTTTATTATAGCTGTAAATCTGTAAATCTGTAGATTTGGTATTTCATATTCTTTTCTTAGTGCAATTTTTTCTCTTCTGTTATTGCAGGAAAATCGACCTATCTTTTTATCTTCTTATTTTATCACGTTTTTCCTTTTTTAGCTCATGAACAGTCATCTAAGTGTTTAACTGCAAATGACATTGTGTATGTTTGTATATGTGACAAATACATTTTTTCCACGTTTGGCGCATTAAAGGAGTTCCTTGGATGCCGGTGTTTATAACGTGAAGTAGGCAGTCCAAGCATGGCTTAGGCATACTGAGTAAACTTTCTACATAGATGCTATGCAAGCCCTAGTGAAATGCAGTGCATTAGTGCATGTCAGCACGGGATTATACTGTATTGAGAAATAAAGGCAGTTTTTACTCTCATAACTGTGTTCTGTTATTCTGCACAACCAAAAGTTGCGGTTTCATTTGAACGGCCCTTGTATTTTTTATAAACGATACATAACGATAATTTTTTTTTTTACATATTTAACGATAATGTTCTCAAGTAGCAAGAGCTGTACATTCTCTAGAACATTAAGTCAATCTCTGGCAAGGTTATTTGTCTTTCATAAGGATCATGATTTCATGCCTTTTGATCCACCATATTAGAGAAGTCTGCCACCCGTAAAACCTTTCTAATTGACTCTTAAGCTTTAAGCAAGAGGTCCACAGTGGCCCTAACAAATGAAGTGATAAATAGGGCTGGAGGAGCCGAGGAGTGGCTACAGTCCAAGCTAAGCTGGCGTTATCCACCTCTTATACTCATACTGCATGCCAAGCTCCAGCCAAACTCTAGCCTGCCAATACGCCTGGATAGGGTTCAGATCAATATGAGAAGTGTACGCAGCATGAAATAACAATATGAAGCATTATAATATGAAAGGAATAAACACAAGGGGTGGTGTGATGTGCAATGATGTGCAAGTTTGTGGTACCACCAGAAAATGAATCATGATATACATCAGCAATTTGCAATTTTTTTTTATTTATTTAAGAGTAGCACTATATTTTATTTATCGATATATGGTTACATTTTTAAAAAAAAAAGAAAAAAAAAGCTGGATCTAACTAAGCTAATACTTACAGTATGAGCTGTCCATTAGAAAATTACTGCAGTGATTAATATGGTTAAACGGGAAACAAGTTATTTAACCCTAACTGATGCAGACAGTCACTTCTCATTCATTAAACAACAATGTCAGAAGCAATACCTTGCAGTTGTGGCAAAGATGTTACTCTGTATCAAATTATCGGCCCCCATCAAGCAAAGAAAACAACTAAGGAGTTTGGTGAAACTACTAAAATTTGGTTAAGAATTGTGAAAAGCATTATTAAAACCTGGAATTACAGTGATGAACACTCATCTTCGAGGATGAAATGTAGTCGGAAAAACATCTTGAACGATGGGAGATCGCTTTAACGCTTAGTGAAATTAAATCGTAAAAAAAATTACGCTTATTGTGAAAGTAAGAGCATTTCTACACTCTCAGAAGAAAACGTGAAGAGACTTGGATGAAACAGCTGAGCAGCCTTAAGAAAACCGCTTATCAGTGAGGCTATTTGTAAAAAAATCTTCAATTCGCTAGGGAGCATAAAGAATGGACTGTGTAGCATTGGAAAAAGGTTATGTGGTCTGATGAGTCGAGATTTACCCTGTTCCTGAGTGATGGGTTCATCAGGGTGAGAAGAGAGCCAGATGAACTGCACCTATCATGCCTAGTGAGAGTATTGTTAGAAAAGGAGGTCAGCTGACAGCCTGGAAATACTAAATAAACAGATTATTTCAATAATCAATAGATTTTTTTCTTCCCTGATGGCATGGACATATATTTCAAGATACTAGAATGTCAGATTTCATCAGGCTCAAATTGTGAAAGAGTGGGTCAGGGAGCACGAAACATGGTTTTCACACCTGGATTGGCCACCATATGGTCCAGACCCCAACCCCATTTAGAATCTTTGGTATGTGCTGGAGAAGGATTTACACAATGGTTTGACTCTCCAATCATTAAAAGATGACCCAGAAAAGAAATTATTGTCTCACTGGACTGAAATAAATGTTCATCAAAATGATGCGACAGCTATAATGAAGGTAAAAGGCTGTCCAACAAAACTTTTCCAAGTTTGAACTGTACTATACTTCATACGCTATTATTTTAAATCTATTTTTATTTCTATTGTCTAATCTAACAGTGTGAAACAGTTCAGATTAATACGACAGTTGCTGTTACTTAGCAATCTGCACTGAGTGAAAAGAAAGCAGATAGAATGGTCAGAACTAATGGTCTTATACCATTTATCCCTCTTATACCCCCGCACTGTTGGGGTCAATTCAGTTCAATTTTACTTATATGGTGCACTTTACAATAGCTATTAAAAAGTCTTGAAGCAGCTTTACAGAAATCCATAAAGGACAGACAGACAGACGGGCAGATGGAAATACTCAGTGAGCATATTTTAGGAACACCTGTAACCCTACTTATTCATACAATTATCTAATCAAGCTCTCATGTGGCACCAGTTCAATGCACAATATCATGCAAATACAAGAAAAGGGCTTTAGGTAATGTTCACCATCGGAATGAGGAACAGTCTCAATGATTTTGACCGCGGCACAATTGTTGGTGCCAGATCGTCTGTCTCTTATTGCTTCAACTGCAGATCTCCTGGGATTTTCACACAAAAACATCCTCTTAATGAGATCAAGAATCCAATTATTCGGTGTTAGCCTGGATAAATACATTTGAATATAAAATAATACATTTTAATAGTACGATAGTACAGTTTAAATTGTAAATGCAAAATGTGTCAAATTAATCACAATGTGATTTAAAAAAAGAAGAAAAAAAAAGCCTTGTTGATTAGAGAGGTTAACTGTGAATGGCCAGAATGGATTGAGCTTACAGAAGGCTACCTCATACAGTATAACCACTCTGGACATTTGTGGTAAAGTAGTAAAGCATCCCAGAATGAGCAACATGTTTATATTTAGGCATTTGGCAGACGACCTAATCCAGAGAGACTTCCTTTTTTTATCTTATTATACATCTGATCAGTTGAGGGTTAAGGGCCTTGCTCAAGGGCCAAACAGGGACAACTTGGTGGTCGTGGGATTTGAACCTAGGACCTTCCGAACCGTAGTCCACAGAGCTACCCCTGACCCATGCATAGTGCCCAGTGTTAAAGGTGGAGGCAGATAAACTACATACTGTAGTTGAGAAGCTTAGAGTAAGAGTACTACGCATTACTAAACCCTGGAAAAATTGTACTAAAATGTCAATTATAATGAAGAAATGTGCTTAGAATAAAAGTATGAATGACTATGATCACTTAAAAAAAGACTTGGTGAAATTGCGTTGTAAAAAAACAAAAATGAACAGTAGAAGTCTGTATGTTTGTTAGTAACAGTAAGAGCATTTCCACTCGTACGGTGTGACAAGAAGGGATGTGCATGACGCGATGCACCCACCATGCATAGTGAACACTGTACAAGCCTCTGGAGGCAGTGTTATGATCTCATTGACGTTATGTGGCAAAAAAATGAATCAGCTGACGACCTTAATGTACTGAATGACCAGCTTATCTTATCATGTGGAGTGATAAGATAATAACCCCCCCCTCATGGATCAGTCATATTCCAGGTTTTGGCTCTGGGAGCCTTTTTTCTGGGGCGGAGGTGGAGGTGGAAGGGGGTGCTCAGGCAGTATAGACTGCTTAGTGTATGAATAGTAAATGTATTTTTAGATCACTAACAAGCAAGCCAAAGGCAACTGTGGAGAAACAAAAGAAAATCCCCTGAGAAAATATGAGGAAGGAACGCTGTCAAGGACCAGACTTGAAAGGGAATTCATCCTCTTGTGGTTGACACCAGATAGTGAGATTATGAGTCATTACAGTTCCAGAACTGTATGCTAGAAAGTCATACAGTGCTCCTGCGCACGTTGAAAGAATCTTCTGTACAAGCCGTAGAATTGTTTCTTTTTTTTCTTTTTCTTTTTTTACCTTTGCATCTGTAGTATCAAAGTTATCCGCCTTAATAATGAATGAGACTTCAGACTAAAAATATTATGGTGTGCAATCTTTTGATCATCCAAGTAGGACCATTCATAGGCATTTTTAAGTCTTGGAGTGGTATGAAGGAATTTTTAAAAGAAGCAGAAGCAGAAGTAGGATTCTCAAATCTGTTTCCACAAAAGGGATTGATTTTTTTTTTTTTCAGCTCTTGTATCAGTGCCGGCTCGAGGACAGGGTATCATTTCTGCACTAACAATTTAGACAGGAACTTTTGCACTGTATATCCGGATTTAAAACCTGTAATATTTTGATAAAATAAATAATTGTTTTACCCATTTAGAGTGTATTCCCACCTTCTGCTTAATATTTCCGAGATTCACTGTGACCCTGATCAGGATAAAGCGATTACCTACATTTGGTTAGAATCAAGCCACTCGTGATGGAACTACTTTCCGTGCCTGATATTAGAAACAGGACTTTGAAACAATGCAGAAACACGTACTGAGCCAAGGCACTGAGACCAGATTCTGGTGTTTTAACAGTTTTATCAGCTAAAATAAGCTGTAAAATAAGATTAAAACTGTTTTTACATTTTTTTTGTAGGATTTTTTTTTTTTTTTTTTAATGCTTGCTTATTTCGCTCTCTGTAAAAGCCCATAATTAAATAGCCAACCGTGCTATGTGGGCTGCACAAGCATGCATGCCAAGCTGAGACAGAGCTGTTAACTGCTGGCAAAATAAAAAGGATTCAGTGGAAAGCAGCATGTGCCTTCGGCCAGGTAGATTATCAGCAACAGGGCAGATGCTGTTTGCTTAGAAACAATGCTGTGATTTATCATTAAAAAAAAAAAAAATCATAAAAACATAAAATAAAAATAAAAAACAATTAGTTAGTCTGGAATTAACACTGAAGATGGCAAGCTTTTGTTATACTACCCAATTGTCTTGTAAAGCAAAAGCAAACCAAATGGTTAAAGTGTATGAAACGCCCACAAAGTGGGTTTTTACCGTGTTGTTTCCTGTTGTTGCTAGATATTGTGGTCAAAGTAAGGAATTACACCCAGGTGTTTACTTTCAATAGGGACGACTTGTTTAATGCTACACTTCACAGAATCCAGCATCTGTAATCATATGCGCACTTCTTTATGCGAGTGCTTTGTAGAACAAGCAGTGTTTGGCGACTGTGTAATGCTTGTGGCGTGTAATTTGCATCTTTGTAATTGCAGCCTGCTGTCTTTCATTTTCGGTTAGCAGGGTTAACATCGTACTGTAGGACCCAAGAAAGAGCTGGGGAGAAGTAGGATATGAATTCAAAACCTGTTTCAGCTGATAAGAGGCAGAGGACCTAACTGTAACTGGTGTCTTGTGCAAAGCTAGTGAAAGGTAATGACGTGTCAAAATAAGTAGTGCAGAGAAATTACAGTATTCCTTTAAACATATTAAAGTGACGGTTGTAACGGTGTCTGTTCACCCCGATACAAATCGTGGACTTGTACTGTACTTGTACTGTACATGGATTACACGGAACCAGTGGTATGGCTAACCAGAACCACCCATACGGCCATTTCAGGGAAAAGAAAAGTCAAATTTGTACTAAATACTCTAAGACAGAAGACCATCAACATCACAAAATTAATATTCTTCCAGTGCTGTTTGATGGCATATCTAAGAGTCTAATGTATTGCCCTAGGATTTATAACCCTGCCAGACATCCCTGTGATTATTGATTGTGAGAATAATTAGACAATCTACCTTATGAGTCACATAATTAAGATTTTGATAATGATTGGTTCTGAGTCAAATTAAAAACAAGTTAAGGCCTGAAATCTCAAACTATAATGGGCTTATTGAGGATGGTGATTTTGTTTTATTATACAAAACACTTTCATAAAGGGCAACCAAATATCAAAATGATGACTTTTTATGTATTATTGATTTCTCTAAAACAATTCCACAAAGTGCAACATGAAAAATGATTTAAAATTCTCAAAGAAATAAACACTGATGCAACAACTGATGCAAAATTTAGATTGGAATCAAGTAATTGTGGACAACATTGATGAAAGTATAAGCAGCTGGACAGAAATTGAAAGAGCAGTTGCCTCACAAATGATGCTCTGAGAAATAAAAGACCCATCATATTATATACACAAATGATACAAGTGCAAAACTGTAAGATTGATGACATTAATGAGACTCTGAGCCGCAGTAAAACATTTAAATGGTGCAAACTTTTTAAAGAATACCAGCCTAAGGAAATAAAGTTATATACCGTTCAAAAGTTTGGGGTCACTTGCAAATTTCTTTGTTTTTGTTTAGTGATTTATTTTCTACATTCTACA
>JAQMYJ010000006.1:6136735-6164086 GCA_030014305.1 Clarias laeviceps | reverse complement strand
GCTTCACAACCGGCAACATGACAAGATGTTCCCATAGCGTTTTCACGCAGCATCGAGTGTAGCCTTTGAAAGGGAACGTGATTGTGTGTATCTGTGCTATCCATTTGCCTTTGTGACCCAGTTTCTAATTTTTCGCTCAGTTGTGTCTGGGGGAAGTTGGTTAAATTAACTGAAATTCAGTTTATTATATTGCCTATTTTGTGCTGAAAAAAATTATATGTCACTTTATACTGCACAATCCTGAGCCCTATAAACATAAGCCCTATGTTTATTAATAAAAACAGCAAACAAATAATGGCTAAAATGCTCTGCGCTTTAAGGGTCTACAAATTTCACAGTGGGCAGACCCACTTTGCTGTGCATGTCAAAAAGTTACATTTTGATTAAATGCTTTGAGCATTTAGTGCCCCCTTTTTTAATTCCATGGTGGATTTTTTGGTGTAAAAACATAATAAAAATCATCTGATCATAGTAGATCAGATCACAACTTCTTCCCACGCCATAATTTATTTAACAAAAATGAAGCCAAAAAGAAAAAAAATTTGTTTTAGTAGAGTCTTCTTCAGGTCATTGTGGTTTTGGGGTATTCACTTATGCACAGCTCTCTTATGGTACCACCACATGATTTCAATTGGATTGTGGTTTGGACTTTGACTGGGCCATTACACAACCTTGATTCCTTTATTTTTTAGCCATTCTGATGTAGATGTACTAGTGTGCTTAAGATAATTTGCCTGTTGCTTGACCCAATTTTAACCAAGCCTCAGCTGTCCAACAGTTGGCCTCATATTTGCCTCTAAAATACTCTGTTGGTACAGAGGAGTTCATGGACAACTCAATGACTTCAAGATCCCCAGCTTCTTCTGAAATTCTGTTTGGTTTTCTCCAAAGAAGACCTTGTTCATCATTAAGGCCAAACAACTCCACTTCTATCCATAGAACACTGTTCCCAGAAATTTTGATCCATTCTTCTTTACAACATTGCTTTATTTCGTTGAGTTTTTTTGGTAATTCGCTTATGCACAGCTCTCTTAAGGTCCTACCGCAACATTTTAATTGGGATGAGATCTGGATTTCGACTAGGCCTTTCCATGACCTTGATTATTTTAGTTTTCTGCCATTATAATGTAGATTTACTGATGTTCTTCGGGTCATTGTCCTGTTGCATGAAACAGTTTTTCACAACCTGTAGCTGTCAGATAGCCTCACATTTACCTCTAGAATGCTCTGGTATGCAGGGAAGTTCATGGTGGACTGGATCAACTTTCCACTGCTGTGCTTGACAGTGGATAGGAGATGTTTCTGGTTAAATGCTGTTTGCTTTTCTAATGTGGCGCTGGGAATTAAGGCCAAATGAGCACTTTGGTCTCCTCTGTCCATAGAATGTTCTGGAAGTTTTGTGACTTGTTCAAATGCAGTTTTGTGAACTTCAGTCATGCTTTATTGTACTTTTCAGACAGAAGAGGTTTCTCCTGGCAACTCTTCCAAATAAACAGTATTTGTTCGGTCTTCCTTCATCTTCTTGTACTGTCATGGACATTTACCAAGCTAAGTGAGGCCTGTAGGGTCTGAGAGTTTGTTTTTTGTTTTGTTTTTTAAGAGAGAAAAATTGTTTTAGGCCCATTTTAAATGTAAATCCAAATTTCCAACCATGCATTCTTACAATTTAGATTTGAACCAAATAGCTTTTCCTTGAAAAATTCACTAATTAAATGCAGGGGGACTTGAATTCATTGGAGATTATGTACAGTAGAAACCCTTCCGTTTTTTCATTTGCAATGAACAAAGAAAATATATATATATTTTTTAAATCAAGGTAGTTTCCTGCAGCTGCGAGTTAATATTTCACAAACGTTCTATTATAAACGTATTTGTTAACATATTCCAGTTATGATTGTGCTACTGTTTTCAATAATCAGACAGAAATATTTTAAATAGCACAAACTACCCACTCCATAGTAGTATCTTAGGATAAACTCAGTTTTGTGTCAGTTAAGCAGAAGCACAAAGTTTTCATAGTTATTTGTGTCTATTTTTCTCTTTTTTGTATTTATACATGGAACTGTCACTACTTTATATTTGCACATTGTTCTTTGCTGCTGTAACGTAGAAACTTTTTCCCACTGTGTGATGAATAAAGGTATCTTATATAGGGCAAATACAGGTAGATACATTGCTAGACCCCTACTGAAAATATAACCGGCAAGCCCTGTTGCACTTTCAGAACTTTAAATATTTAATATAGGTTAGTGCCAATTGACCTTAAGATCATTAGGTATCATTATACCCCTTACAGTGAGATCACCCAGTTTATTCCAGTCAATTTTCAAGCTTTTAAAAGAGATTTGAGGTATATTTTGCTCCTTACAGTATAACTGAGTACCTGTTGTTGTTCTGTGTGAATTTATGGCGTCTTATAATGAACTATTATGAATCATTTGCTCATACCTCAAAACTCAGAGATATGCAAAATGCAGAACCTGAGCAGCAGTGACACTGATGTGTTTCACCCTGACACCCATCCTACTCGCTAATTAATTAAAACATTAGTCAAATGTGCACTGAGCAAGGATTAATGCAAACTGTAGCTTCTAAATATAGCTTCATTGCATATCCAATAACCCAGTCTTAGCAATATACAGTATATATATATAAATCAGACTACAGGGAGAGAATAAGAAATGCTGGTCCCTTTCCAAGAGCAGCATCTGAAAAGCTGTGCAAATTAAAAAGCCACAAACGCCACAAGCGCTGGCTGGTAGATTCTGACCCGCTGCCTGAACGCGTCAAAGCCAGAAAGCGTCAACTGAATTGCAACCTGAAAAAGCACAGCAGGATGACGGCTCTCATCTGTCTATGGCTACGGTGCTGCCAAAAACCCAAAGAAAGACTTCATCAGTGGAAAAAAAACGGGCCAGGTCTATAGAAAGAAAAAGGCGTTTGTAAATCAGCAGGCTGTCAGTTTGAATCAGCAAGGCCAGTTGTGAGGAGGAAAAAAAAGTAAACCTACAGAGAAACAATGGATGCTGAAATGCTGAGAGTCTAGGAGCTTGCTGAGAAACGTTCTGCAATAAAGTGTATACCTCCTGCAGGGTTGTTGTTGAAAGGTAGAAAAAAGGAGTCCATCAGATCTAAATCAACCCCACACACTGGCACAGCAAGATACCACCGCAGAATGTCACCTCCGCTGTGGTAGGACCTTAGGTTCATGACAAGACCAGCAATTCAGGAGGAATTTTTTAAGGTGCATCACCTCTTTCTTTACTTCAGAACTGAATAAACAAGCAGTGGGATATTTTCAAAATGAAATGGCTCAGCCAGACCCAATTACTCTTTCAGATCTGGTTATCACTTTAGATGGCCTTAAATAAAGCAATTTGTCTTGCGTAAATGCAATCAGCCGCCTAGTGCGAGTTGATCAAAGCTCATGACCAGACAGGCACTCTGAAATCAGCACAAGTATCTTCTTCAGGTCCATTCTGACCTCGGAATACACAACTGAATACCAATAGGTGCAATAACCCATGCCCTCAATGTCCCATGTCTGCTAAAGAGGAACTGATTAACTACTACTAGACAAATTACTGATAAAGCTCTTTAGAATGTGCTATTTAAGACAAAGTGCCTTATTATCCTAAAACAGGCCTTTTCAAAGTACATTGCCTAGCAGGGGAAAAAAAAAAAAAAAAAAAAAATCACCACCTGGATCTGACTAAACTAATAGCTCAGAGCCTTCCATTGGAAAATTACTGCAGTGATTAATACGGTTCAGCTGGCTAAAAGTTATTTAACCCTAACTGATGCAGTGAGTAGCTTCCCAATTCTTAAACAACCATGTCAGAAGTCATATCCTGTGGTCGTGGAAAAAGACGTTACTCTGTTTCAGAAAGGTCAAATTATTGTCCTACACCAAAAATAGAAAACAACTACGGAGATTGTTGAAACTAGTAAAATCCAACGCATTATTAAAGCCTGGAAGGATGGCGACGAACCATCATCTTCGAGAAAGAAATGTAGTCATGAGCATGATGGGAGATCACCTATATGCTTAGTGAAATCAAATCATAAAAAAAAAAAAAAAAAAAATTTGATATAACTCACAGCTATGTTTAATAGTGAAAATAAGAGTGTTTCCACATGCACAATGCAAAAAGAACTCAAGGGATTGGGACAAAACAGCTGTGTAGCCTTAAGAAAACCATTTATCAGTGAGGCTAATCAGGAAAAAAAGGCTTCAATTTGCTAGAGAGCATAAAGAATGGACTGTGGAGCACTGAAAAAAGGTCATGTGGTCTGATGAGTCCAGATTTACCCTGGAAATTTACTGGTGTGCTTCAGATGTTTGTCCCGTTGCATGACAAAGATGTCAGACAGATGGCCTCACATCTTGCCTCTAGAATATTCTGGTATACAGGGGAGTTAATGGTCGTCTTAATGACTTCAAGGTTCCCAGGTCCTGTGGCTGCAAAACAAGCCCAAAGCATCTCCCCTCCACCACTGTGCTTGACAGTGGGTATGAGGTGTTTCTGCTGTAATGACGTTTGGTTTTCGCCAACTTGTTTTTTTTTTGCCTGGGCATTAAGGGTAAATAACTCCACTTTGGTCTTATTTGTCCAAAGAAGGTTCCAAAAGTCTTGTGGTTTGTTCAGAGGCAGTTTTGTGAAGCTCAGTCCTGCTTTCTTGTTCTTTTTTTGACAGAAGAGGCTTTCTCCTGTCAACCCGTCCAAACACAGCGTACTTGTCCAGTCCTCTTCTAATTGTGCGGTCATGAACTTTAACATATAACATGCTCAGTGAGGCCTGCATGGTCTGACATGTAGCTCTCAACACCTTGTAGTTTATATATTTCTCTGAGAATTGCACGGTCTGACCTTGGGGTGAATGTGCTAGGACTCCACACCTGGGAAGACTTGAGAATAATCTCTCAGTGTAGAACGATGAACTCCAAATTGTTTTAAAAATGGTTTGATAATCCTTTCCAGTATGATGTGTAGCAACAACTACTTCTGTAAGGCCACTCCTAATGTCACTCTTTGGCATTGTGTTAACACACACCTGAATGCTCCAGATCAGTAAACTGTAGACCGATTTCTGCTTTTAGAGACGTGTGCACACCTGCTGATGATTAATTAATCAAGATGATGATTAGCAGTGCCTGGCTGTAATTTACCCTTAAACACATGCACATGACTTTTTATTATGATATTATATTCAATATTATATATTGTATTTATGCTAACAACTATTTCCTAACAATTTGAAGTTTTACACTTGGTTATGAAGAACATGTTTTGTGCATGTTGAGTCACAAAGGCACAAATGCCAAACTATGATTTAGTAATTGAGAGTGGATTTTGACAGCAAGTGAACAGAACCAGACAGAAACACAACAGAATGCCACACACAGTGCATGTATTTGATGTCTCTTGTACACAAAGCTTGTGTATTATCTGAATGTTGTACTGTTATCTCTATTTATTTATTTAATTAATTAATTAATAATTGAAGTGACATCCATTATAAGATTATGGGACCTACTGTAACTGCAGCAAAACTAGTGCTAGTGACCGCAAGGCAAAGTACTGTTTGGATGTAAAACAGTTTACACTACAGCACTCCACATAGTTAAATATATAGAGTTTGCACACCATCCAAATTGTCCTGTTTCACAAAACATATCGCAAACAAACAATACATACCTGTAGTCCATGATTGCTGGGGTAACAGAGTGTTAACATACTTTTTCATGGCTTCAACATTCTCCAAAAGTCCATTAAATACATTTCGTTTGCTCACTGCAATCACTGTTTTGCCTAGTAGCTTTGCTTTTACTGATCAGGAAACAGAAAGAAGTGATGCAATTTTCAGTTTTACTATGAAATGCATCTGTTCTATTTCATGGTTTGCCCAAAAATATTTTTTTTTGTTGTTTTGTTATGGACAACCTTATGTGCCAGAGAAATATATTTGGTAAGAAAGAGTAAAAATCTGAAAACAGCATTTGTCATTTTTTGCTGTCAAACTGTTCATGTGTTTTCGTTTGTCTCATCACAAGTAAATTTCCAATGCTCTCTTAGTGGGATGGATGATGTAACTCGCTTTCCTTATCAATCAGAGCAACTCTAGCCTATCATGAGCATCTGTTAGGTAATTTATGTGGAAGAGAATAATACTGTACTGTAGATAGCGAAATGTTTAGGCTGCATAAGTATCATTTTAAAAAATTGGCTCAGCGAAAGTACAAATTAGCCTTTATGCTAATTTAGATGGTTGATCATTAAATGTTAGAATAAAGCTACTGTAGTTAGTGGTGGAGTTTGGCAAAACAACAAAACTGTCGAGGAAAAGAAATGCCACAACAACTTCTGACCAATTAGATTTCAGAATTCAACAGCATTATTATGATAAGTATCAGAAAACCTTTTTTTGAGCTGTGGAGAAAAGCACCATATCCGTTTAGCCAGAACAAGCTTTATCGGCGGAAAAATGGATCAAGAGGCATTACAAGAGACACATGAATTGACTGACATTTTCCATCAGAAACAACCTCTTATTGGAAAGGTACAAAATGGAGGAGCTGAGAACTGATCTATGTCTAATTCTTTCCACAAAGACCGTCCAGATACAAGCATTCATTCCAGTCATCTGGTAGTGAAGTGCAGGGCTAGTAATGCTGACAGCACATGATTTTGAAACTGAACAATTATCACTATTATTGATTATGTCTGGCATGCTAACCTTTTAAATGTCCATAGACTTTGATAATGATTGATTCAGTATTAAGTCACTGAGGATGAAGAATGGGCTCCGTAATCTACATTCGACATTACACATCTCTACATACCTTCCATAACGTAGACGAGTGAGCCTACGTCGCCCTCTTTAATAATGCAGCTCTCTTTGTCATATTCCACCGGGTACATGCAGTCCACTATCTCCTGGATTTGTGAGAGCTCCAAGTTCTTCATGAAGTCATTGTCTAGAATAGCCTCCTTGATGAGCTCCTTGGACCTGTAGATGAAACGAATTTAATGGCTTTGGAGCCGCGTATAAAATACAATCAAACACTATCATGCATGAAAATCAATTAACTACTCATGATGTTTTAGTTATGTCCAGGCAACCTGCATGGCCACGGGTAAGCACAGAATCAAATGGCCCAGTCAGACAAACAATAAGACGGTTCCTTTCTTTCAGACAGACTGAATGTGCTATCATCTGCCAAAAAAAAAAAGAAAGAAAAACTCAAGATATGAAAGTGCTTATTTCTTTTAAAGATATAAGGTCACTTGGATCTAGACTTTATGAAAGCAATCAGTGCTGCCTCTCATCAGTGGATGGATTCTACCTCACACAGAACTCTAAATAATAGCCTCGGTCATATTGATTGAGGGCTGCGCATTATGTTTCATCTTTTTGTCGTGCATCAGGAGGCCCTGTCATTTCCGGCGGAACGCCATTCAGAAGTGCCCTTTCAGAAGCCACAACTTTCCATCCATGCTCTGGTTGACTTTAATTATTTTATTATACCGATAATGCAGAAGCGAGACGCTCCATCTGCTTGAGATAAATCAGAACACTTTCCTTGAATTTGCACTCCAGGGCTGGGAAATGAAACATCTGCTCCAGTGAACTTGCTACCCTGAGAAGAGCAAGAGGTAGAGAGATGACTCGCGGATACATTTGCACTACCCTGACTTCTTCGCTCACATTTGCTGAATAAGAATATGTTAGGGTCCATTTCTGTTCTATTAGCATGTTACTCTTTTTGACACTTTTTCAATGACGTTCCCTCTGGGCTATGGAGTGTGAAAGCTCTACAGACAGGTCACTAATCAAATCACCAAATGAGAAAATATCCTTATGATGAGTATTAATCACCCTAGTACAGTTCCAGAGATTTACAGGACTTCAAATTCCGTGTCCAAAAACTCCTATCTGAGACAGCCAACCCCACCATTTCAAACTGCTGCCTAAGACACAGATGGAGGAACACCTGGCCTTTTTTTGGGCCCTACGCAATCCCACTCCAAAAAAAAATTACATTTGCAATAATAATGTACTTGTTTAACTCCTGCACCACTTGAAAATTCATTGAAGCTATTGTTAGCCATGTCACAGGACAAAGAGAAAGAGGTGTTATGAGCATGCTCAAGTTCCTATCATATTCCATCAAAAATATAAATAGACGGATAAAAGGAAATTCCAAATGTGAGTTAATCCTATTAAAAGAATTAGCTCCATCTATTGTTCATTTATCTTGTGCAGGGTCACGCTATCCCAGAGAAGTTAGAGAAAAGGGAAAGGTAACCCTGAATGGGGTGCCAACCCATTGCAGGGCACACGTATGCTATGGGACCTAGGAAATGTCAATAGGCTTACTCTGCATTGTCTTTGGACAAAGCACTGGGAGATCCTGCAGCCTCTGTGTATACAGACAGGGGTCTGGAAATGGTATTATAGCCCTTTCCAGATTGATTGATTCCACAATCGCTGCCTCTGTCTTTCCCTCTTGGCATTTTGTTAACACACATCTGAATGCTCCAGACCAGCAAAATGCCAAAACCTATGCTTTTTATAGAGGTCTGCACACCTGCTGATGATCAATTGATCAAGGGCTCATGGCTACAACTTACTCTCTTAAATCCTGTCTCAAATCCATGTTTCCTTTCTTTTTTCTTTTGGGCTTCACTTTTGTTAAACAAATAATGGCACAATGAAAAACGTTATACTGAATCAATGCTAAGATCCGCTATAATCAAATAATTTTTATGATGTTTTTACATGAAATTAAAAGGGGGGATACTAAATTTTAAACATGACTATAAGCACTAAGCCACATTAAGAGCTGAATAAGGTGGCTAAAGGTAGCCTTGCACCGTCAGGGTCCAGGTTTGATTTCTGCCTTGGGTATGTGTGCATGGTGGGTTTCCTCAGTGTTTTGTGTGTGTATGTGCATGTGCCCTGTGATGGATTGGCACCTTGTCCTGGGTGTACCCCGCCTCATCATGCCCTTAGTCTCCTGTGATGGACTCAAGGCCCCCCGTGACCCTGTATACGGGATTAAGTGATATTGATGATGAGTGAGAGCGAGTGATGCTGCAAGTCCCAATTTGACATGTAATAAAGCTTTCATTTTGCCTCCTTATGAACAGGTTATTTCTGGTGTCATTTCCAGATCCACGTTCAGTTTAATAACCTAATCCAAATCCAGGTTGAACAATGCTCTCAATTACGTATGATCTTTTTAATGGTTTGTTATATTTCCAGTAATCCATTGCTCTTGTGTAAAATGTATTGTATTCATGTTAAAGTATACTTTTCTTAAGTATTACCTTTATCTTTTCCGAAAAGATAATTTCATCACTGCAATAATGCTTGATAGTTGGCCAATTGTGACATTACTCGCTCTGAAAGCTCTCTGCTGCTGTTAAGCTTCACATTTTCTTACAAAAACACATCTTTAGTTGCTCAGTTGTTCCATCAGATTTTCCCTTCTACTGTACTTCCTCCCTGTGTTGATCCTGTTTCATCATTGCCTGTTTTTGATCACGCTTCTGCCTCGGACCTGGATAAAATTTCAAACCGAAATGTGTTGTTTTTTCTCGGAAAACACTACAAATACATCATCATACAGTACATCAAAATACTTTTTATTTTTCTTTCTTTACTAACGTGCTCAGGCTTAACTTTCACCTGTCAAAACTGAAAAAGAAGAGACATGTATGTGTGTTTATTAGCAAAGGTTTGCAGCAGTTTGCATGAAAGTTTTAATGAGTTGTTGCATAATGACTTGAAATCGTGACTACGCCTGAAGCACAAACCACAGTGGGTATTAATATGAAGATTCATGATTAATAAAGATGACATTAGGAACTCTCGACAAGTATCGGAAGGGATAGGAAGTATATAGTATAGGAAGGGTTTCATGTTGTTTTAACTTTTAAAGAGTCCCAGAAACGGAAGAAAAATGTGGCACTACCGAACCGAGTCCATATTCCCGGATGTTCGTTAATCTGGTATCCACTTCTGTAAGCTAGCGTGGGTAGTGTGAAGATCGGATTACATACTATATAAGGATCACTGTATATTATACATTTCTCAACCACACTTTGTGACTACACCTAAAAAAAAACTGACTTTGAGCAATAATGTGAAACATTTGGTGAAAACAACAAGATCACAAGAAAAGCCTGAAATTAAATAAAGGTGCTAACAAGGCATAAGACACAGGTGTGAGTCACACGAAGTGCATGGAGCTAATGCTATAATAACACCTCTTCTACTTATTTTATTTCATCATAATCATTTCTTTTTTTTGCATGGGGGGGGGGGATTTAGTTATGTACAATTCCTCCTTGCCACTAGGGGGCTCCCACATTAAGACTACTACGACCACTCAGTCAGGAAGACTTTTTCCGAAACTGCTCGCTCAACACATTCGGAAGACAGCGCTATCCACTTCTTCCCCTTCCGTGAGCTCACTGGCGCCCCTGGTTGGCCGTAAAAATAAAAGGTATTGTGTGTGCAACAAATAAAATATGCAACTGTTGCTTTGATGGCAGGATAGCTTAGTGGCTGGCACTGTCGCCTTGCACCTCCAGACTCCAGGTTTGGTTCTGTGTGCATGGAGTTTGCATGTTCTCCTCTTGCTCAGTGGGTTTCCTCCCACAGACTAAATACATAGAGCTTAGGCTATCCTAGACATCCTAGTACTCCAGAAAAGGCAACAAGGTTATCATAAAACACATGATAAAAATGTGTAGTTTCTTTTTATTATTTCTGTTATTTTACAGTTAAATAGTTTTTCTACAAGGCCAAAAAAAGATTTCCCCTCTAATGTGACCTCATATGAGACCTTCTGCCAGCTTGATGCTCCACCATAGTTTGGCCAAAAATCCCTTATCTGGGGGGTCTTTTAGCTGAAGAATAAATAGACGTATTTTTAAGGAGCTCTGAGTCCTCTGTTAACTTGCTAATTAAATAGTAAAGACAGCATTTAAGACATAGAAGCCTGGTCATTCAGTTAAAAGAAATGATGCTATATAAAAGGACGAGCGCCCATAATGACTTGCAATATAAGTGGATCCTATTTGCCATGGTACCTTTTTATACTGGGCAAATATACCCCACTCCTGGTAACCACGTTCTATTACTGGCGGTGGTGGATCAGTGTGTTAAGGCTCTGATTTACTGATCAGAAGGTCAGTAGCAACCATGGGCATCTGTGAGATCATGCAAGCGTTAGGGGGTGGAGGAAAGTGCTTTTCCTCCTAACGGAGTGTGACTAGCAGTTTGAAAAGACTAGTGATGGGAAGTTTGAATCATTTTAGTGACTCGGTTCTTTGTATATTTAAGTGCCAGTATCAGTCCTTAAAAAAAAATGTGGAAAAATATTTTTGTACATGTTTATACTTAAATAAATTAACTTTATCTGGTTTTTTTTTTTTTCTTAAATTACCACCCTAGATGGGCAAGGAACCATATATCCTAATCTCACTGACCTTGAGTTTTAGTATAAAAAATCATCAAAAAAGCATTGAAACTTTTGTTTATTTCCAAGAATGAGTACTTTTATAGTGGAAATCTAGTTTAAATGTTCAGAAAAATCAAATTCTTGAACAGATTTCTAGGTTTTTGACTGGAAGTCCAAGGGGGGTTGGAAAATTGGCCATACTTGGCCCAACTAATCAAGGTGATCTGTGAGCTCATGTATGCAGAAGAGGGCGGATAGCGCCATGTGATACCTTCACCCTCACCGAATTATAGGGCTGGCGAGTGGATAGAAACTGGCCAATACCAATTTAGACCAAAAAGACCAAGACTTAATAAAAAAACTTAATTTAGCCTAAAATGTCTTTCTCTAATACTGACCTTTCTTTCAGACCCGACCCACAGTTTCAGTGAAGGAAATCTAAATTTCCTTCAAATGTTCTTTTATAGAAAATCATTTAATCACCAATGCCCTGGAGAGACTGTAATCAGTCCCACATGTTAGAATGACCTTAATGAAAGCTGTATGATGATTTATGGGATTATTCTCGTCTCAGAGTTCTTGGGCATGCTGCAAATTTTTCATATTATCGCCCCTTAGTGAGATACCTCCCAAATTCTCTGCATATTATTGAATCTAGAGCCTTATATAATAACAGCTATATAAAATCGCTGAGGAATAATAAACCAAAAGTTCCACCTGTTCCAGTGCACCTGAAACGACTTGAAAGACTGCATGCATGCAATACTTGATGAGCACCAAAATTGGCTCCAATACTAAATGCACTGGCACTTCATTAGGCCTTTGTAAACGTCAAAGACTCTCGTGTTCATTAGCGAGATCAGAAAGGACAGCGCTCCAGAGAGCCAAAGTTTCCTTTTGAGCTGGCAGTCCCATGAGGTGGCTATCATTCAAGTCCAGCTCCGTGTGTGCCTGTCCAAAAACGACCGGCGTTTACTTTGAGAAAAGAGAGTGGCCATGGAGACATGGAGTGAAATGCCGCTTATCGCCAGGCTCCACAATATCGAATGAAAATGTTTGATCTGAAGATGCATCATTAGAGCTCAGAGGAATACTGATGCTGTATTTCAGCCACATGGAGTCTGGCTTTATTAAGCAAAGCCAAAAAGATTCAATTAATTCTGGCATCTGTGGTGGGTCAGGATGCTCACCGTGCACACTGCAATCATGCTCTGCTTGGCCGTCCACTCATTTTCCGTGTGTATTTCTTAAGCTCACTTCCACTCTTTTGTTTAAAAGATTTATGTCTGCGAGGCCAAAGAGTCCAAGGCAGAGCAACAGCCTTATAAGGAGAAAGTATGCTCACAGGGATAGACACATTCCTGGGAAAAAAACCTTTACACAGGCCATGGATTGAGAGAATACTTTTTTTTTCCTTTTTTTTTTTTTTTTTTTCAAGGACTCCTTTTCCTCATAATGCCATCCTGTGTAATAAAAGGTCATTAAAAGCACAAAGACAAAAAGCATTAAATATATTGTAAAGTAATGTGCATGCATTTAGCAGTTCCTCACGAGCCTTGATAAGCCTCTGTCTGGGGGGATAAAAAAAAAAATCCTCTGAAATGGTTCACACTGTTGCTTCAGGCATTGCAAACTGACGCTGTGACACTAGCTGCGAAAAAAACGTCTGATATATTCCAGCCCACGCATTTTCAAAAATAGTTTCAAAGATAGATAATGGCTGGAAAGAAAACAAACCGGTGCAAAAGAGATATAATATCCCGAGGAATATTGGATCCACAGTGACAACTGCCAGTGCGCAATTAATCTCTGGTTCAGAATGTGCACAGCCATGCATCCATGTTCATTAACATCCAAGAGCGCTCTTCCTCCCTGCATAGCACAACTCCTCGCATAACTTTATCTGTTTTATCTTTTTAATGCATAGATGAACTGATCCTCTCTTTGTATTCTGCACATCTCACTACGCTGACCTCTTCCACTTTA
Organism: Clarias laeviceps; assembly: GCA_030014305.1. NCBI lineage: Eukaryota > Metazoa > Chordata > Actinopteri > Siluriformes > Clariidae > Clarias > Clarias laeviceps. The sequence goes on along the minus strand of JAQMYJ010000006.1, from coordinate 6,150,624 downwards.
GTGCGATCACAAAGATCTTCAGCTTCACCTTTCACTAAACAGCGTCACGTCACCCTGGATCTACTTCAAAATGAAGACGTATTAGCATATGTGTGCCTGTCCATGCGATTAACAGAAGGAGCACGATTGCACACATCCAGAGCTTAAACGATTAATGCTTTCCAGGCTGCGCTGGAAGAGTGGATCTATCTCACGCAGGCAAAGAGAGAGTTGTGAAAATGCTCTCTCGAGCACAATGACAAAGAGAGAGAATGCAAGAATAAGGGATGAGGGAAGGAGAGGAATGGACGCAGAGTAATTCTGCACCAGGAAAAAAAAACATCGTTTTAAGGGGTTTTAATATTCACTGATGAAAAAGCCACTTTTTTTTACTTAATCAGTGTCACTATGATCCGCCCACTTCAAAGGGAAGTTAGGAAGGAAGACGTCCCATAATTATGTGAATGATTATCAGCTCTTTAAAGCTACATTTCTTCCTGGATCGCTGTTTAATCTCAATGTTAGGATGGATGCAACAAGTGGGAAGTTACTGTAACACTCGTTCGTGTTTGTGCTTAAACGGGTTGTACAAGCGGATCAAATATGCCATCCAACCTGGCAGATCCGTCAACACTCCATGTGTTAGTTCAGAGCTGCTGTGTGTGCCAGAGAGAAGCAGGTAGAACAATGAAGCAGATGTTAATTCCTTGCAGGAAAAACCCTATTGTAATGATTCATTCCATTGTCAAAAAAGTGATAAGTCCGGCAGGATGGTAACGAGACGTTTGCCTACTGTGGATCACATTGTTAAGCCGTCAGAAAAGCAAAAAAGATGACGTTAAAAGTACATTTTAATCATTATGCAGTCATATTCCCAGTGCACGCTTCATTCATCGTTGGTAAACGTTTGATCATGATCAGGATGGAACTAGTGATCTGTCCCATTTTCACACCGAAATAAAGTAATCCAGGGCTTTTGAATTTTTGTGTAAAAATAAATTCTAGGTACCTCTTCAGTACATATTTTTTTAATGTAGAGAGAACTATTGCTCAGGCAGCACGGTGGCTTAGTGCTTCGCACTGTCGCCTTGCACCTCCAGTGTCCGGGTTCGATTCCCGCCTCTGTGTGCATGGAATTTGCATGTTCGCAAATTGCCCGTAATGTGCATGTGTGTGCCCTGTGATGGATTGGCACTCTATCCAGGGTGTACCCCGCCACATGCCCTAAGTCTCCTGGGATAGGCTCCAGGCCCCCCACGACCCTGGATTAAGTGGTACAGACGATGACGGACTGAGTGAGTGAGAAATATTGCTCTCCTTATTTTAATATGTTAAATAAGGTTTTTGTTTTTTTTATCAGTCATAAATATTTAAATTCCTTTACTTTCCACTGGGCTGGGTGATTTTTCTCAATCTATTCAGTTATTGTTCAAGACGCACCTGTACTGTACATGTTCATATCCCATAGCTGAGAGTATGAGCTCCAAATCTTTGGTGCACCTTTCACGTAACAGCGTCACATCACTCTTGATCTACTTGAAAATGTTCACATATTACTTATATTTATCACATACCTGTATATTCATGAATACTTTTTAAATGTTAAACCAATACAATGTAAAACACAATATTTACATGAATCAACGTCTCCTAAAAGCTGCGCTACTCACAAACCCTGCATGCATAGAATTTTTTTTTTTAAGCAGCAAAATAAAGAGGTAGCACGTCACAGCGCAGAGTTAGAAGCTAAATATTTACTTATCACATCAGGACTAATATAGGTTTAAAAGTTAAGATGAACAGGTTAAAATAATATCCCAAGCAGTAATGCACTCAACAGATGCATTCAACAGATGAAGTGGGAACCCTGCACGTGTTCCCATAGTTTTGTTAGCAACATGTTAGGCGGCACATTCTAGTGTGTGTGTGTGTGTGTGTGTGTGTGTGCGTGTAGTGTATACATCTATACATCACTCACTCATCTATACCGCTTTATCCTGTATACAGGGTAACGGAGGCCTGGAGCCTATCCTAGGAAACTTGGGGCACGAGGCGTGGTACACCCAGGACAGAGTGCCAATCCATTGCAGAGCACACAGACACACACACACACACACGCACACACTACGGGCAATTTGGGTATGCCAGTTAGCCTAATTTGCATGACTTTGGACTGCTGGAATACCCGAGAAAACCCACCAAACTCAGGGAGAACATGCAAACTCATGCACACAGACCCGAGGTGGGAATCAAACCCGAGGTGCAAGCCAACAGTGCTAACCACTACACTGTGTGCCATAGCCCACACTCTGGGAAACACTGATCAATAGAACTATTATCTGCTATAGATGATGCTGTTACTGTTTTTCAAAGTTCATTCTAATAAATAAAAACACTGTAAATAAATTGTGCATTTTTTTTTTCATCGTATAAGAACCTAAAAGAAAATCATAATTATCAATCCTTCATGAAGTACAAAAAAAATTTTATTAAAAAACTTTTTAAAAATCAAGATTTATTTTCCTTTTTTGCAATATCACCCAACGCCTCCCTGAAGTCCATCCCAGGAAGCTCAGGACACAAAACAGCAGTGGGCTGAGCGCTGACCCATCAAAAGGCACAGGCACCTGATCAGCCCTCAATGCATGTCTTTGGACTGTGTGGGAAACCAGATTACTCTGAAGAAAACCCACCAAGCCCAGGGAGAACATGCAAACTAAACATACAAACCAGAGACAAAACCCACTCAAACCCCGAACCCAGGAGGGCCAGAGATTCACCACACAATAGGTCCTAAGTGACCTAATTTACAGATCATACAAGTTTTAAGGTATTGAAGTTTGTATGAAATAAATTCAGAAGTATGGAGTAACCATTTGACAAGATGGTGAGCAAAATGCACAAAACAAACAAACAACAACAACAAAAGATATTAAAAAAAAAAAAACTCTGTGGTAATATGTGGTAAATAATAAATACAAAACTAAGTACATATAGTTTTAATCTGACTTTTTTAGCTTTAATGGACTTTTCTATTCCACTGCTGTAACAGACAGATGCTTCACAGACCCTGCCCTTTGAAAACCGCTCTGATGACGGAGTAACTGGAGCATCTGACGGTTTAACATGTCTGTGGCCCAATTCAAAATGTGAAAACCTGTATTGATCAACACACCAGATATACATTAAATAAAGAATATCACATTGTTTGAGCTCTGGTTACTTTTTTCACACTTTAACAAGATGGAAAGCGGGGAGCTGAAGCTGCTACAGCAATGCCACCTGTATGATTGCAGCTACACGGTTTAACCGTAAGATCTTCCTATATTGTGACTTTCATTCCTTCGATGACTTTTAATTAACTTTTAAAACATGGTCCTCACTCACTCACTCACCATCTATACCGCTTTATCCTGTACAGAGTTTCAGAGGACTCTTGGACGGAGACTTAGGGCACGAGGCAGGGTACGCCTGGGCCAAGGTGCCAATCCATCGCAGGGCACACACACACACACTCATTCACACACTTAGGGCACGTCAAATAGCCTAATCTGCATGTCTTTGACCCACCAAGGAAACACACCAAACTCAGTGAGAATATGCCATCTTCACATAAATGAAGAATATCACCTTGTTTAAATCTCATGTCTTTGTTTTATTAGTTCTGGTTACTTGTTTGCTTCTGCAATGCCACCTGTATGATTCCAGAAACGCTGTTTAACTGTAAGATCTTCCTATGGTGTGACTCTCATTCCTTGAACTTCAATTAAACTTCAATAAACTTTTGCAACTTGAAGAACACACCACACCACATCACATGCATGCACAGTGAGATGGACCTACTCTGCGCTCTTGGGGTAGAAGGGTAGGGTGACTTGGCTGAGATCCTGGAAGTCCAGGGCTGTCGGCTCAGCCGAGATGGCTTGCCGTTTGGTCCTCTGCTGCTCATGCAGCTCGTTGTGTTTCTGCTGGACCTGCTGCGTGGCTGGTCTGATCACAGATCGGTACTTATCCAGCTCGGTCTGGAGTTTCTGGATCAGCTCGTCTTTCTGGTCCAGCTCGAGCTCGAGCTCATCGATCAGCGCGTCTCTCTGCCTCAGCTCCTCGATCTTCTCCTGTAGGGCGTACTGCAGGTCGCGCAGGGTGCCCATGATCTTCCCACCCTGATGCGCACAGCTGACCCGGACGCGCGCGCGCGCAAAACAAAAAGAAATAATGAAAAATATATATATATATATATCCTGGCAGGATTCCGCCAAACCGCGCGCGCACCTGATCACTCCTCAGTGCAAAAAAAAAAAAGAAAAAAGAAAGTCACGAGCGCAGACGCATCGCAGTCACATAAAGTTGCTTCTTTTCTCATGCGCTTCTTCCTATACAGAGGCGCGCGGAGTCACGAGCGCTCCCGGAATGCCAAAACACTCGCGCGACTCTCCTCTCCTCTCCGCTCAGCCAATCAGAACGCGCACGCGGACAGCACGCAGCCAATGAGAGCGCTCGGGCACTTGATCCTGTCTGGAAAACCTGTTACGCTCACACGTGAAGTTTGAGATGCATCACCACACACACTGCTGATCTGAAGGAAATCTCAGAGGATGATAAGAGCCGTCAGGGTGCACTTAGATAGAAGGATTTTTGGCATGTTAATAAATTCAGGAATAAATAAAAAAAACAGTCTATAGGTGGCGTAGTGGTCGGCACTGTCACCTCGCACCTCCAGGTTCCCGGTTCGATTTCGGCCTTAGGGTCTGTGTGCATGGAGTTCGCATTGTTTAGTGGGTTTCCTCAGGGTGCTCCGGTTTCCTCTAACAGTCCAAAGACATACAGATTAGGCTAATTGGCATTCCCAAGTTGCCCTCAGTGTGTGAATACATGTGTGAATGTTGACCAGAGGTCCGACCACAATGCAATGGTAATCATCACTGGCCTTCACAGTCCATATAAAAAATTGGATAAAGAGGTTGCTAGATGGATGGATGGATGGATCAGGTTGTCTGGTAATAATAGTCATTAAAGCAGATCTACCTCACCTTCTGCCCTAAGTCTCCTGGCATATTGTTCTAGGCTCCCCCGTGACCCTGTACACAGAATAAAGCGGTATCCTGAGTGGAAAAAAAAAACATACATGTGAAAGTGAAATGTTTATATTCTAAAGTAGCATGGCTTTTCTCTAAGCTGACTGCAAGTTAATTTGGATGACCTAATGTTTATGAATATGAGGGACATATTTCCATTAAGTTGTGTCCTTACTTTTATCCTCAGCCATTAATTATAACATATTTATTGAATCAATAAATCAGTTTTAATGACTGCATGGGAAAGATTTTGGCTTATTGTAAGAAGGTCACTTCATCATCTCCATTGTTAAAGGATCAAATCTCACCACTGTGTATGGAGTTTACATGTCCCACTATGCTTTGTGGGTTTTCTTCGGGTACTCTGGTGTCCCCAACAGTCCAAAGACCTGTGTCTTTTCTATACTTATCTTTTCTATACTTATTTGTATATCACTTATCCTGTGAGCCTATCCCAGGAGACTTTGGACACAAGGTGCCAATCAATTGCAGGGCGCACACACACACACATACTCTATGGGCAATTTTGGAACGCCAATTAACCTATTAACCATGTCTTCCTGCCCACCAAGCACAGGGAGAACATACAAACTGCACACACACAGACCCAAGACCGGATTCAAACCCTCGACCCTGGAGGTGCGAGGCCACTATGTCACCATGCCACCTGTAGGCTGATTTGTATTTCTAAATTGCCTGCTTGTGTAGGAACAAATATGTGCGCCCTTGTGCCCTGCGTTGGTTGGCACCCCATCCCCTCGACCATACACAGGATAAAAGGTATAGACAATGGATAAATGAATGAATAATTACAAATGTTATGCCTAAGTAACATCCTATAATTAATTTCTTACTATATTAACAATAATTACATTCAAGCATAAGCTTACATTATGTTATAATGCATATAATATATCCACATATTGCCTGTATCTTGTATGGTAAGGTATGACTATTATTGTTAATGTGAAAATTCTTACTGGATAATCCCCAAATAAAATAGATTACTTAATTTTGCCCTTAAGTTTTGCTTTGGTGTGTGGCGCAGTTTCGCAGTGGATAGTGTTTCCATCTCACAGCTGGTAGACATGGTCCTAGATTCAGTCATTAGTTGTCTGGGTCGTGTTTCTATTCATGTTCTTGGTGTCTCTGCAATTGGCTTCCTCTTCATTTTGCCCCTGAAGCTTGCTATTAGGTGGACTGAATTAGGAGGTAGAATAAATTTGCCTTGAGATGTGAATGTGTGGCTTGGTATGCATGATACCCCTGGATGGTGTGTTCCAGCCTCACTTCCAGTATTCCCAGAATAGGCTCAGGAGCCACAGGTACCCTGACCATAAGAAAGCATTTTCTGAAATTTCGTTCTTTTTGGAGGCAATTTTGTGTGAACCTGTTGCATACAATGTTTGTTAAGCAATTACCCGTTTGCTCTGTCCATCTCAGGTGTTTATTAATAATTACAACATAGTTTAATAGCATAAGGAAATCTCAATACACATGCATTTGGAAATATTTATATAACTGATTAGGATTCATAGATTTTATAATGTCTGTAAATGTCTTTAGCCTGTGTAATCTCATCTGATTGTCAATTCTCCAATCGTATTAAAATACTTGTATGATAGAGACGTTTTATACATATAAGTTTGAAAAGTAAGACCATATGTGGCTGCTTATGTTCTGCAGTTACCCACTCACCCCCGGGTAAAATATTCAGCTCGACCAGCACTACTCTAAACAGATGGAGTTTTAATGATCTCCAGCAAACACGCTGAGGAAATGTCCAATGAAGCATCTGTGCGAGAACCAATCAAACTCACCAGGGTTTGTTTCATCGCCGTTGCATGAGTCAACTAAACAAGTCAGGTTTCTGCATCGATTTCCCTAAAAAGCTATAAAATATTTTATTGTCATATAAATTACTTAATAATTCTCTATATAACTATAGGACCATATGAAAATGATTACTACAAAAATGAAAGATGCACTGTACAAAGAATTACATTACCATATCTAGTAGTGCATATCTAATCAGCACATACTGTTTGAAAAGAGGTTCAAATGCTCCCTCTTGGGGTATAAAGAAAGTATGACAGGCTAATTGGATTAAACCAATTCTGTTTGTGCCACTATAGTGGTCTGTAAGTATATAGTTGAGAAACAGCCCTGATTTAAAATCAAGCGACTGTTATAGGGCTTGTTTCAAGATTACAAGATTTGTTATCTGATATTTATTGGTCTTAATATTATCATGAATGTATTTTCTTTTTTGTCAAAACTACCGTTTCTCTAACATGGATGTGAACAGAATATTTTCCAAGAAATACAAATGCAATCCATCATTTCCATCCAATATATGGACCCCCAGGAAATACAGCAGTGGTCAAAAGTATTTGGACAACCTATGCCATGTACTGTATTCTAGCTCTCGCTCTGCACAAAAACGCAGATGCTTCCATAACTCAGTCTGAAGAATTGTCCGAAAACTATCTGAAAACTAGTGAAAATATGTCTGTGTAGCAATGTTATTCAGTTGCTGGATCTGTTGTACAATGGTGACGAAGGCAGTAGCAATCAAGAAACCATCATCTACATGATCTTCAGGTCCAGCAATCAAGCAGGAATGGATTGAGCGAAGGCTACTGCAGACGTCTTTTTGACCCTGTGCCCAACCGGATCCAGCAGGTTTAAAGAACAAAAGAGTTTATATTAAATATTGATTGCTGTATGGCTGTTTAATTGCAAAAAATAACAGGTTATTCTTATTATCTCGATTGTCATTAATTTAAAACTTTGATAATGTCATTAAAACGATGAATTTCACTTTTGTCCCAGTATTTTGGCATCCACAATAGTACTTCTGAACCTGATATACTCATCATAACAATTTTGTGCATACTGGATAGCATCATTTATTTTATTAGCAATATTTAATTTTCTTTCCTAGCATTTAGACAGCCTCTTTTTATCTTGTTTCCACGCAAGCACAGATTTGAATCTATCCCATTCATTATGGTGAATTACAGGCCCAAATAGGGCGCCATGGTGTTCTGGCTGAAGACACACAAGGAGTCTGGGGAGCACATCAAAGTGTCACGCCAAGATGCAATGCAAATACAAGAAGGGTCGGCGTGACAAATGCAGCATCCTTTTATCTGTCCGAGCAAAATAATGCACTGTCCATGCTCGAGTGCTTTTTAAGGAGCTTGTTGATTTAATATAAGGAGTGATAAATTCAAACATGTTATCTACAGTACGTGGGAGGCAGACTCTTCAAAAAACACAAACAAGTCCTTTTTTCTTTAGCTGCAAAGCTGTGTTTACTGTACTTGTAAAATTACGGTTTGCACGAAAGCTATCTCGCATAGGTATGATAAGAGCCCTGGACTTACAGTATATGTTTGTACAAGAAGTTAAGGTGGCTTGCTGGGTTTCCTTCAGGTGCTCTGGTTTCCTCCCACAGTCCAAAGACATGCAGATTAGCCTAACCTGCACAATCGGGCGTCGAGCTGGCAAACGACCCCTTGAGTAACTGCCACAGAAACAATGGATATATCTCCAGGGTGGGGAGTATCTGCACGTGGATGGACCAAAATAACAAAAACAATATTGCACAGGAACAAATGAATGAGAAGCACTACTAAATAAAGTGAGGATTTTTTAGCTCATTATGAAAAGCAATAGTTACAGCATTACAAACTGTATATAATATAGAACTACTCATTAAATTTACTATTAAAGCTGAAGCGACATCACTATCAGTATGAAGCTTTATTTAACCATTATTATTCTAAACTTGATGCACCGAGTATGCAGTAGGAAAGTAGCTTTCTTACGCTCCATCATTCTTTTAAGTAGTACAAGGTAGTACTGTATGTCAGGGTTTCTTCTGAATAGTCACAAAGCAGTGACTCACATTAATACATCATTCTGTGTATCATGTATTACTTCCATAGTCTTTGAAATATATAAAAAAAAATAAAAAAAATTACCAGACATTACAGAATGACTGTTTACTTTGTCATGTCACATACTGACTGAAGTGTTCCTTTGTCTTTCCTTAGGAGTTGATTCTGCATTCGACATACAGGGAGGCTGGTCAGTGAACCGTATCGTCAGTGCTACAGATCTAGCAAATGCTTGAAGATTTAATAAAAATAAAAACTTTGTATGAACTAACTTTGTACAGCTCATTTAAACATTACTGCTGATGCTATTAGCAGCCGATCTAACTTCAACTTGAACTCATAGAGACCATCCCAGAGATCTGAAGGGAAGAATTCAGTGATCAGTGCGCACTTGCTTTGATTATTCCTTGGATTATTACGTAGCCTTTAAAGCTCAGAGAAATTTTTGTTTTGCTTTTTTTTAAATATGCACATATACTGTATAGGGCTCAGGATTGTGCAGTATAGAGTGACATATACTTTTTTCTCAGCACAAAATAGGCAAAATGATGAACTGAATTCCCCAACTACCCAAACATGACTCAGCAAAAAAGAAAAAAACGGGTCACACACAGACATGACTACGTGTTTTTATGGACGTTTCTATGACCAAAAACTAATAATAATATGCTCATTCTGAGAGTTCTACATTTTTGTGATGTCATTCCCATATTCCGGTAGTGATAAAAATTAAATAACCTTTATAAAAGTAATAAAACCCAAATACACAGTTTGATGTCTGAAGCCTCCCTGGTAACACACACCAGCAAGGCTTCCATACTGTATATATGATATTGTCATTGACCTATACTGTGTTGTTGGCACTTATCTGTGCAACTTGTGTTCTAAGGGTTTTAAATCAGAATGTCCTTCGTTATGCAGATGTGACAGAATTTTACAATTTATATTTTTTAAGGCTAAAGAAGCAAACCAAATCATGTTCCTAAAACATGAAGAGACAAGATGCATTTTTTAGCTTTTCAGCTTTTCTTTTCAGTGTGGCCTGAAAGGCTGTCTGAGGGATGTGTTCGTGGAGGCATGTACTGTAAGAAATAACACCGTCACAATGGAAGTGAAGTGTTAAGCCATGAAGTTATAACTATGAGTATTTGACATCAATCGCAGAAAGACACTGAAAAGACTAAAAAGACAAAGACATGAATTAATTTTTCAGCATCATGTCATTATAATAGTGGTCTATTTTTTGCATTATTATAAAGTTGAGAAAGGACTTTAGTTAATATATTAGGTGTTAATATACAGTAGTTCACATCTGATTTAGCTTACTCCCTGCATATTTACCCATAATTAACTACAGTATGTGTTGTAACGCCTTACCTATGGGAAATTAAAACAAGAACAGAAGCTTCCTATGGCATGACATAACTAACTACTGCAATGGCTGTTTTTTTAATCAATTATTATTATTATTATTATTATTATTATTATTATATTAAATGGTCACACTGTTTGATTTTAAAAGCCATAGTAATAACTTCTTAAACACTAAATACTTAAATACTTTCTGTAATTTGGCGACATCTAGTGGTTGAAATATAAACTAGCATGAACTCACTATCTTAATGAAAAAAATAAGACTGAAAACCATGAATTCTAAAACCGAATCATACTTCTACATTGCTTTAAAATATTATTTTAGCTCTAAAAATAGATTTTAACTATCATGCAAGCTTCTTATTTTATTACAGTTAATAAAATTTACAGTTAAATCACTTTTATTAACTGGCAACATGATCGATCCATCCATCTAGGAACCTCTGTAATCCAACTAGGGACTGTGGAGGCCAGTGGTGATTACCCTTGTACTTCCCATTTTACAACCGTATGACTGTGGTAGGACCTCTGGACAACATTCACACACACACACACACACACACACACACACACACACACACACATTTACACACTACAGATATTTTGGGAATGGCAATGAATTGGACTGTGGGAGGAAACCCACCAAGCACAGGGAGAACTCCATGCACACAGACCGCAAGACGGGACTCAAACTCGGACCATGGAGGAAGCAACATGATACTGAATTACCAATTATGTAAGGACACCTACAATATATATTTAATCTGCTCCTTAATAACTGCTCGCGCTCAGATCCTAATGTGAATCTAAATGAGTGCTTTATTAAAGGCAGGAGTACTTGGAGGTGAAAACTTAATAAACAACTCAAAGACAGTGCTGGTAATTAACTTGTGTGCATAAAAAAGCCTAAATAAAGTGATAAATTATCTAAATTGTTCCAATAAAATCATTTCTACTGTTTCTCGATTCACTCCAGAATCAGTTTAGACTGTTTGTTTGAAGGTCATGTAATCAAAAGTCCTAAAAAAAAAAAGTCCAACAACCGGCAGTGCATGTTACATAATTTAATAAAGGTTTGCATTAACTGGAATCCAGGGCGCATTTAAGGCTGGGATGAAACCTAACAAATTGCATGCCTGTATATGGCAGGAAGTTCATCTGGCATTAAATATGTAAGAGTAAGCATTAAATATTCAGCAAGGTTAGGATCCAGGAGGTAAGCTGTGCTTGAGTGGTGAGAGAGAGGAGGGAGGGAGAAGTACACAAAGACTGCTTTCACATCCCAAAGAGCATCCATCTGTAATCTGCGGCCAGTAGCGCCGGGCACTGACGGAGATGTGTTGATGTTTAGCTAAAAATAGAGTGAGACGTGCGTTTTTTAAATATGGAAAATAAATGCAAGGGGGGAGCGAACTTTATGCAAACAAGTAAAGCAAATTCCCAGCTTGATACTATTGAATGTCAAAAACTGCTATTTCAAACACTCTCAGAACTAACGGTATCCAACCTATGCTTCAGTAGTACATTATTAAAGGTCTACAGCACATGTACTGTCTTAATTGCCTTTAAAATAACATTAGAAGCTACATATAGAGGCGCTTTAATACAGTAGCTGTTAGTGAAAGTGTACTTTTATACACAAAGGTAGAAAAGATGTATCTTTTAGAGCGCCACCCCAGGGACAAATCATGTGTAGTTTATTAAGTTTATTTTTGAGAGTTTAATGAGCTGAATCAATTAAATGAAGTGAAGTGAAGTGGTTCAGGTCATGTAGTTTATCCCTTTAAAATTTTCATGCTGTAAAACATTATATATTTAAGCTATATTTTAGCTAAGATAAACTTTAATATTGACATGTTTTTTTGCAGTTTGTGCATAAATCTTAATTTACTTTATATAAAAATAAAAACTCTAAAAATAATAGAGCTATAGCAAAAAATTTGCTTTAAGGCGAATCTGTTTATAAAATGATGTTCCAATGCAAAAACTGGCAGTGGTGGCACAAACACTTAACGCTCTGCATTACTAATTGAAAGGTCGGGGGTTCGAGATCAAACACCATTACGCTTCCTCAGTTGAGACCTTGAACAAAGCCCTTAACCCTATCTGCTCCAGCTACCAGCTTCCTAACTGGGATATGTGGAAAAAAATCATTTCACTGATAAATTTTACTTACATAAGGTAAACGTGACAAATAACTGAATCTTACTTAGGCCATAATTGATAAATTAATTAGGGAGTATATAAACACTCATAGCTTTATGCACGAAAAAAACAGTCACCATTATTATAAGTAATGTTTCCTTCTTTTTAAACTATCCATGTTTTAGCATGTCTGGAAGTAAAAATTCTAAAGAAACTCTTGGTCAATCTAAGGAAGGACAGTCCCAGAGACAAATAGCTAGGAATCTTGAAATCCTCATTTCTACCACTAACAGAATTATAGTTCAATTTAAAGGACAGGGTTCAAATATGAACAAAGTCAGAACCTGGCCAACCTGGACCTTTTTAAAAAAAATTCTTTGTGCTTTGTGTTTCAGAACAACCCTCGCATTCAATGCTTGAGTGAATAGTTGCTTTTAAAGTCACTAAAAGAAAGTCAACATCAAAGTGTTAATAATATACTAATAGCTAAAATGAGCAAATAGTTTTTTAAAAAATGAAAGAATTTTAGGGCATACGTTTAATTCTAAAACTATGGGTGTCTTCTTTTACTTCTTGGCTATTATGTCTGTTTATGTTTTTATATGAAGGAAAAAACATGACTTCCTGCATCTAAATTCTAAGAATTCTGGTTAATTATTAAACAAACAAACAATGTGGAAAATCATCTAGTTTTATATCTTCTTTTTTCAGGGACAATATTCTTAGTTTATCCAAAGAATTCAAATAATTCTGTCCCTCAAGAAACCTCTGCATAGAGAAATGAACCGATATATACAAAGATTTACTGGCAGCGGAGTTGATATATAATTATAGTAAAGTACTATGATATCTTTACAGATAAGGCTGGGTGTTTTACTGTATATTACTGTATGTTTGCAGGAATTAAAAAATACGTAGTTTAAAATATGATCAATTAGCTACATATGCACATTTGGTTGTTGCATAACAACCGAGTAGAAGGACTAAAATCTTGCTCAAGGACTAAAACCATGTCATCTTGGAAGAGCTGTGATTTAAACACATGGCCTTCTGATCTTTCTGAAACTGAAGGCTTCACCCACTGACCTTTGTGTAGACCAACTTTTATGAGCAAACTCAAGTTAATGAACACCTTAGATATTTGACTTCATCATGAATATTTATCTGGTGTTTGACTATAATCCAATGCATTGCTTGAAAATTGTTCTGTAAAAATAGTTTATACAAATAACTGTACAGTATTGACACCAGGTTTTCTGCAGCCCATACGTTGGACAGTTTGTTTAATAGTTATCTGTAAAAATATTATTATTATTATTATTATTAAAATATGTTTATATGTAGCTGTTTGATCAAATAGCTTGATACTATGTACTGTACATTCGGCTGATGCAGTACAACTGAGCAA
>JAQMYJ010000006.1:6125372-6136635 GCA_030014305.1 Clarias laeviceps | reverse complement strand
GAGTTTAGAAGAAGATCTTGCTCAAGGACACAAACCATGTCAGCTGGGATTCAAACACATGACCTTCTGATGTTTATTATGATGAAGATTATTATTAAAATGTATTTAAATGTTTAAAATTTAAGGCTAAGTGGATCATTTGCCTGTGCTACTAATCACACCAGCCTGAACAAATTATACTGTCAAATTTAAAGTGATTTACTGGCAGCCGAGTTTAAATAGTCATAGTGAAGTACTATAATATATTTACACATAAAGCTGTGTTTTTACTGTACAGTAGCCTATGTTTCCAGTAACATTAATTAGCCAAATGTGCAAACGTAGCCATTTGATCACATTTTATACTAAATCTTTCCATCTCCTTAATCCTCTCCTTCATCAACAAGAGCATCATATACATAACTAGTATAAAATAAGATTGAATAGCTACACATGCACATTCGGCTGAGCAGATGTTTTAAAGGTCTTGTTCAAGGACCCAAACCGTGTTATCTTGGAAGAGCTGGGATTCAAACACATGGCCTTCTGATGTGTAACTCAAAGCTTCACCCACTGACCCATAGCAGTGGAAGCAAACTTTTACAAGCAAACTTCAAGTTGATAAACACCTTAGATATTCCACTTTACATTGTAATCCAATGCACTGCTTAATAAATGTTTGGTAAAAATACTTTAACTGTACAGTGTTGACACGAAGTGTTTGCAGCACATACTGTACGTTAGACAGTTTGTTCAACAGTCTTCTGTAAAAAGCTTTTTATTATGAAAATGTGTTTAAATGTAGCTGTTTGATCACATAGCTAGATATGCACATTTGGCTGATGCAGTACAACTGAGCAAGAGTTTAGAAGACGATCTTGCTCAAGGACACAAAACATGTCAGCTGGGATTCGAACACATGACCTTCTGATGATTAACTCGAAGCCAACACTGGAGGCAAACGTTTTATACCAAAATATATATGCATATGAATATACTTTTCTGGTATTGGACTGTAATCCAATCCAGTGATTAATAATTGTTGACACCAGGTGTTTGCAGCCCATACGTTGGACAGTTTGTTTAATAGTTATCTGTAAAAATATTATTATTATTATTATTATTATTAAAATATGTTTATATGTAGCTGTTTGATCAAATAGCTTGATACTATGTACATTCGGCTGATGCAGTACAACTGAGCAAGAGTTTAGAAGAAGATCTTGCTCAAGGACACAAACCATGTCAGCTGGGATTCAAACACATGACCTTCTGATGTTTATCTCAAAGCCAATACAGGGGGCAAACTTTTACTAGCAAAATATAAATGAATATGTATGTACTTTTCTAGTATTTAACTGTAATCCAATACAGTGATTTAATAATTGTTGACACCAGTGTTTGAACAAGAATGTTATTATTAAAATATCTAAAATGTTTTACAAAAGCTAAGTGCATTAGTCATTGTCTCGTGCCACTAATCACACCAGCCTGGTGCCGACTTTATGAGAATAAACCCATATATATATATATATATATATATATATATTTTTTTTTTCTCTTGCCTGTCAGACTTGGGGTATTTGCGGAAAGCCTCTCCGGTGAGCTCGGTGAAGGAGGTGAAGCTCTGCGGCTCCGCTGAGATGCCCTGCGCGCGCCTGGTCCTCGGTCCGATCATCTGCGCGCGCGGTAACACCGACTGACACTTGTGCAGCTTCCTCCTCAGCTCCTGGAGCTCCTCTTCCTTCTCGCCGAGGCGTCTTTCCATCTCCTTAATCCGGTCCTCCTTCATCACGAGCAGCTTGGCCAGGTCCTTGTCCAGATCGCTCATCTTTGGAGGAAAACAAAAAAACAAAACAAAAAAACTTTTTGTAGGAAAACCGCCGGTGCCGGTGGTGCGGATGCGCTCGCGCCTTCTTCAGATCTCCCGCGTCCGGATTCACTTAAAATGAAACGGGGTGAAAAGACGCTCATGTGCTCATACTCGTCACACACTCACACACACACACACACACCTACAGTAGTTAATTAATAACTGTGTGTCATTAAAAACAAAACAAAAAAAAACTACACTGTACTGAGTGCGTTAACACAAGACATGAAGGCTGACGTGCTGAACTCGACTCATTACTCGCTGTGTGGAGCTGATGGAGCCGGTGCAGAGATGAGCCTCATGAGCTCCCAGTGATGTGTCAGTCTGCTGAGCACACCCAGAGACAGCTTTGACATATGCAAGGTTGGGGCAGGGTGTATGAATCAATCCACAGGAAGCTCAGTGGATCAAATTTCATCTCTGCCTTACATTCTGAGAAGTAAATTTGGCACACTGTACTGTACTTTGTTTGCACCAGAGTGCATCACTGTGCCTTTATGTACCAGTTGTGATCAAGTCAAACCAGGACTTTTCCATTGTCCTGAACACAGTTATGAGATACTGTATACAGTACCTTAATTTCTCTATATAATAGTCAGCAGTGGTGGCCAATAGTATTTGAGATGAAATTGAAATTCATTCTTTGTTCATTGACGTTCTCAAAGTTTTAAAGTAATGTTTAAAATAGTCTTCTGTAAGAAGATTGTAATTATTAAAATGTCTTTAAATGTAGCTGTTTGATCAAATAGCTAGGTATGCACTATAGCATCAATGTGTGCAAAGCGACCTCTTGCTCTTCTAAGGATTTTTTTTCTAGCATCCGGGGCTTTTTGGGAGTCATCACATGTCCAAAAAGTTGTTGCCATTAGAACGCCTGAGCCGCTGGTCCCTGCCATGGCCCATGTCCTTTACAGGAGATTTTGCTGCATGCTGTAGCTCAAACACACTTGCATTTATACATATAAAACCTGGTACAGGTACAATAAGATCTGGCTTAGATCTTATTGAGCTGAACAAATTTCATCATGCATGTCATGAACCCTACTCAACAGGACATCAGCTATTTTGGGTTGTTTGCAAAACACATCCAATGGACTTTGATATACTCCTCCTGGGGCATTTATACGATCGCCACCAATCTGGGCCTATGTGATCTCAAGATATTGAGGATGCAAAATTGTGAAGGGATTTTTGATATCTCAAATGGTTCAGCACAGGGAGAACCATAATACATGGCATATTTTTGGCCACTGCTGTATAATACACTAATGCACTTATCTCAGTGCTTGGATACCATCCAGGTAGCACGTTTTCTCAGTATGCTGGAGCCATGTTCAACCTGTCTGCTTCATGTTGGAAACGCTGGCCTCCCAGGAACTCCTTAAATTAACCAAACATGTGGAAATTGCTTGGAGTGAGGTCAGGACTGTACAGGGAAAGTAGCAATAACTCCCAGGCAAGTTCATATAATGTGCAAGTGGTGTTGGTGAATGGTTTTGTATAGATGGATAGATAGAAAACTTTTTTTTTATTTTACAGCACCTCTAACTTGGCTGGGATCATCATTCACAGACATACAGCCTTCTTTGCAGCATTTGCACCATTACTGCAGCTTCGTCATAATGTCTTGTGCAGTTTTGCACCTTCATTCATGAGAAATCTCATCACAAATCCAGGTTTGACTTGAATGTCCCCAATATATATCTTTTACCGCTTTATAAATATGTTTAAAAGGTCTACAACATGGAGCTTTTTATTTCTACCACTTCTAGACACCTGATCTTCACTTATGTGTGAAACACAGCGTTGTATTAGATATCAATACATGGTGTAGTATTAAAAGGTCCCTTCAGTGAATCTAAGAGGCTCATATCTGTTGCAGCATGACCTACATGGTTGGTAAGACTTGGTTTGACTAGAAGAACTCGACTGTCCTGGGATAAACTGGAAACTCTGGCTGCCTTCTGACCTCCATGGGCTCCTGATCTCACTAATGTTGTTGTTGCTGATTCAACAAAAATCTCCATAACCACCCTCCAAAATCTTTCCAGAAGAGTGGAGCATAAAGCACACATGCGGATATGATGGTCAGGTGTCCACAAACTATGTATAAACTGTAATCATACTTTAGTATAACTAGTATAACTTTTTTGGTTCGGTTTGGATAATTCTGTTACTACAGTTACAAATTTTGGAACCAATCATCATTTTGTTGTTCTTTCCACCTGTATTGTTTTTTAAATTAATTTAAATTGTATTATATATTGATATAGAACAACAGGTAATGTCAAAGCCCATTGCTAAGAAGGAAAATGCATGCTAGTTTTATTATTATGCCATATATTTTTATAATTCTGTATTTCTTGGTAGTCAGCTTCCTTCAAGCATGCTATTTCTGACTATTTCATTTTCCATAACCCGTCCCATGAACACTGAACGAGTACCTAAAATCCTCTAAACATTGGCTAAAGTTAATCTTTACAAACCCACTGGTACGGTACCTACCTTCCGCCTTATTTCTCCATGTGACCTCTAAAAAATTATTCATTGTAAAGCCAGAGGCTTGTTTTCATAACACACTGGACCTGAGTTTTCTATTCATGTTTGATGCTTTAATAATGGATTCTTGACCTTGTTTTTTTTCTGTCAGACGGCTGAGTCCTTACAAGCAGGTCACATCGACTTCTAATTCACAAAATTTGAGCGCGGCTTGCATCTCACATCCCATGTATGTGTGTGTTCTCTTGGGAGTGAGCTCAGCTTTCATTGGCAGCCTGGCAGACATTAGTCACCAGCCTTCCTGTAATGCATACAATTTCTCTTGTCGGAACTGTGGAGGGCCTCTAATGCGAAGACAGGATGCTGCAAAATCGATAATGTTTATCCCATCCGACCATCTAGATGGAGAGGGAGGAGGAGGAGGAGGAGGGAGTCGGAGCATTAGCTTCTGGGATGCTGCAGAAAGGTTGGTGTGTGCGTGCATGTGTGTGTGTGTGAATGGAGATTTACAGCTATGGGTCAAATGCATGAATGGGCACGCATTAGCTAACATCATCATGGGTCTAGAGTACAGAGAATAAGCGAATGAGAGTTAATGAGATGTTGGAGAAATAAAAAAGCTCTGTTTTAGAAGTTCTTTCTAATTAAATTATTAGTTTTGTTCATTACTAAATGATTTCTAGTACTCTTATTCTACAAGGGGTGTTCAAATCAAATTGGGACTTATGATGAAATTTCTTATGAATGAACTGATTGACCTTTACATAAGACTTCAAGAGTGGTGAGACTCTTAAACAGTAAAACAGTAGAAACATTTGAACATTTGGTGCAAACCTTTTTAAGAAGGCTGTACGTCCATGCATGACAAGCCGAGCCGAGGTACAGTAGCTCGGAGTCCACTTCAGTCGTTCCCATGAGCATTTAGTGAATGGAACAACTGATCCTTGACAATGGACAAATAGCTTGTCACTAACTTGCTGAAGAGATGCACATGTCTGTGGAAACTCAGAAACACCAGTTGCACATTACAGAAACTTGGCTAGGAGTTATTACCACATCCCTCGTACAGTCTTGACCTCATTCCAAGCCATTTCCACATGTTTGGTGAATTAAAGGAGTTCCTGGGAGGCCAGCGTGAGACACTTCGATAAATCCATTACTGTAGCAGGGGATTATAGAGCGAGAAATAAAGGGAGGCTCATAAATGTTATTGTTGTTCTGTTATTATGCACAATCAAAAGTCCCAGTTTGACTTGAACACTCCATTGGATTTGTTATATTATTATTTATATTTATAATAAAAGAAGTCCTTTATATTTAAATTACTGCAGTATTGATACTGTTTTATATTCAAGTATACAGCATTAATACCCCTGAAACACACTCAGGTGATGATGAGGATGTGTCTATTTTTAGGGCCACACTCTCATTCTCTTACGTTCTCCCTCCAGTGGAACAGATTACTTGTGCACTTGCCATAATTCCCAGGGGATCACATTCAGGTTTTTAACACCTCCTGCCTGCATTGCACCACGAACAGGATTTTACACTTATGCCTGACTGTTGCTCCCAAGAGCTTCCACAGTCAACTGGTGACAGCTTACACATGGGACAACACTGCACCGTCTGCTTCGAATGAATTCATGTGGTGTTCCAGCTTCTTGAACTCAAGCAGCTTTCAGATGCACATTTGTGTCTGACAGTAGAGGGGTGGGGGGGGAGTTTTGCTTGTGTTGTTTGGATTATTGGCATTGTTTGATTTTACATACAGTAGTTTGGTAACTAACTAGTAATTTAAGATAAAGCAAACCAACGTGTCAATCTTTTAATTATTTGGTGTCTCTCTGTCTGGTACGCCATCTTTTTCATTTTGTCAGTATTCATCTTCCATTTTTCTTGGAATAAGTACTTATGCAGGAGGTAAGGACAAGAAAGAAAAGGTCAAGGCACTTGTATGCTGATATGTCCTAAAGCAAGATAAGAAGCTGTCAGAGCAGGTAAGTTGTCACCTGCTATTTTGGAGGAAGGAGAGATGAAAAAGGTTGCGAAGGGGAAGATGGCCAGAGATAGCAAGAGATTAAAAGATCACGAGAGAGAGAGAGAGAGAGAAAGATATTTAAGAGTTCATGCTGCATCACTAATAATTTTTAAATCCTTTGAAAATGATTGTGGATTTAAGATATTGGACAGAAACAAAAATTAAATATTTAACCTTTAACCTAACTAAAACATTTTAATAACTAAAACAACAAAACTAATGGAGTCTTGTGGTACAAACTGTCACAAGTCAGGGGTAACTTGAACATGAGGTAGGGGCAAGGAGTGTTTAAGCCAAATGTTTTTTTTGTTTTTTTTGCTTTGTTATTAAAAAAATAAAAAAATTTACATTTTACATCATATTCTAATAAACTTACTAATGGTGGTGCAGAGATGTCATGTTCCCTGGTTAGATCCTCGACCATGTGAGTTTCCTCTGGGTTTTCCAGTCTCCTCCAAAACATATAGGTAGGTGAATACTCCAAACTGCCCCCAGTGGTGAAAGTTTGTGTGCATGGTCCTCTGAGATAGACTGGCATTCCATTCAAGGTCTCTGATGGGAATGATTCTAGATCTCACCTGGTCATCTTTGCTTGGATCATTTCTTAAAAAAAAAAAAAAAAAAGGAACAAATTTTCTCGCAAGACTATTGACGTGGCTGCTTATCAATCAAAACATTGTGAGCTTTAGCTGATCTGTCATCACCTGCTCTGAGAACTCGATCACTTTTCAGGTGACTGAATTGCATGGCTGCTCTTCTTATGTGGATGTTCCACAGAAAATAGCACTTGGGGTTAATTTTCCTGTGGGTTGTTATACATTTAACCTGACAAACAATTTAAACCACAAAATTCTTTATGGGCACATTTTAAGGTTAGTACAGCTTTAAACTGAAATGTAATACAGTGCAATTCTGTTATCTGTTATCACATGTCATGGTTTTGGTCTATGGATGTTGTGGAATGCTCTTGAGACAAATACGGTATTATTAATCATTTATGTTATAGGAGACCCAATCTCCATGATACTAACAGACCACAAATACTTTTGTCCTTTGATGGACACTGTAAAGTTGTAGCTTAATGTCTAACTATAATAAAGCACTGACACTGGAGAGCCATAAGAAATGCTAAATTATCATTTATCTTATACATGAGGCAGCACGATGGCTTAGTGCTTAATACCTCGCACCTCCAGGGTCCGGGTTCAATTCCCGGACAAGTTCGTTTCCTGTCTCTGTGTGCATGGAGTTGGCATGTTTTCCCTGTGCTTCCTCTGGGTATCCCATTTAGTGTTCACAATGAAAAATCTCTGTGTAATATATTTAAAAAACTGCACATCGATACACTGCCTGGCCAAAAAACGTTGCACAATCTAATACTACTTTGGGTCACCTTTAATTTAGATTACAGATCCCAATCCCAATGACAAGTTTATGGAATGTCATAAAATTTGTTTCCATCCAGAGCTGAGAACTTGTATTGATGTCAAACCACTCCATAACATTTCCTCTAGAATATTCCAAAGACATTTGATGTCTTCCAGGGTCATGTGTGAAAATGATTCACATGTTGTCTTTCAAAATCTGAGCCTTGGATTATGGCGGTGCCATCAGGGGAAAAACCTCCAAAGAGTGTAATTCAATGAAATAACATTGCTGAGCCAAGAGCTGACCAACTGAAGCAACCCCAGATCATAACACTGCCTCTAGAGGCTTGTACAGTAGGCAGTGTACATGATCACATCATGCGCTCTTTTCTTACCCTGATCCACCCATCACTCTGGAATCTGGACTCACCAAACTACAGTACAGTACCTTTTATCCATTGCTCCAAAGTCCAATCTTTTTGCTTTTTTTTTTTTTTTTATGGCCACACAGCTGTTTAGTCCCCAACCTGTGAGTTTCATAGCAATTTGTGCATAGAAATGATTTTACTTTCTCTATAAAATATAGCTTTGATTTCTACTGTCGATTCTTTTATTTAATTTTTTTTTATAATGAAACTACACTAAAAGTTTAAGTCCTCTTCAATCATGGACAGTCATTATATATTATTCAGTGAAGTTGATGGTTCAGCTCTATCATTTCAGATTTTAATAATGTGTTCCAGTCATTTCAGCAATCTCCTTAGTTGTTTTCTTTGCTTCATACTAGAAAATATTTTGTCCCATCTGTAATAAAGCATCATCTTTTCCATGACCATGGGATAATGGGACCTTCTGACATGGCTGTTCAAAACTTTCTTTTTTTTGGCAATGTATAAATATGTGATTTGCCTGGTTAACAAAATCTATTGCTGGAGCTGCTGTTATAAAAACATAATCAACAGTGCACTGATTGTATAACATCATGACAAAAGACTATGAAATCTACTTTTGTTCAATATGGTACATCTTTCTTGCATTTGTGTATGTTTCCATAAATACAATACAAATATCACAGGGCTGAAGTAATAACATCTCACTAATCAGAGAATAAATGCATAAATTCTGAAATAATACAGAAGACTCTAATTGTTTTTTTCCAGAAATTTTATTTTTAAGTGTACAGAATTCCTTAATTCTGCATTTCCAATTTGATTGTAAAGAAAAGCTAAGAATAAAATTCAGATTTGTGATTCACTCTCATTAAATTATGAGTAAATCTGATTTGTTTTCTGAATGTTATTGTTTTAAACTGTTAACACAGTTGTATTACCATAGTGATGGAAAAAAAAGTCTTGCCTGTTGTTGAATCTACAAAGCGAGGAGCCTTTATAATTAAATGCAATATCAATCATTCATATGGATGAGTAAAGCAACACTTCAAGCTCTTTTTTTCTTTTTTTTTCGTGCCCAATTACTATTCAAGAAAGGTAAAGCTGCTTGCAGCAGAAAAAAAAAAAAAAAACATTTTCCTCTTGTTATCAGGGTATACAGTACATTAAGCATTAGAAGTCAGGAGGTGCAGTAAATATACTGAAAAGGGAGGAAAAAGGGAAAGCACAGAGAAAAATGGATAAAGGCTAAGAAGAAAAGTCTCATCTTGAAGTCTGGTCAAATCAATCAACTCAGCATGAAAGGCAGCAGTCTGCATTGTGAAATGAGTTTTCATGGATGTGTGCAGCTGCAGCAGTGGTTTGCATTCACAGCCAGAGACAGACATAATCACTGTCTTCAATTTGATCTTGAGAATTTCTATTCAGCACCAGTTTTTGGTGAACCACATACCCAGTGACAGCTGACTACCAGATTAAATGAAAATTTCTAATGTTTATCAATAAAAACTATAAGGATTAAGCGATTATATTTCCCGGAATTGAAAAGTGCTTTTACAACATCTAACCAAGTCAAGTGCTCTCTGAAGGAAGTAGGCGTATCATTGTCAAAGACTACAATCAAGAGGCGTTGTCATGATTGGAAATATAGAGGGTTTACCTCAAGATGCAAACCACAGAAAACACTCAAGAACAAAAAAGGCCACATTAGACTTTGCCAACGTCTAAAAAAAGTCTGCCCGTTCTTATTCAAGAGTAACTTCTACTAGAGTGATTAGAGAAGAACAATATGGAGAAGAAATGGAAGGATTCATGATCCAAAGCATAAAACATACCAAGTACAGTATGTGCCTATAAGGGAAACTGGCTACTATTGGAATCCATTTTAACAACTGTGTGCCAGATTTAAATAATTCAGATACTGTACGCCATTCATTTACAGCTAATTGAAAATTTTCATTTAAATTTCTAACAATAATACTGTAATTTCCGTTGCCATTGAATTGTATGCAAACTCTAATTCTATATACATAAAATTCATTATTAACAAAAACAAGCTGTAATAAACTCGGGAGAGGGCCAGTTTAGTTCTGATTAGTCATCGATCCAATTAAAGACATATGAATATATTTTATTACTCATGCAGACATAATTGCATGTTCCCTTGAATGTAAAAGTTATGGCTATCCAAAACTGAAGTCTATATCTCATGAATTTGATTCATGTCTGGTCAAGTACTTTTAAGGAAAAACTCAAAGGAAATTAAGGAAAAAATTATCTCAAGTATTTCAGATATATTGACTGATTATTCTGACTAGTCAGAATGTAATTGTGGCAATCTTTCATGGACATTCTGATCAAGGAAAATGTAGGTTTATGTACAGTAGCAATTTTTGCAGCCATGTTGATTTAAGCACAGTAAGGTCTTACTGATTAAAAGACTGAAACTCAACAAATTCCATGTTCTTTCAAGGTTAAAGTATTTTCTAACATGCTAGCATTAAAAATAACAGCCAGCTTGATTCTAGGTTATAAACATTGTGCAAACTACAGTTTAGAAGCCCTTGATGAAATGGATCATGTGATGAACATGATCTCTAATACAAATATCAGATTTTTTTCAAAATGGTTTTGAACAAAAGAAAATTAGAGGAACATTTTCAATGAGTATTTTCGATGCTTTAAATTATGATTTTGGTGATGTAGCTTAAAATATATTGCAAGGCTTTTTTTAATTTGTCAGTATGTAATTGCGGATCTTCTAAACTGCAATTCTCACTAGGACAATTGTAAATTCAAATATTTTGTGTCATCAATCTACTGTATATTGTCATATTGGTTCTTATTAGACAAAATCTATTTCTTCTCATAATTAACCCATTTTATAAACAGCTTGCATTATACCTACTGTACTGATGACTATTTGTTGTTCTAGTCATGGATAGGAATGAACTTGCAGAATTTTTGAATGTAGTGTATCTCATTTACAAACTGATTTTTTTTTCTGAATTAATAAAAATGATCTGAGTTTGGAAAATGTGATTTCATATACAGTATATTTAAATAAATAAAAATGGTCGTTTAGACGGTTAACAGATATATATGATGTTACAACAAG
>JAQMYJ010000006.1:6108756-6120873 GCA_030014305.1 Clarias laeviceps | reverse complement strand
TGTTCCGTGATTTATGTTCTATTCTGAATAAAATATTGACATTTGCCATCTCCACATCATTGCTTTCAGTTTTTATTCACAATTTGTTTAGTGTCCCAACTTTTTTGGAATCTGGTTTGTACTTCCGGTCAACATTCACACACTAGGGCCAATTTTTGGAACGCCAATTAGCCTAATTCCTCCTCTGAGGGAGGAAACACACCAACCAAACTCCATGCAAACATGCAAACTTCATGCACACAGACCTGATGCAGGACTCGAACCCGGACCTGTAGGTGCAAGGCCATAGTGCTAACCACTAAGCCACTGTGCCGCCTTACAAATGTGTAAGCCTATATTATTATGGTTTTAAAAAATTCTAAATTTGTCCTTATTTGTAGTTTTGTTTCAGTTCTAGACATGTCAACCAGAAGAACTGAAGGAGAAAGAAGCATCTCTATGGAGCATCTCTGCGTGAAGACCAAAATAATTACACAAGCTCACAGATTAAAACACAAGCTTTGTAATGCTTCAATCAGATTGGGTTATCAAAAACCACCTGCTGTGTGTGTGTGTGTGTGTGTGTGTGTGCGCGTGTGTGTGGTGACACTTTGCTCAGGCAAACACATTTCAAAAAGATTGACCTGCTGTGGTGTGTTCCTGTCTGAACTGAAAAAGGCGTTGTGTAGGTGCAGGTGTAACTTTATTTTTCAGAATGTAATATTTTATTATTAAACTAAAAGTTATTTGTCAGAAATGCTGCTACAGTTCTGATACTCCTTGATTTTTAGCTGTGTCTGCTTGAATGCATTTGCATTTTAAAGGGTGTGTACTTGGGGTTGGGGGGGGGGGGTGTATACTTAGGGTGGTGATGGGATTTGATGATCAATCATCTCTTTCACAGTCTGAGTATCTTATCAGCAAACTTGATGGTGCTTATCAGTCTGTTTAAAAGTGATATAATTACTACAATCCACACCATACAACACATACTCTGGACCATACTATACTTTTAACAATCTTTCACAAGATACAGCTTGGCCACTGTTTATATCAGTGAAAATCTCTAAAAATGGAAATCTTTTAAGTTTTGATTTTTAAGTTTTGAGTTTTGATCTTTGAAAGTTTTGATTCACAAGTTACTCACAAGTTGATTCACAAGTTTCAATATTCACATCTTTTTGAGTCAGCAATGGGAATAAGTTGTTATTATTTGACAGCATGATCCTATTTTAAATGTATTTTCTTTCATTTTTAGATGATAGTTTCTAGATGTGCAGTTTCTAGATGTGCAGTCAGGAGGCAAAATGCCCACTGCCCCATTTAGCTACTGTACAATAGAGCTATTACTTCACCTAGTGGCCAAAGAAGGGAATTGCATCAAGTGCTGAAAGATATTCAAGATATTCAAATACAAACATTATTGTGCATCCTTTTGCTTCACTTAGCATGAAAACTATCCTAATGTCGCCAAATCAACCTTTTTTTGCCCTGTCCACTTTTGCAGTTAAGGTTTTGTGGGTTTTAAATAAATGACAAAAAATGATTGGAAACAAATGATTTAAAACTAATCTCTTTTTATTTGTTTATTAATGTCTGTAAATGTTTTGTCAACTAAGTTACTAACACAACTCTGGGATGTCAACATTTTTAGTTTATATAGTCCTGAAGATTTCTTTCAGTTCTATCTGTGTCTGTTTTTTTCTTCCCCATCCTTGCTATAACTGAGTAATGGACTGTACTGAGTATTGATAGGGTTGCCAAGGTTAAACTGTCCAGGGAAACAATATTCAGATTTATTTTATTTTTTTTGCAAATATGCACAGATTTAATTTTTTTATGCTGACTGTGATTACTGTTTGCTGTGTGCTAATGTCTAACATTGTGGTGTTGTTTAATGATGCTGAACTGCAACGTCCCTCAGGATTAATATCTATTTTTCTATCCATCTTTCCAAATAAAATTAAATAAATGTCCTCAAAATGGCACATTTGGAAATATATAATGTGGTTTATGATGTACTGAATATCATCACAGCTATGATCATAAGCATGAGGGTGCAGACTGATGCTGATATTCAGTACAACAGCATGATCTCAAGTGTGATATTGCTTTATATAACCGTTCTGCGGACACCATTTATCATCAACAGATTATGATTTGTTTGTTTATTAAAAAAGCTATTTTGCGCTGCCAGCACATATCCTTGTGCGACTGGTAGAATTTACTAACCACGACTGGCGGAGCTGGCAACCAACAGTTAGTGACCTATAGTTAGTGTAATTAATGGGTTGAAAGTAGTTTTCATTTTTTTTCTTTTACCAGTACAATGTAGTCATAAAGGTAAGGGGTATAAACCATGGAGGTGGTGGACACTCCTGAGAAACCTACAAGACATACTTTATATTTCAACTTATTCTGCTTTAGAACTTCCAGGTTCCACAGTTGAATCACAAATGGGGTTAAATGGAAAGCCAGTAAAGGCTGGTTAGCTTTGTTGCCCAAGTTAGCCGTGAACATTACATGGATGGTTCAGATGCAATTCGGAAAGACTAACAAGCAAGTACAAAGTGTTTAAGATGACAATATTATCAGATGTGTTTTCTTGTGGAAAGTGCTTCCATAAGCGGGTATAAATGTGGGTTTCAAACCCACAGTTAGTGTAATTAACAATTGTTAGAACACCCATGATGTGGCGTGATAAATATAGTTAAGTGTCCCAGTGCAGATATGCTCTATATAACCACTTGTGGAATCCCTCTTGTCCAATCAGATTGCTCGGTTCTATCATAAGAAATACTCCAAAGATTGAGAAGAGGGAAAGTGGGATTATAAAGTGAATGACGTCCATATGTCTAAAAAGCTGTGTTGGATACTTCATTCACTTGAAGAATATGAAGAAAGCTCTTTTTCTCAATAACCATTATTATTTTGGTTTAGTTAAAGGTACTTTGTCTGGGTTTTGAGATGCAGTTGAGCTGGAACATCTTGACTCAGCTTGATGGAATTATGTCAAACACAGCACATCTAAACCCACTCAAAACAAACATGAGTCACTGTACACTGAATGACAGTATGGTACCTGCCTATTACCAGGTAACTGTCAAATTGCGTTTGAAAAGTAGTTTATAATAAAAGTCATTATTTATGTCACCATACATCATGGAAATATTCGACCACAAAACATGGTTGCTCTTAAACATACAGTATTATGTTCTCGTTCTATTCGAGAGAGAGAGAGAGAGAGAGAGAGAGATCTATTCCCTGCCCTTCAATTCATTATAATCTCTTTGGCATAGTATTATTAATTATAATCTCTATTTAGATTTCTGCTTAGATCACACAAGAGGAAAAAGGCCTGCAATCGAATGCTCTTTTACAGTTGCACACTAAGTGAAAAGCAGTATGTTGTGTGTTGGTAAAAAGAAGGTTAGTTTGAGAATCACAGCCTTTAAGATTAAGATTAAAGCAGCTAGAATCCTTCAGTGTCCACTTTCCTCTGTCCAATGAGAAGTCTTGGGAGCAAATAGTTTTTAGGAAGGCCATGTTTTTGAGTAACTCCGAGATCCTCCGAGCAATTCTGCTCCTAACCGAGTCCCTCTCCCTCAGTTCAGGGGCCTCGGCTCTTCTCAGCCTAACTCATATCTAACTACAATAAACAAGCTGATGAGACGGCTCGGCGTCACACGGCGCAACATCAGCCCAACATGTTTACCTGGTCAATAATTGGACTGATGTCGCTGAAAAGAATATCACATTCAGTCGAAAACTAATCTACGTTGTGAAACTGTGTAAATACCTCTTTGGTTGTGGTCATGGCTCCTAAGTAGTCCTGTGGTGATATGATATGATCTGATATTCTGTAACATGTATGTATGATAACAGGTTTGGCTAACACATGGACTTTGCTATCAAGTATAAGAACAACATAAAGCATTAAGACTACATCTATGATTTTAAAAGTTCAAAGCAACCGTATTGAACATCACGAGGAAACACGCTTTCTGAGTTCACCAGATAAAACGTAACATGTTTGGAGATATCTAACAGAAGGCCTTGGTTGCAGAGGGTCACTAGGCTGGAGGCAGCAAAGTCTTTCTGTTCTTGGACACAGGGTTTTGCATGGCCACACAGAAAGAGAGAGGGAGAGAACGAGAGCGAGAGAGGCAGGGAGATAGGGCTGGTTAACGTTTAACCCACCCAGCTTGTAAAGTAGCTCCAGGACAGTGAACCTTTGGAGTTTGATATGATGTGATTACAGAATCACCCCAGTGACATGTTGCCCAGTTCACCAGAATGAAGGTCTGAGTCTTCCATGTGGTGATCTTCTGAAAATTGCTCAGGTAAGTCACAACTTTCTTTCTCTCAGACTTAGGAAGCAGCTTCGGAAGATGTTCGACTGACTCACTTTTTTCTGGAGTATTTTGCATTTGTTTGTCACCAGTGAACTGATGCCAGGCTCCATTATTATTGTAACGGTAGGAGAAAGAGAATCAATCCTTCCTTTATGATGGCTTACGCTGACGAGCACACTGTACACCGCTTATTTGCCTAGTTCAGCTGATAAAGCTGAGCAGAGCATTTTCTCATAGTGGATCTGCGTGGATGATCCTGAAATGTGTCCAGTAACAATGGCTGTGTGTTCGCTTGGTGATAAATATTGTAATGGAACAAAAGATATTCACCACATAATCAATGTAAAATTTATGTCTTTGTTTAGTACAAACATAATGCCATTAGGCATGGATTTAACTTCCTTGAAAATTCAATTTTCACCGACAAATAAATGAGTTGCGCAATTAAAAAGAAAAGCATCTTCATATCGTTCGTTCGCACACGAAGCAGGGCAAGTGTTGCTTTCAGGCAGCACAGGACGTAGTGGCCTTCAGTTCAGTGTGTATTTAAGCTTTGGTCAACAAAGCCCCAAAAAAGCAGGTACTGATCTAAGCTAGATAAGCTGCCGTCTAGTTTATCATGTTTATGCAAACGGTAACCAGGCTAGAGTGGAGAGCACGGCGGATAGCCCAGGTCTCACTAATGGACTTTTCACGTACTGTATTATGGCCATCTCTATAATGTGCAGCCTAATGCTTAGCCACAAACCAGATTCTTTTATTAAAGGTGTTTACCCTTTTTTTTTTTTTTGGCAATAGAGCTTGATCGTTGGGAGACTCATAATGATTTTTTTTCCGCTTGAATCAATCGCTACGGTTGCTAATTGCCAGCCCACCTTCTGTTTCAATGTTAGCCATCACTGATTGTTCTCTTTGTCCAGATTGAAAAGCCTAATGTCTCCTATCAGCCCTTGTGTGTTTTTGAGTGTATCATGGCAAGGTGAACAAAAAGCTTTTCCTGTTTTTGGTGGCACATGTTCTTCACGTGTGAAACAATCATGACGACTAAGTGCAACTATAAATTGAAATATACTGTAAACTGCAGTCTCATCTCATCTCATCTCATTTCATCTCATCTGACCCTCAATGCTGGAGGAGTGTGCCTGGTTTTCATGTCCACGCTTTGATCAAGTAAAGCTTAAAAGAGACAAAGACAGGCACTTCATTGATTATTATATGACAAGTAGTCCATCTTCTTCGCATGTGATTCAATCAAGCTGGTTACGCAATAGGCTCAGTCTGATTGGCTGAAGGAACACTTCTGGCAGAAAGATATTTTGGGAGATTCATTTTCTGGATCCTGATTTAGCAGACTGAGGAGAGAAACATAATGTTAACCGCTCAGTTTTAGCAAATACAGTTGTGCTGGTTCATGCCAGTTAATAATTACACACCAGTCCTTGACCTGCTAGAGCTGAGAAAATGTCTCGGTGTGCATTCATAGTGCTAATACTAATAACTATTAGAGAGAGGAAATAAACACAAGATCTGGGTATTCATGAGTATCTGGGAAAGTGGGACTGACACGGATGCAAGTACTGTATATATCCTACCAGATGTTTGGTACACAGCTTTTACTGTTTATTTATTTATCTGCTGAATATGGAACACCATTAGAAAATTCTCCACTGTGAACTGATATTTATTTCTTTAATTCCAAAGTTAAAAATCACCGGTTGCATCCCAACAAAGGCGAAATAAAGAGCTGGCATGGCTTCTGAGCATGAATCAGCAACTCTGCCTTGTCATTCACGTGTGTTTGAACTTTGATTTAATTTCAGTGAGCACCCCTAATTTTGCTGATTTATTGCTGATAATCACTCACAATGGAAACCAATCAAAAATGTGGGGATGGACTGACTGGCACGCAGAAAGAGGCTGCACTGCGCACTCTCATCCAGCGCACAGGATATCAATTACACCAGGTAGGAGTCACCACCGACAACAGACTACAAAATCCAGCATGCTGTGCCTCGGGCTAAAGTGGAAAAAGGGGAAGAGAGAGAGACAGAGGGAGAGATGGGTTTGGGATAGAGGCAGCGTGAAAGAGTATAATTATACAGTCTAAATTCACACCCTGTTTTGGCACATTAATTATTACATAAGCAATATAACATATGTTGGAAATATGACCATCCTCAGGTTTTCCTGCATTAAATGCAATGATAAAACGTCCACTAATGCAAAGACTAAATGATGAATTACCATCCCATGTTACAGAACAGAATGGTGTTAATGTTACAACTCAAGTTCGTGATCATTTCTCTAGAATGGTGTGTTTTTGTACTGTGCAAAAAAAACACACCATTCTAGAGAAATGAACTAATTTTAGATTTATGAGTACTAGCAGTAATCAGCAACACACCGAACTGAAAAATTTTATCAAATCATAATTTGTCTTTTCAAATAAGGGGTGTTTAAGTCAAACCAGGACTTTTGATTGTGTAGAATAACAGAATACAGTTAAGAGTAAAAAACTACCTTTATGTCTCAATATAATCCCCTGATACACTAATGCACTTATTCCGGTGTTTCATTAGTGCTTGGATACCATCAAGGTCGAAAGTTTTCTCAGTATGCCGGAGCCATGATTGGAGCACCTGCTTCATGTCTGGAACACTGGAAACCCCAAAATGTGGAAATCACTTTGGTTGTAGGGCGAATGTCGCAATAACTCACATCTGTGTTCCTGTAATGTGCACGTGGTGTTCATGAATGACTTTCATGCAGATGCGTCTTTTATGCAAGATGGTGACAAATTGTCCATTGATTTTCAAGGATCAGACATTTCACTTGCAGGATGTTCACGGGAGCGACTGCAATGGACGCCGAGCCACCATTCAAAATGTTTGCACCATATATACTGTATGTCTTCTGTAAATGTTAAAAAAGTTCCAGAAAAAAGTTCATCACAAGTCCTGGTTTGGATTTTTGTGGTCTCTTAAAATCCATTACTCAACAAAATACCAACATTTCTGTGTTATATTAAATTTAATATATGTTATATTAAAATGTATATAAAAACTGACACTTTTGAACCATACTGTATACACATGAAATGAAAAGATTTTAAAATGTATATTTTATGCAGTAATCCATAGTGTTATGAGAAGGATTCATTAATAATAAACGTATAAGAACATTGCAGATCTAATTCCAAGTGGAAACCTAGAGGAGGATTTGACACACACATTTCACTAAGACTAATTAGGATTTTATTTATTGAGATACTCAAATTATGTTTCTTTTATGGTGTCTGAATTCAGAATTCAATATAGTTCATGAACATTGAGCACGAGAAGAAATACTACTGGGAGCTATCAAGAGTATCTAGCACCACCCTGTGATGAAGAACTAGCACTGCTGTCCATGTCCAGCTACAGTGAACACTGCTACCAATACATTTTCCACTGTATTTGTAGACTGTTATTGTTTATTATAACCAGAGTTACAATAGTGATAGTAAGATGGTTAATCACCATCAATGAGCTGGATGAGGTGTAAAAGTACATGTTTCTGCTACAAAACCGTCCATCACTCCATCCTTTCAGAGCACAGGAGAGATATAATAACGTCCACCTGCTGATCTTTGGATATTTGCATGGCTGTCTATCACAGTTCTTGTTCTGTCCTTTAGGAAAATGGCCAGAGAAGATATGGAGGTCCACCACCTGATTGGGAAGGACCACCACCAGAAAGGGGCAGTGAGATCTTTGTGGGCAAATTACCTCGAGACCTCTTTGAAGACGAGCTGGTACCTCTTTGTGAAAAAGTAAGACATTTTTCAAGACGTTAAACTACATTTGTTGGTAGCCTGAACCTGGCGAAATTATATTTTTTTGGTTATCTGAACATGGTTTAAAAAACATTCTGTCTTGTTTTCTGGGTGTTTTTAAAATAACATTCTTGAATAAAGTTTTCTTATGCACTTTAAATCGGTATCACGATGAATTGAGAAAGGTTATAGTGCTGGTAGTTATTTTTGTCTTTTTTTCTTGTTTATAGTTTGGCAAAATATATGAAGTACGGATGATGATGGATTTCAACGGGAACAACCGAGGTTACGCTTTTGTCACCTTCGGTACAAAACAAGAAGCCAAGAACGCCATGAAGCAACTCAATAACTATGAAATTAGGTACAGAGTGTAAAAAAACAATTATGATTGATTCTGAGATTGCAGTGCCCTGCTAACTACAAGACATTCCCTAATCTTGCTTTAGGAACGGTCGTCTCCTGGGTGTCTGTGCAAGCGTGGACAATTGCCGCCTGTTTGTGGGAGGTATCCCCAAAACCAAGAAGAAAGAAGAGATCCTCGCTGAAATGAAGAAGGTGACGGATGGTGTGGTGGAGGTGATCGTTTATCCCAGTGCCGCCGACAAGAGCAAGAACAGAGGCTTTGCTTTTGTGGAGTACGAAAGCCATCGTGCTGCAGCCATGGCCAGGAGGAAACTCCTACCAGGTAACACTGAGATTTAGACACTTAGACGAAGGATTTGCTTGAGGGTCCTTGATCTGGTAGAAGCTTAGGTCTTTCTAATGCTTAGGTTTTTCAAATACTGTCAGAAAAAAAATTGAGCCTTCAGCTAGTCTATGCACACATCTTTTACTTTGTATAATTCATTAAACCTGCAAGACCGACTGATGGAACAATTTGAGACTGTTTTTGTCCACAGGTCGGATCCAGCTGTGGGGTCATGCCATCGCTGTGGACTGGGCAGAACCAGAAGTGGAAGTGGATGAAGACACAATGTCTACTGTAAAGATCCTGTACATCAGAAACCTGATGCTGCCTACAACAGAAGAGACCATTGAGAAGGAGTTTAATGCCATTAAACCTGGTAATTCAGTTATCCTTATCAATCTCAGTCCAATGGATTGATCAGTTTGATCAGATTTAAAGAAAAAGTATAAAAGCTTGTGGCATGGCAGAGGAATGGGGACACGTTTGAAACCATGGTTTCTAGTTTCTTTTCACCCCCCTTAAAATATACCTGTAAGTGGACAACTTACTCTAGATCAGTGCTCCTCAACCCTAGTCCTGCACATTTAATGGTTTCTCTGCTCCCACCATACCTGATATAACTAATTTGCTAATCAACAGCTTCTTCTAAATAGGAATGTGTGTGATAGTGCAGGGTAAACCCTTAAATGTCCAGGGCAGGGGGTCCTCCAGGATCACGGTTGAGGACCACTCTAGATTGCCCTTACTGTAGGTGTGAATGAGTGTGTAAATGGATGTGTGAATGATGGCTTGCCCTGGACTGGTATCCCATTTTCCCAACTCATGTTCTTAAGACAGACTCCATGTCCTTGGTGCGTTATTAATGATTGCTCCCGTTTGACTTCTGCTTGTACAGTACCTTATAAAATGTTTAATTTTTTTTATCATCTTGCTTTCCAGTTTTAATTAAAATCATAAAGAACTCTCGGTGGCATGATTAAAAGATATATGTGACGTCCTTACAGGTTCAGTGGAGAGGGTGAAGAAGATCAGGGACTATGCTTTTGTACACTTCTCTCAGAGAGAAGACGCCATTGCAGCTATGAATGCATTAAACGGAAAGGTGAAGCAACTTGTTGTCATGGCTACATAATCTACATAATCTAGCACATTTTAAACAAATGAGCCAGTTGTTAATAAACACTTTCCCCCTTCAGGTGATTGATGGCTCCCCTATAGAAGTGACGCTGGCTAAGCCAGTGGATAAGGACAGTTATGTGCGTTACACTCGTGGCACAGGGGGACGAGGGACGGCTCTGCTGCAGGGTGACTACGCCTACACACTGGGTCAGATGTATGACCCCTCGGCTGCTTACCTGGGTGCCCCAGTGTTTTATGCACCTCATGCTTACGCAGCTTTGCCCAGTCAGTTCCGCTTCCCCACTGCTAAAGGTCATGTGAGCGCTCGGGGTCTGGTGCGTCCACCCTCTGTCAGAGGTGAGTATTCACAAATCAGCATTTCTAAGCAAGCCAATCCCTGCAAATTGTGCTTCAACGAAATCCAAATCAACAGTTTCTGATCCAATGTATTTTATTGCATTAAATGTTGGCAGAGTTTAAATTAATTAACATTATTTATGATTAATAATTATTGCATTTTTAGACTGTGTGTGCAATGGTACAGAAATAATAAAGAATAGCTCTTTCATAGTACTGTGTGACTTGCTTGTCAGGTGAATTATATGGCATTTGGTGCAGCCCTTGTTTTTTTTCGTGAATTTATTCTCCATGCCTGCATAATACAGTCATGTGATTACTAGAAATTGCGACATCAGCATCAATCTGCAAATAAAATGACATCACAAATCAGAGCCTGTACTGTGCTGGCTTGGAGCTTTCTAAATCTTGATCGAAACCCAGGTGATTTCTGGTGATTTGATTCGATTCAATGCCTTCTTGCATTCCTAGAAATTTACATGAATATGCCTGTAGGGGCGGCAGGTGTGCGGGGGCTGGGCGGTCGAGGCTACCTCGCCTATGCGGGTGTGGGCCGTGGCTGCCCCACATATCAGCTAAAGTCTGATAAACACCCTGAGGACAAACTCTACGACCTCCTCCCTGGCATGGAGCTCACACCCATGAACCCTGTTACCCTGAAGCCACAGGGAATCAAACATGCTCCACAGGTAAACACACAGAATTCCAAATGTCACTTGACTATTTAAAGCAGTCTGTTTATCTTGATGGAATTAATTAATTGTCTGATTATCATTATTTTTTTTTTGTTGAAATATGGTATAGAGTATGGAATAGAGATATGCAAAACTGTCACTAAACTGTATGATGTTTGCCTGGCCAATGAATAATGCAACTCTCTGGAAATATATGTAGTATATACAGTACTGTATGAATCCATATGCCACCCCTGCTAGGTGTCATATACTCCAACTCATCATTATAAAACTGTACAAACTGTCTATTTCTTTCTTTGTAATTTCTTTCAACTGAAATTAAAACTCCACATTTTTTTGGGGAGATATCTATCAAGGAATATTTATAACACCTGTATTTATTGATGAGCTATACATTTATACAATATCTATACAGTAATGTGTTCCCTTATACAGATCTTGGAGGATATTTGTCAGAAGAATAACTGGGGTCAGCCAGTGTACCAGCTTCACTCTGCCATTGGACCAGATCAGAGGCAACTCTTCCTTTACAAAATCACCATCCCTGCTCTGGCCACTCAGTACCCTAATATGTAAGCTGAAATCTTCTCAATTCTCAATATCTGAACCTACAGAATTGTCTAAAAGTCCAAACCTATGACTCTTGTTTTCATTTAAAATAACTATATTTTAACTGGTTGAACCTCTTAAGACCCGAGCTTTAATTTTGTATGCATTTAAAAATCTTTCCAATATATTTGGGATCAGTAGGACCTGATTGTCTTTGAACAGGAACGTGTTTCTACTAATTTGTGTATCGCGCTTATGCTCCCGTTAGATGAGGCTATAAAGTGTCTTCTAATGAGGATAACGTGTCTACGTTAGACAGAATTAAGTATAAGGTGCACCGAACCCAAAAAGTAATGTCTCTCCGCAGGATGCAGGGTCCCAGGAGGTTGAGATGACTTGAGATGAGATGAGATGAGGATGGATAGGATCAAGAATGAGTTCA
Organism: Clarias laeviceps; assembly: GCA_030014305.1. Taxonomy (NCBI): domain Eukaryota; kingdom Metazoa; phylum Chordata; class Actinopteri; order Siluriformes; family Clariidae; genus Clarias; species Clarias laeviceps. The sequence continues at coordinate 6,108,875 of JAQMYJ010000006.1, read as the reverse complement.
TCAGAGGGACAACCCATGTTAGATGTTTTGGAGATAAAGTCCGAGAGGCCCGATTGAGGTGGTTTGGACATGTTCAGAGGAGAGATTGTGAATATATCGGTAGAAGGATGCTGAGGTTG
>JAQMYJ010000006.1:6078461-6091648 GCA_030014305.1 Clarias laeviceps | reverse complement strand
ATTTGTGGTGATAAGCTGATGCAGTTCCTCTATGATTCTACAGGTGGTACTCTAAACTATTTACACATCATCCTGTGTGGTAGGAGCAAATGATTTGGAAAGTTTGTTTAGAATTGTAACAAATTCTAAAAAAAAAAAATTTTCGAATTAGGATATTTATAAAATTGGTATAAAGATCAAATTGGCACCTAGGCATCAAGATAATATTGTATTGGGTGGTCTCTGGTGATTCCCGGTGACTCCGCTGAAAGAACAAGTGGTGTTGCTAACTTATTAAAATTTTTGCTAGATTTGATGGCCTTCAGCAGGCACTGTCAAACATTCATGGGTGATAATATTATTTTAGGTTGTAGCCCACATACATATCCGTAGCACCACGGTTTCGGGATATATAAGACGACAAACTGGGTTTTAACTTCCCACAGGAAGAATAAACATACATTGATCTGTCCATTCATCTTTGAAGGTTCAGTGTTCATAGTGTACTTGCCTGTTTTTGGGAGTAAGCCATGCTGTGTCGCGGGTTTGTTTGTGTTTCGTGAGGATTGTGGTGGCTTGTAGGTGCATTATTATCGTTCTATTCTGTCTATACACGACAAACTATTGTGTTGATTGGCTCTGTTGAGTGACGCGTATAGTCATGAGCCTCGAGGGAAAAAGCACTATATTCATCCAAAAAAGGGTAGATGCTGTGACATAATCTGGCCCATTACTGCTCATAACTCCATTTCCACTTAACATTTTGCTTTCATTTATGGTGCAGGTTTAACTTCAGGCACATACCGAACTACTGGCAAAGTTTCATTAAATTCGGTCTCGCCAGTTTTGCATGATGCTGTGACAAAATCTAGCTGGACAGACATACAGATAGACACGCAAACAAATTTTTCGGAGACAATGTATGAAACGTAAAGATATCATTGAAAGAGCGAGTTCTGATCACTGTACAGACATAACCTTTATTTTATTTATATACTGTAGGTAATACTAAATCATGGAATAAATTAATTATTAGGAAAGATGCCACAATTACAATAAATAAATTGATAGTGAATAGAAACTGTAAATATAATTTAATATAATTCCTGCTTACCAGAGGCACATCTGCTACTGGTCCAGTACAATCTGCTCGACCCACTCCAATCAGATAAAAGTTACTCCCAGCACTCCCAGGGGTAACGGGCTCTTCTGTAGTCTCTGTGTTAGATATTATAAAACCATGTTCATTAAATACTTTAAAAAAAGAATGCAAGGTATTTCTCTAAAGCTTTCAAGTATCCCATTTTATCTGCAATAAGGAATGAAAATACTGTATATAATGTATTATTTATCCTGTAATATCATTAGAAGAAAATTAAACCAAAGAACATGACTCACTGTGCACGTCTGAGTTAACGTCAAGAGTTAATATGGTTATAAGTCCCAATACGACTCCAGTCATCAGAACAAACAGAACTATGAGCAAAACCTCCAAAGTGGTGAGATTACAGCATAGTGATTTCCGAGCCATGCTTCAACTCGGGACAGACACACTGCAACCGCAAAAACATAACTAATTTCACAGCATGAACATGAGAACATCATTTCTCAGATACTTAATACTTAGAATATAATAATACACTATAGGAATAATAACAGTAGTGTAAATATTTGTAAGAGAAAATAGAGAAATAATGAGATATATGACTAACTATTATTAGATATTACTGTATGTAATGTTTATATGTTGAAAAAGTTGTAACTTACAGTGAGAGCAAACCAGCTTCACAACCAAATCAATATCTCTGAAGAGAAATACAAATGGCTCTTGCCCTCATAGAGCAAAGATCTTATTCCCTCCTTGGTGCAAAGGTAGCTTGCAGTCACTATTTTATAGCTATTATTCAATATCTTTTAGGTGTACACCACTATTGTGCTTGTCTTAGACTGATATTGTAAGATACCGTATTTACATTTGCGCAACAAAACTAAAACATCATAATTATAATTATAGTTATATTAAATAAAGAGTAAGTGATATCAGGCTGCCCTGTGGAAACGAAAGTCTGTACATTTTTACAGCTACTAGTAGACGTTATTGATAGAAGCATAAACTAAGGAGAGGAACACATTTGTCTACATAACCGCACTTGAGAGTTTTAGTATCACATAGATTGCTATTGATTGACTGTATTGGTGAAAGAAGCTTTACAACCCAAACTACAGACCATGTGACAAGAAGGCAATGGATAATGAAGCTGTAGTCGTGATGTGCCAAGTTGAATTTGGGCAAAACATTGACTTCAGCCATAACATTACAACCCAAAACATTAGTGTTGCGTAAGACCTCTGGGGTTGTGCTGTGGTGTCTGGAACCGGGTCATCGGCTGCACGTGCTCTGGGTTGTCCAACTCGATTGGATTGGGATCTGCACAGTTTGGAAGTTCTGTCAGTTTGGCCTGATGTGTTACAGCATGGTGGTGGGATGATATCACGGTCAGCATTGACTTTTTCCCTAATAGTTTAATGCTGCATTGGATTTTCTATGGGATCAGACCAGATAGGCTGGACTTTGGTCCCCACAGGCATAAATGAGCCGTGGATGCCCATCATTCTGCCACCAGTTTAATGGTATATAATTAAAAAGTTAATTAAGAAGTGTTAGTGTTATGGCTGATTGGTGTATCAGTGTTTTGCAAGACATATCAGTATACACACTCGTACTGTTGACAAAGGCCTATTTGAATGTTTATGATAATACAGTATATGTAAAAAGATAAGATGTTTTAAGAAGATCATGAAACATCATTGGTGTAGTGTTTGGATTAGTTTTAAATATGAATCGAATTTCATTTATTTATTTATTTTTTTACAGTCATGCTCTCTATATTCAACCATATGTTGTTATTTTTTCCTATTTTATGTCTATATAAATAGAAGAAAGGTTTGGTCTGTACATTGGTCAGGACTCGCTCTTTCAATGATGGGGCCCAACAGCGGTAACCTGGTGGAGCTGGGGCTCGAACCACTGACCTTCTGATCAGTAACTCAGTGCCTTAACCATAGGCCCTGAAATTTAGAAAGACCTGTATGTCTGTATGTCTGTCCAGTCGAATTTGCCACAGCATCTCGCAAAACTGTCAGGACAGAATTTAATAGAACTTTGCCAGAGCTTTGGTATTTGCCTGAAGTTAAACCTACGCCATAAATTGAGCCAAAATGTTGAGTAGAAGTGAAGTTATGAGGAGTTATTTGCGTACTGCATATGCCTCAAACTCTGGGTGCGTCTTAAATCGACTGCTGGACAGAATTTATTGAAACTTTTTCAGTACTTAGATATCTGCCTGAAGTTTAACCCGCACCATAAGTAAAATCAAAGTGCGGAGTAACAGCAATGTTACTGTATGAGGCGGATTTAATATCCTAATAAGATCATTAAAATAAGTTACTAATAAGCTACTTGCTCAATGTAAACAAACACCTGAACCAATAGATATTAATTAGAAAATATAAAGTGAATATTTTTACTGGGATTAGTCCATATTTTCACTGCTGAAATAACAGCGCTGAAGAGGTATAAGTGAATTTTAACGCGCTGGAGTCGTTTTAAGACAAAACTTCATCTTTATCTGATCTACTTTTTTGATTTCTCAATTATCGAACAGGGAGTGTATTTGGGTGATGACGAAAGAAGGCGTAAGATAATCAACTTAAAAAAATTAATTAATTAAAATAAATTAAAATGAATTCTTATATTACTAAATTAGGCAGAGAGTTCTGCTGTAAGACAGACAGACAGACAGACAGACAGACAGACATGTGCCTGGGCTTCAACCTGACATAATAATATCACTGATTACATCGACGCTCATCAGCATATTTATAGCTTTAACCTTTTAACTATTTCTACAAACCGTTTTCTCGGGTACTTATGCTGGTTATAAAGATAAGACACACATACACACAATTCTAACACAAACTCAGAATTGCAGCTGTTATGGGAAAACCACAGCTGCTGAAGATTTCCTGTCTGCTTGTCGTTTAGCTGTGCTGTTGTACAACTACATTCACTGTCATGTAAACTGAATGATTCGTTTTATTTGTCTTAATTTATGAGTTTCTATTGGTCCGTTTGCATTAATTATATAAAACAAATGGTTTTCACAAAATGATCTTGATTGTGTTATTATTATTATTATTATTATTATTATTATTACTCCCTGACCAAGTAAAATAGCATGCAGCTGTGTTTGTGAAAGAGAAAACCAAACAGTACTGTAAGTCACTCTGGAAAAATGCATCACCTAAATGCAATTTAAACTCAGCAACATAATGCATACATCAAAGTGCAGTAATCCATACAAATTACATGATACGAAGGCAATCAAGTAAGTTAGTCACTTCTTATGTGTAAATCAATGCTCACTCAGGATACAGGATTTAGGATGCAGACTTTTTAACAAAGTTACAGAACTGTAATGAATACCAAATTCCGTGTGTAAATAAATCAAATAAAATATAATGAATCAAATAAATAAATAAATAAATAAATGAAAAACACTCTTTGTTCAACTTCATAACTGGTTCATGATTTTAAAAGTAGCTGCAATTACATATAAAGCATGCACTTGAAATTATAGAAAAAGTGAAAAGATGCACATTTTTAGGCAGTAGATAGTAACCTTACGTCTCTTAAAAAATAATAATAATAAAATAAAAAGTTCAGGTCAGGGAGCAAACAAATCATGATCAATTGCTTCAGTTTATATTGTACACTCAGTGGTTATTTGGATGATTTACAGTTCTGGATCTCTACATCCTGATCCACAACTCTACTTAAAACATTACCGTGCATGACAAAACCTTTTAAAGAGTCTATACCTCTATAATATTTATGCATGTGTATATTTATACCCTATTTGTGGTTTTTCCACATCGTCGATTCCAGTAACGTGACTGTGTTCTTAAGAGCATTTGCATTACCAGCTCATTCAAATCTTTTTTTTTTTCTTTTCTTTCTACCACAAAGCACAAAATATTTATTTCAGTCTAACCAGTTTTCCTCTTTTTTTTTTTTTTTTAAATATTCAAATTGTGGACACTAGTTGCATTCGACTGCCTTGTGGTGCCCAAATCCTTCATCTTTCACAATCTGACTCCTGGATATGTTTATCTGTACCATCCAGTGATGTGAGAACCTCATCATTCAGTACATTCAGGTCGTCAGCTGACTTCATTTTATTCCATCACTTCATGCCCTCCCCTTCTTACCCTGACACGACCTGGAATAGTGTTCCCATTGCTCCAAAGTCCAAGCTTTATACTCTCCTTTCTTTAGTTTAGTCTCACTAACAAGTGGTTTTTGTTTGCCTTTGCAGCTGTTTAGTCCCGGCCCTGTGAGTTCTCATTATATTGTATGTGTGGAAATGCACTTACTTTCACTTTTACACAAAGCTTTAATTTCTGTTGTCCTTTTTTTTAATGATATAACAAGCATTTAAGTCATTTTTTTCCAACCACATTTATTCCATAACATTTACAGGTTTTAATGTATTGCACAATTTTTAACCCATTAATTATTATTATTTTAACAATTTCCTTAGTTGTTTTTCATTGTTTGATGCAGGCCAACAATTTGTCTTTTCTGCAATGGTGACTTTTGTTCAGGCCAGGTGTATTTTATACAGATTTTACCAACTGAGCTCCAAGCTGACCACATTAGGATAACAATATAGCCAATTTGTTAATATTTATCCAATAATATCCAATAGAATACAATGTAATTATAATTTATAATTATTAAAAATAAGTCCTATGATGTTCTAGTCTGTTCGATAAAGTTCCATAATGTCGCGCAACATTCCAGGAATATTTCCCACCTAAAGAGGATAGTTAGTTCCTGATGTGTTTTATATGATCCTATTGTTGATGCAATGAAATGTAAAACCCAGACATTACATTTGGCAGACACTCTTGTCCAGACTGAATTACATTTTTATCTCATTAGACATCTGAGCATCTGAGGGTTAAGGGCCTTGCTCAAGGGTCCAACAGTACCAACTTGGTGGCTGGGTTTGATCCTGGGACCTTGTGATCAGTAGTCCAAAGCCTTTAACACTGAGCTACCCAATGCCCCCAAATATATACCCAAACATAACATCACTTTCAGACCTAGCGTTGATTTAAAATAAATAAATAAATCAAATTAAAAAAATATAAAAATAACTATCAATAGTACCACATTTCGGGAATTTGCACAAAGTGCAGAAATAATAAACTAATAATATGGGACATAACCGGACCCATGTGGTGTGGTTAAGGTTAAACATGTTTATAGCTTTATAATAAGAACCTGTTTGGGGTTCTACACAGAACCCTTAAGGATTCCTCCAGAGGAAAAAAAAAAAAAAAGGGCAGAATAATTTTGGATTCCATGATTATATTAGGTAAATTAGTGACATTCTAAACGCATTCCCACTGCACAATGGAAATCCACTTTTGTTAAAAAAATGTTTTAATTAAAACCACAATTTATGAATTTTTTATGATTTCTACTTCTGTCGTTCCTGCAGCTACATGCAGGTTAAAGTTTAGATGTCTACATATGGTACTTCCATACATTTCCTTAACTTCCTCCACACTCCATTGCAAACTAGAGTGGTCCACGCAATATTGGAATTCCTAAACCCGTAAACAGAAACGTATTATTACTACTAAGGTGCTTTTTAATGATTGTGAATGATTATTAAGGTATGTTGGTATTATTAAAGCTGTAACATGAGGTCTGCTTTCCTGGTCTTATGGATCTTGTCCTCTTCTTCAACTTGCCACTGTGTTACTGTATGCTGCTTTTTAGCGCTTTTAGTACTCACTAAGGGAATGCAACTCAATTTGTGCTGCATATTTCCCACACTCTACCCAAGTCATATGGGTCCTGGGATGATCATTTGCTGTTTTTCCTGTCAACAAACCTGCTGGGAGTTGAGCTTAAAAATGGTGGAGGGCCAAATGAAACATCGTTTCGGTAGAGTGAGGTTCACAAAGTCAACACATGGGGACAAGTTTTATGGAAAAAGGAGACATTTTGCTGACATGGTTTGGGTTCACTTGCTGCCAGAAATGTCCTTGCAAATGAATACAAAGTTTCCCCTCTTCTGATTTGGAGGGGTCTCAGTCCACTGTACAGGACAAGAGGACTCAGTGAACGGGTTGATTAAGATGAGACTGGAGTAAACCGAATGCTATTCCTCAGATCTTAACCCAGTTGAACAGTGAGAGATGTATTAGACAGGACTCCAATACCATCGCTAAAACACCAATGTAAGGGAATATCTTTTGGAAGAACAATCTTCTTCTGTGGATTAGAGATCCAGAGATGTGCTGAATGTATGCTAGATGATGCTCAATATATAACTAGTATACATTACATTGGTTTTCCGAGTTGTGTGTACCTGATCTAAGGTTGTACTTGGTAAAATGTCAAATGCAAACTGATGGAAATGTCAAATGCCGTTGATTGTCTTTGATTTATGCTTCTGCATCAAGTCTACTCCATAGGTGCCACGTAGGCATAGACCCTACACCATACACCATAGCCTGATGAGTGCCTTCCTGGTAACGTAACTACCCATTGAAACATTTAACCATTTCCTCAGATTTCTCCTCTCATTTCTGCATTGTTGCAATTTCTGTAAAAATATCCGTTGTTCAACATTCTTTAGCTCCAACTCTAACAAGATCCCTTCAGTTCCATTCGTCAAGTATAAATGCGTAGCCTTTGTGCATGAGACAAAACCCTCTCTTTTATTTATATAGATATACATCTTGTTTTTTTGTTTTTCAGAATCGCACTAGTACCTTCGGTCGGCTCTCACATTTACACCGTGTCTACTGACTATACGTAAGAAAAAAAAAAAGTGCAATCACATTTACGAACGTGTCTTTGTGTTACTGTCTCAATTGCTGCTGGATATCTGGAATTTCCCTGGGGATCAATACTAAGTATACCATCTTTTTAAAAAGGCACTGCATCTTCAGGCACAAAAAGAGACATACCATGTTTTTTTTTTTTGTTTTGTTTTTTGTTTCCACACAATAACCACAAGTTCTATATTATTTTAGTTGTGTGCTAATGGTTGTCATTTATTTGCCAAAAAAAAAAAAAAAAAAAAAAAACACGTTTGAAATTGTTAGCAGCTTTTCTCATCATGTGTTGTACAGAACAGCCACGGTTATCTTGTGAACAAAATACGAACCTGCTCGTTAACCACACTGGACAGGGTAGACGTGATCGAACGGACGTCCAGCGATCAATACGGAAAGACACTGAAACTACTCTCCTGTCCATTAGGGAAAGATTTAAAGCAGAACTGAAGACATTTGTCTCAGACAAGATACCAGGACATGAAATGTGTTACTCTATTCCATTAAGTGGAATATTTTTGGAGCTGTAATAATAAATAAATCTAATAGAAATAAAAAAAAAAAACAAGAACTGATTATGGAGGTTGGCTTGGTGGTCATTAATGGTTGAAAAGAGACAAATTTTTATCAAAGTTTATGTTCCTTAAAGAACATGCTTTACCACGACTTGGGCATTTCCTAAAACCAAAAAGAGTTCGCTGTTTAAAAGAAAAAAACAAAACAAAAAAACATTGAGTGCAAGTGTAAAAGATAATACAACAGGTCTAGGTCTAAATGATGGTCTTAGCCAACGATGGATGTCGACACTACAACACTGCAGCTATACCAATCAACCAAAGAAATAATACTAACATGAACTAATACCTTTGCACTTACCGTCAATTTCTACCACCAATAAATTTTTTACAACATCTGGGGTTTTTACGTCCATCATTTTTCTCTAAATGCTAAGCACGGAAACTGTTTCAGCATTTAAAAACTTCATGTAGTGCTGAATATTTCTGCCTCTTATCAACATTAATGTACCACTGAGACCATAAGCTTAAAAAATATACATATATATATATATATATATATATATATATATACACACATGTGTATATATATATAAAATAAACACACAAAACACACAAAGACTCCAGGATCGATGCACAATCCTGACGAGGAAGGCACTGAGGAAGTTTGTATCACCGAAAACAGTCTTTTGTCTCCATTCGCTCTCAATTTAAAAAAAAAAAAAAAAGTGTCATTCTTCTTCTGAAAAATAAATCACTATTCTTTATAGAAAGCCATTTTGTTGTTTACGTGGATAGCTACAAAACTGCACTTGTCTTCAAATAGATTCTTTCCTGCGAGTCGTTTTTTTTCTGGGGAAAAAAATATAACAAACTGCAGGATTTTCAGTTAAAGGGACACTTCTACGCTTGGGTGCGTGGGTAAAGCGAACAGTCTGGAAGAAAAATTATAATAATAATTATAATAATAATAATAACAACCTGCTGTTTGGGGCAAACTTTAGATTCCACTCGGTCATGTACGTAGGTCAGTCGTTAAACATAGTGAACTGGCTCAGTCTGAAAGCGGATGGAAATGTCTGTAACTTGTTCACTTTACTCCATGTTCAAGTAACACATGGACGCAGAACGTCTACCGAATTAGCGGTTTTGTCACGTCGCTGAAAAAAAAGGGTGACCACTTTTGGCAGGTGCTAAGTGATAAAGGCATTCATTATTCATACTACACACACCTCGCATCCCATAAGCGCATCAGGGCTGAAATGCGGAGGGAATGCCTGTAGTGGCTGAGGAATGAAATGCGTTGGATGACGATAGTTCTGGTGTGGTGGACCGGGACGTCTCGTGGCCGAGCGGTAAAGGGATTGGCTTGTCACATGACCTGGCACTTAAGGCAAGTCTTTCAGAGTCTCGCTCTTCGGATCGAGCTTTTTTGTTTGTCTGTTTTTTACGATCAGTCCGAGTCGATCCTGGTGTACTTCACAGTGCCCCACTGTATCGATCGCCACGAGAACGGGATGTGGTAACTGCGAGGGACGACACCTTGCACATTCCGTTCCAGATACTGGAAGACCTGGTACCACCAGACGCGGGACAGGAAGTTGCTCTGAGACGCTGCCTTGAGTTCCTGCGTGATCAGAAGAAGAGTTTTAGAAGAAGAAAAAAAAAAAACCCAAAAAAAACTAAAAACTGTACCCTAAAAAATAAATCAGCATTAATATGCCAAACATAATTCTAACAAATAAATAAATATTATTTCATCCTTATTTAAAAGCTAACAATGTTTGTACACATGACAAAATTGAGTACGCATCCGTGCTGCATCTCTGCTATCTCAAAAAAAGGAAACTTACCGACTGGTTGGCCATGGTGTGGTACCACCAGAAGAGACGAGTGGTGATGTAGTAGGCGATGACTACGTCTATGGTGTAGTGATCATGAGCGAGGAGGATGCAGAACACGCCCACGCCGCACAGCGTCCCACACGCCCAGTGGTAGTACCAGAAGCGTCTAGGAGAGTCTGTGAGACACGGAAAGGAGACAAAGTGTTTCAAACCAAGCAAAACTTCATTTCTTTTTATTTACCAAAAAAACTAAAAGGTGACACTATAGCCTATTGCAATCCAATTTAAAAACCGTCTTCTTACACTCTTTAATGAAGAGATAGGCGAGGGTCAGCATGACCGTGTGGCCGCTGTAGAGGTAGTCCCCGCACATGTGATGAGCGCCGGTGATGGTTAAACCCCCGCCGGCGAGCATCTTCATCACCCGCCACATCTGGGACTGCCAATCTCCGTGCAGCTGTGACACAGAAAAGAAAAGTGTGTCAGGTTAAAGGAGCTGGTGTCCATGAGCGATTCTGACGACGAGAAATCCAGCCTCTAATATCTGCTCTCGGATGCAACCAGTGTGAAGTACTTCAAATGAGGCGTTACGATTCCTGTTAAAACAAAGAGTCGCTTTTTTTTTGCCAAAACTAACATGCGTTTATTTGTTTAAGAACAGGTCGTGATTTATTCATCATGATTGCATTTCAAGTTGGTACGGCATGATGGAACTAGTTAGCTTCTGTTATAGGAAAAACAAGTGCAGATTTGTAATATAGAGCTGTGAATCATAGACAGACTGTTGATTTGATGCTTTTTGATGTTTAGGCATTGTGATGTTTTTCCCTATAATAGTACAGGCATGAGTGACCCGTGACCCTGCCTACACATAAGGGCAGTTATTATTTCTTAATCTAAAATCGTCCAACATACTGTAACGGTCAAAAGTCCAGTAATATAGCTACACGGCAATACTAAATAATACCACAAGGTGGCACTTACTTTTTGATTTGCATGCACTGAGCAAAAAGAATTCTTCTTTAGTTTTTGTATAAGCAGTGTTGGGGGACGTTACTTTTTAAAGTAACTAATTATATTACAAAATTACTGTCTTTAAAAAGTAATCAGTTACATTACAGCGTTACTTTCTGATGAAAGTAACTAGTTCAAGGACTTTTCCATTGCAGAAAATGAAAACTCCTTTGTGATTCCTCATGCATGGTGTTTTAGTCAAGACCCATAATCTGTTAACTACTAATACCCCGATCTAACCTACGCGGTTTCTAGCGGTGGCCGTAAGTACGGTTCATCATGATTCACCGCGAGTTTTGGCGCTGTGATTAGGTTTCCACCTTTCCGCGCGTCAGTCCTCACATAGTCAAACCGCATAGGTGAGATAGGGGTATAACAGCAGGAGTAACAGGGGGGGCAGGCAATTTTCACAAACACACACTAACGGAATGACTACTGTCTAGCTCACGTATTACAAAAATTGTCTGAATAACGGATTACAATTCTGGAAATATAACTAAATACCTGAGTACTTAAATGGCGGACCGAATGCGTTAGATTACTCGTTACATCAAAAAAGTAATCCAACACTGTGTAGAACTAATAAAAGTATTGGAGAACTGATTTGTACAGTAAATGCTGAATAGTTTTAATACCATCTGAATAAAGCTGCGGTGTGGAATTCGCCATAAAAATGTGTGTTTCAGCTCTCTAAGCACAATAAAGATAGATAGATGGATGAAGATTCGATATTCACTAGATGTTCAAAGTCTTTTAACTCAGTATGAATAAAATAAAAAAAGATGACCCGACACTCTTCATTCACATTGTACATACGTAACGTAAAAATGTGTAAATAGAGAAAAGTACAGAAACTCTTGTATTCTTTAAAAAACAAAACAACAAAAAAGAAAAACACGCTGTCTTGTATGGAAAAAAGTCTACTGAAGAGCAACACCATCTGCATATCAAAAAAAACAACAAATAAAAAAAATAAAAGTCAGGTGTTTTAAATAAGATGGTTTGTAAGTCAGTTGGTTTACTGTATATTATACATAAATAATATGTTTAAATTACTTAACATAAACCACCCAAATTACAAACTAACTTATTTAAAACACCTGACTTTCTTTTTTGCTTATTACAGATGTGAAACCTCCCACGTAGAACACAGAAATTGGAAACTTTCAACTACAGTAATGCAATATATATGGTGGTGTTGCCGAAACAACAAAGGGCTTGGCCTTTCCAAATCAGCATTACTCTTAGCACATTCATGAAAATTACCAATCAAAAGTCTTGTGTTGTGCAAGAAATAAATAACCAGAAACTTTATCATGTGCATGCAAAATCCTCCTTCCAACATGCCTGAACATTTCCCTGGGGTGAAAACACTGCAGTCGGTTTAACATTTACTGTCTGATTTATTACAACTAGATAAACTTCTTTCAGGTTTTGAAGTAGGTGTTCAAGTCATTCCGGGACTTTTGATTGTACAGAATAACAGAACACAGTAATGAGAGTAAAAAATAAAAATAAAAAAAAACTCCAGTTATTTCTCTGTATAACCTTCTGTCACTCGAAAGCGCTTTGTTCATGGAACGGTTTTGTGTACAGTACCCACAGACTGACCCACATCATCTGTGAATTTTCAAGGATCAGGCATTCCACTCGCTCAATGTTCTGGCTTTCTTTAAAACATTTGTACCATTCAAATGTTTTATTGTGACTAAGGCTACGTTTACACTGTCAGGTAAATGTGACCCAATTCCGATTTTTTGCTCATATGTGACAAATATCTGATATGTTCTATGTCCGTGTAAACAGGAAAAAAACGCATGCATTCCGATATTTCCAGATCGGTTTCAGGCCTCCTTCATATGTGGAAATAAATCAGATATAAATCAGATATGTGCTAATGTGATTGTCGTGT
>JAQMYJ010000006.1:6049824-6062090 GCA_030014305.1 Clarias laeviceps | reverse complement strand
AAAACAATAGGCGGTCAAATGACCGCTGAACCGCGTTATAAGTAGGTGACACTGGCGCGGCGCTTCTAGTGTTAAAAGTCTTTGCTCATCTTGCGGAACACACTACTGTATTCCCATCTATGATTGGATCAATGCTTGGACGAGGTTTGGTCTCTCGAGTTTACCGATCTACGACGGACGCAGAATTTCCCATACATGCACATAAGGAATCCATTTATTCCAACAGGATGAGCAATTAGATCAAGTGTTGACGTGGTTGATTTTTACCTATTAAACAGATCATCACAGACCTACACCACATCTCAATTGTTCCAACTGGTCAAGTCTGTTGTGACTGATGTGGTCACATGATGTATTTCTCTTCTAGGCTACTGTTTTGATTATTAGTGGAATATCGGGGGTCCATATACTTCATTTAGTTGCTCAGGGATGCTTTTCACGCTTACCATGGAAGAAGTAAAGAATGTCTAGTATTTGAATTCTGTCTATTCAAGAGGAATTATAAATTAAGCTTAAGTGAGGTTTAATGTCTTTCATATTTTACTTCATTTACATGTCATATCTAAATGTTTTTGATTGTTTTTATATGATTATAATGTGGGAAATTGGTAATATTTTTAGGTAGATTATCTGCATTTATGTTATTTCCTTGAGAAAATGCGTTTCGCAATACAAATTTTCACCTTAAGAACTCGACATTGGACTATGAATAATGCAACCTGTTAACAGCTGTATCACAGACAAGCCCAACAAAATCAGGCCACGTTTCCCACCCATCTAACCGCGCCATGGTTAAAGAGGATGTGAATAAGAACGAACAGGACGTGTGTGACTGAAAGTTCAACGCCCTGCTCGTGTCCCTGGACGAGCAGAGCAGGATTTTCCACCGTTCGACCCCCCTATGCTAATCTCCGAGTCCAGTTTCAAGTCTGTTGGGAAAGCAGGGATCACACTCACCGTCCAAGTGGGGATCTGTTCCACTGTCTGCTTTCTTCTACACAGACGTCCTTTAGCAAATAAACACCTTTGTCTTGTGATTCCAGCTGAGGACACGCAGGTCACGTAGTTTTGTGTTTTCAGGTGCCCTTTTTTTTTTTTTTTTTTTTTTAAGAATAAATAATTTCCAACTCCATAAACACGAGCAAGCTTTTGAAACATCTTGGTTGCAATTTAACTTTACCTGGTTATACATAAAAGCGACATAATGACAAATAGACCGTGCTGTTTGCTGCTGGGAACTAATCTTGATCAAACCTGGTACTTGGAAACAAGGACATTGAAAGTTATTTTATTTTATTATTTTTTTTAAATCAGACAAGCTGCTACTTCATTATTTATTTAGAAAATATTATAACCTTTCAAATAAATGAGCAAACTCTTCAAAACTAACAAGACTGCAAAAGACATCTTGCCTAACCTACTAGCAGATCCTGAACAAATCTAGGATACTACAATACGACGCTGGTACACTCCGAGAAACCTCATGTGACCAGCCTAATTCATAGCATGTTTTCCAAATTAAGCCTCTCCAAAAAGGCAGGAAGGTCCTGATCCAATTTCTTGTAAGGAAATCTCATTAGTGATGCTCGAGGGCTACGACATTGGGCCTTAATTACATTCAAAGTGAAATGAAAATCTCTTTAAAAGATCATCGGATGTGTTTATTCGCCATTCCCGGTTACTGATCGCTTCTCACATGCGGTAAAATTGTTGAGTTAACAGGAGCGAAGATACATTATGATCACCAATGAGCAAAAATAAATAAAAATCACAATATAATACGTGACAGGCACATAATGCAAACCTAAATCAGCAAACCAGTAAACCACACGCCGTGCAAAACAGGAAACGTTGCACAACTTTGTGCTTGGGTGAAACGCGCAGCTATATTAGGAGCACGTGCTTTTCACAAGCTCGCAGGTTTCACTCTTTCCATTAACACCAGAGAGGATCTTATGTAACTCAAAAACAGCCCACCCAGGAAACACGGAGGACTCGTTTCTACTTTGCAGTTCCTAGTAGTGTATGGTTTTTAAATTTGCACAGGAGAGTATAATCATCACAGGTTCGCTAATGTTAAAAAAAGATAAATAAAAAGATACACAGGTGGCGCGGTAGCATAGCGGTTAGCACTGTGGGTTCGCACCTCCAGGATCGAAGGTTTGATTCCCGTCTCGGGTCTGTGACTCCATGTTCTCCCTGTGCTTGGCGGGTTTCCTCCGTCCGAAGACATGCAGATTAGGCTAAATGGCGTTCCCAAATTACTCAATGAGAAAAAAAAAAAATAATAATAAAAAAGGTGTGCGTACGTGCACACCCTCTGCGATGGATTGCCATTCTGTCCAGGGTGTACCCCATCTCGTGCCCAAAGTCTCCCCATGGATAGTCCACAGGGTGATCCTGTACAGGATAAAGTGGTACAGAAAAAAAAAATGCTGAATGAAGGAAAAAAAATAATAAAATACTCACAATCTTGTGTGGAAAAATGTACTACGAAATACACCCTTATACAAAAGTCTCTTTGTGCATCCTTGTTCATGCTATATTTACATGAGTAACAGAAACACCAGGTGAGGGATTTTAGAGGAATCCTGCGGTCACATGGAGCGATGCTTGTGCACAACCACAGGAATGAAAAGAAACGCATGGACATGATGCAATACTAACAAGTGCAAGCTTGTTGAGACACAGGCCTCAGAGCTCCCTCAACATACGTTTGTGTGTTTCACGCTCCAGCTGAAATATACATCAGATATGCGTTTGTTATACTTTAAACTTCCTTTATTTAACTCCTCCCCCTCCGAATGCACTGCTTCATGGTGTATGCACAGTATATGGCCTACTCCTGAGCCCCGCCCCTTCAGGGTCAGGGGAAGGCGGGGATCATCTTATATGAGGTCACATTGTGTGGAAAAAAATCTACCTGGTTTGTTTAAACCCTGACCTAAAAAAAAAAAGAATTTATTTCACAATTTCACTTTTTCTCAATTTCAGAGCCACCTCGATGTCTTAAAATGACTGAAAGTGAATTTGGCATAAAAGACATTGGTGTAATATAGAAACATGCGACACTGTTCAACAACAAACAAGTGTTGGTGAACAAGTGCATACTTAAGTAGACACTAGAGATTAGGGGGACTCTGTTATGTATCGCGATTCTTTCGTTTGATGATTCCCCAAAATAAAATGAAATAAATAATTAAATAAATAAATCATGTGCTTCAGAAGCCTTCGTGCCAGAAGCCTTTTGCTTTAGAAACCACACACCCCCATGTGCATGCAGCCGCTCTACCCACGCGCTCTCAATTTGAGTTTCGAGACTTTGGAGGCATGTGGGAAGGTAAAACCTCGCTGTTCCTTTATGATCCTACAGGTGGCGCACTCTGAGCTATACAAACATTTTTTTTCTTGTTTTTGAAGTTAGTTTGTATTGACTTAATGCTGCACTTGGTTTTTAAGAGGGAAAAACTAAATGTTATAAAATTGTGAATCGGTGTAATATGTGTAATATCGTACTTGAGAGGTGACTGGTGATTGCCATCAATAGTACTGAGGACTACTTAACGACGACTTAACACTAACCAGTTTACCTAGTACAGTTTGAAAACGTCCATTCGTGCTGCCTTTCATTCTCAAAAAAATCCTGTTATGTGATTTTTCTTTCTAGATTTCACAGATTAATAAATAGTTTCCAAGGAAGGAACATAGAATGTTTTCTAATTTAAAGCACAAATCATGACGACAATTTAAAAAAGTGGCAGTGTGTCCAACATGCCTCTGATCTCTTATGGTCAATCTATTATGCAAAATTCATATTTTAATAATTTTAAAAGTTTAGATGGATCTCATGTGTATGCAGAAGCAAAAAATAAATAAATCACTGCTTTTTGTCCTTTATTCATTTTTGTATTGGCCAAGACCTTAAACAAGCTGATTGCATTTTCTGCCTATTGTGACCTCATATAAGACTGGATGGTTGCTGGGCTCTGCTGTTCTCAGGAGGGATGTGGCTGAGCAGTTACACTTGGAAGAGGAGTGAAATTAAGGGAGTTAATAAGATATAATAAAAAATACTTCATCTGGAGCGTTAACGTGCACTCTGAAAGACCTCTGAGACATATATTAACTTGTTAAAGAAATACTGTAGTAAATGTGACCTTTAAAACATTTTCAGCCCTGGTGCATACCTTCTTATAAATTACACATTATGACTACATTTAATATTTTCAGATGTTGATTCATGTCGGTGTGGTGCAGAATTACCCGGAGATTGATTTTAGGATTCAAATGCCGTTGACTCAAACAAACAGTTACCTGCGTTGGAGTTGTGAGTGCTGATCAGGGCGGTGCCTTAACCAGCTGCTGTTAAACACTAGTGCGGGTTGCTTGTGAAAGAATATCGGCATTTTATACACACATACCCACACACAAAAATAATGTTGTGTTAAAAAAATAATAATAATAAAATTATGCTTTATGCTATTTTCCCTTTCATAAGGGCCATGAAAAAGTTTTTGCTTCCTGATTTTTATTCATTTATTTTGCAATATTTGTTACACTTACATTTTTAATGAGATCATCAAACTAATTTGAATATCACACAAAGACAACCTAAGTAAAGACCAAATGCAGTTCTTAAATAATCATTGTATTTAAGATGAAAAAGCTGGTCCAAACCTGCCTGAGCCTATGTGAAAAAGTAACTGCCCCTCCTAAACCTAATAACTGGTTGTGCCACCCTTGGCGGCAAGAACTGCAATCAAGCATTTGTGACAGCTGGCAATGAGTCGTTCACGTCGCTGTGGAGGAATTCTGGCCCACTCTACCTTGCAGAATTAAGTGTTTTAATTCAGCCACACTGGAGAGTTTTTAAGGTCATCTCAATCAGATTTAAGTCCAGGCTTTGACTAGGCCACTCAAAAACCTTTATCTGGGGGTGGGGGCAATAACTTTTTTCATTTAAGCCCAGGTAGGTTTGGACATAATTTTTCCTTAATAAATGACATCATTTAAAAAACTGCATTTTCTCGGGTTATCTTTGTGTAACAATAACATTAGTTTGATCTGAATCATTTAACTGTGACTAATATGCAAAAAAATATAATAATAGGAAGGGGCAAATACTTTTTCACAGTACTGTAAATATCATAGGTATATCCTATCCGAATGGACATGTTGGTAAACATTCTGTCATGTGAGAGAAGCAACACGTACTGTACGAGGACGTTAAGCAGGTCATTGAGCCCCTAACACAGCCTGCATTTATGTCATGGTCACATGACCTCCTCAGGATTACAACTTACATTACTTGGTGGTTACAAAGGTCAAAGCATTGTATGGATTTGTTGCTATGACAACAGTGCATACAAGTCTGAAGATATCCCCATATCAACTAAAATGACAACAGGACAGAAAATGATTACTGAACATACATACAGGAAAACCACTCGGCTTGCAATTACACTTTGCACGTTGTAACTGGAACATCATCGATGGCGCGCGTTACAGTGAGATGCTTATTGAAGAGCTGAGGCTTAAACTTTGAATTAAACGCAAAGGATATCCGAGGGCGTTGCAAGGGTGTCCTTGCTATCCAAGGGCATTGTGAGATTTTGCACGACGCTGTTCGTCCACCCATTATCTTCTACAGTCAGAGCGGCGATAATGTTTGACTCACCCTCCTTCTGTATCATTTTGTCTACAATTAATTAACAGACATCACCGTTTAGTCCAATTGAAATGACATTTCAAAACTAATTACAAAACTGCACCACTCCTCACAAAGTCAGTTTCTCTATACTGCTTCATCTATAGACGGTCATGCGCAATGTAATTATGTTTAATCACTGCTTGTGTAAACACACCGAGATCATGTGACCTCCTACAACCACAGTATTACTCAAACGCTGCTGTTGAAATCTATCTACAGTGTTTGCATTGTACTGCTCGCTGAAATTTCTGAGTAAAAACTATGAAACGGTCACAGTGCATTATGAGTAATACACACAGACAGCTACGGCGACTATGCCCTCTGTACACACACACACACACACACACACACACACACACACGAAACGAAAAGAACATCAACAAAACATGCCTATTCCCCCACGGAGGTGGTGTAATGTAATTACCATTAAAGCATCTCTGGGATTTTAATCCCATCTGTAATATTTCATTGACTGTAAATGCACGTCTGGAAGACTTTTGCTGTGTTTTTACCTTTTATTAAATACCCAGGAGATATAACCCCAGCGAAACGTCATAAATATAGCCTATACAAATGGACATGTTGGTAAAGATTCTCTTATATCCTGTAGGAATAGAGGTTCTGTCTTTATTTGTCTGCATTATGGGAATGCACTATTTTATCACCTCGAGCTTAAGACCGAACTACTGCCTGCAGGACAAAACAACATACAGCTGATCATGTGAGAAAAGCAACACATTCAAGGATGTTACACAAGTTAGCTCCTAGCACGGCTTACATTCATGTCATGGTCATATGACGCACTCAAGATTAGGTACAACCTACAACAAGTGGTGGTTATAAAAGGTTAAGATGAGGCGTATGGATTTGTTGCTATAACAACAGTGTGTACATCATGCAGACATCCCCCACATCAATCAACCTGACAACAGGAGCATTACTTATTTACATCCTGTACATAAAGGAACGCCTCTCAGTTTACAATTACACTTTGCACATTCTGAAATTTATATATATTTATATATATTTAGGGACCAAGCACTATGACATCCGCCCTATGTCATCATAGGATTTTTATTTATTTATTTTTTATATCATTTGGCGTTTTTAACATGCTTAAAAACTCATAAAAATTGGCAGACAGGTTGGAATCTGCTGCCATTAGGATGCATGCGCCCGGGTGTTGCACAGGGCCCTCACACGCAATTTTAGCTTATAGCTCATACACACTAGTTCGTATGCACGCGAACATTTAGAGCACATTGAGCTGAACAACTTTCGCATGTCATGGGCTCAACTCAACAGGAAGTCAGTCATTTTGGGTTGTTTGCAAAACGCACCGATTGGAAATCGACTGGCACCAAACCGGGCCCATGTGATCTCAAGACATTGAGGATGCAAAATTGTAGAGGGATTTTTGATTTCTCAAACAGGTCAGCCGTGACGATGCCTCAAACTTATACTGAAAAGTGGTTGATAACTTTGTGTGGCATTATACTGTGACGTCATATTGAGTGACATCTCTGTGTGATGCATTTTTTCCAGCATCTGGTGCTAAACATAAAATTCCCCCCTTTTCTAAAAGTATGTCCTAAAGGTATTGGTATGTCCCCTTTAAATGCATGTGCCCGGTGTTCCCATGGTTTCCAAGCCTTTCTGGAGCACCGGGGTGGCGATGGCGCAGGGTGCTTGGGCCCGCTCATTGTTGCTTGCAACTATATTTTATTTTGTAATTTGTATATTTAATCCTAAAGCTTGTTTTTATTATAATTTTACATTACATTTATATTTTATTCACCCCACTATAAGTGTTTCACTGCATATCATACTGTGCATGGCTGAGTATGTGACAAATGAGATTTGAACTCCTAACGATCTATGAACTCTAATGTTTGTAATAGAGTTTTGCTTGGATGAAGGCCATACTTAAAAGCTCAACATTGGATTATTTGGTTCCTTTAAGTCAACATTAACATTTAAATAGTCCATGTGGCTCTGACTGACAAGAGTGCTCTTCAGTTTGAACCAACCTCCATAAATTTCAGCAATGTACCATTGACTTCACAACATAGCTGACAATGAAAATAAAAAATAAATTCCGTTTTTTTTTTTTTTTTTCTTTAATTAGATGCTTATAAGTAAAATTCCTGGCCAAAGAAAAAAAAAAAAAAAAGTCTTGTACTCCAAGATTTCATTAATAGCTTTGATTATGATGCATAGTTTGGATTTGCATGCATTGGTAATGTGTGAAAATGATTCCTCACGCTCCCAAAAACACTCTTCCACAGTTTGAGATCTGGAATATGCCCGTGTCATCACGGGAAGAAAAGCTTCATAGATGTGATAACCTCGTCATTCAGGTCGTAAGCCGAGTTCATTTTATTGCCAAATAACATTGCAGAGTCTAGACCTGACCAACTGAAGCAACCCCAGATAATAACACTCCCTCCAGAGGCTTGTACAATGGACACTATGCATGATGGGAAGTGCATCAAACAATGTACCCTTCTTACTGCATCGCTCTGGCGCGCAAACCTTCTTTCTGATGAGTCTCACTAACAAGTGGTTTTCTTATGGCCACACAGCTGTTTATCCCCAGTTTAGTCTAAGGTTCAGTACAGTACTTACTGGTTTCAATGATATGTCAGACAGTTCTTTTCAGTAATTTCAAATCACCATAATAGTTTTCGGGACTTGATGCAGACCAATAATTTGAACCTTCTAAAGTGGTAGTTTATTTTTTTTCCACATGTTTTGTTATTCTGTATGGGACAAAGTGCACAAATTTCATCATCCACCAAACTGACCAGTATTTTCCAACCTAATTGATCCATTCTCCTGATCAATGTTTTGTAAGATAATTAAAGACTAAGGGATTAAGATTCAATTATTGGTCATGTGCGCCTTACAGCACAGTGAAACAGATTTTTTCACATCTCCCCGTTAGGAAGCTAGGGTCAGCGCAGGGTCAGTCAGGATACGGCGTCCCTGGAGTAGATAACCTTAATTGTCTTGCTCAAGGTCTCAACAGCGACAGCTTGGCGGTGCTGGTGCTTGAACCCCTGACCTTCTGATCAGTAACCCAGAGCCTTAACCATTTGAACCACCGCTGCCTGAAAATCTTATGAAACCAGTGCAATGGTAAGAACCATATCTGTACTGTAAGTATGTGGGGGGGAATAATCACACCTGAGAGGTTTCTAAGCTAAAAATCACCACAGGAATCAGGCTCCCCAGTTATACAGTGTAAATCATTAATGAGAGAAGATTTCATTTCGTCTGAACTGGAAATGTGTGTAGTGGAAGTAAACACAGGTAAGTGTGTGTTGCTCATACTTTCGAATGAGTGGGACAAAACTTTCCTATTAGTTAAGACTTTAAATCTCAAGTGTTGTCTTATTAGTGCTTTGGGTTTAGAAGTCAATATATCCTATGGCCTAACTAACCATTTGGGATTTAGCCTTAAGTCATATCACTTTATTTATATATGATAACTAGTTTTTAATAGCTTATAAAAAGTTATATATTATACTGTAAAAATCATAATAATGAAAAAAAAAAAGTTCACTAGTTTGAAAAAATTGCAGTATTTTTAATTGAATTCAGCTAATGCAATTGAATAAGAATGAGGGAAAAAATCTATTTAGTTATGAATTGGGATTCTTTTGTGTGGCGATTCACATATCACCACACTTGACTTCAAAATGGACTTTTAAAAAATACTATAAGAAGAGTAGAGATAAAACGGTTAATCAGCCAGTAACCAGAACTGGTCAAATTGTTAGTTTGATTGCCCGATGATCAGCCGCTCAGCCTCAGATATAAACAATTCTGTCCGGAACCTTCCGGATTGAGCAACAGAAACGCATTTTCATGGTGTTACAATATCAATATCAATATCATGTGCGCGTTAAAAGCTCAGATCTGCCTTTTTCTCCAAACTCTGTGAGTGACAGTTACAAACCCACTCATTATACACGCTTACACCAATCTCAAAACAACGTGAGCACTAATTAGTCGAACATTGTGTGCATTAGAAGCCATTTGTGCCCGCATGCTCACAAACGCTCAACCCATGTGCTCACAGTCAGATTTTTGATTGATTTTGTTGATTTTTTAAGTGAGAAAACTAATGTTATAAGGAACGGGCTACATTTAATTAAATCAGTAAACTTTTTTTAAAGGTTCAAAATTGGACCAAGGGAAAAATATAACGAAGAGGTATCGTGAAAATATCGTATCGGGAGGTGATGATTCCCATCACAACACTTACTGACTCATAGTCTATACCACTTTATCCTGTATAGAGGGTCACAGGGAGTCTGGAGTCTATCCTAGCTGACTTAGGGGTACACCCTGGACCAGGTGCCAATCCATCGCAGGGCACGCACACACACACGCGCGTGCATAAACACACTACGGGCAATTTGGGAAAGCCAGTTAGCCTAATCTGCAGGTCTTTGGACTGTGGGAGGAAACCGGAGCACACGGAGGAAACCCAACAAGCACGGGGAGAACAGCGCATGCACACCGACCCCGAGGCAGGAATCGAACCCGGAACATGGAGGAGCGAGACGACAGTGCCAACCACCAAGCCTCAGGTGTTATGCCTAGAGTTTACTTTAAAAAAAAAAAAGCATGGGAAAAGACTGGCTTAGCAAGATAGGAAAAAAAACATGCCTCGTTTGTAGATTTTAATCTCCACACCTACAGATCTGGGTTTGTTTGTGTGTGTGTTATTAATGATGAGTGGGGGAAAAGGCCACAGATAAACATATCACCTGAATTTGAAGGTGTAAAGACGTGTACGTGTGGGTTCAGCTGTGTTTACATTTACACTGGTTTTATTATTATTATTATTATTATTATCTACAGATTCAGAGTCAGATTCCTTAAGGAAAAGTTAGAGCAGATGATCAACAGCTGATAAAGACTAAGCTGGAAACACACACACACACACACACACACACACAGAGAGAGAGAGAGAGAGAGAGAGATAAATAACGTTCCTGCCTAGCGTGAGCACGCGCACAGATGTACGATATAGGTAAAGCCTGTGAAATATCCCATAATAACCTACCAGGCTGTGATTCCCTCCCTTCCCCTGGCTTCAGTGCGCCTCGGCGGAGAACATGTCTGGCCCAATCCTGCTCTTTAACTTTAAAAATGTCTTGCAAGGAGGGAGCTGGGGTTGTTGTTACCGCTTCTTCGTCTTCTTCCTTTCCGGTGTCAGCTCTGAATGCTCAGGTCACAAGAATATACCGTTAACGGAACGCAGTTTCCGAGCACCGTTTACATAAACACTCTTTAGTGCAGTAGTATGCGGTTTTGGACGCGTCCCAAGATTCCTCGCTCGGCAGGAGTGAAGCTGTTGCCAGGGGGGCGGGGGGGGTTATTTATCTGTTCCAAACCGCTATGTAGAGAGGGAGAGTCCTTCGGTATTATTTGCTCACTCTTGTAACGTAGGCGCGTTCACGGGCGAGAGCGCGCCTGGTGACGTGCGCATTCCCGGTGAAGAGAGAGAGAGAGAGAAGTGGGGGTGGTCTTCCTCACATGCTATATTCCTTTGGCCTGTTCAGTAGTGTCGCCCAGTGTAATTATAAATTAAAGGCTTTTTTTGATGGTTTTCTGCTACTAAATATTCAATGCAACAGGTTGTGCAGATATTAAGTACAACCACAGTCCTGCTCATGCAATACTGCTTTTCCATAAAAACATTTCTCCCTCACTTAAAAAAAAGTAACTGAGCAATATTTACGAGATTACGTGTGGCCTAACGGTATTTGGCTGAGATAACATTGCCGACCTTATTTTCATGCAGGATGGTGCACCATCCCATTTTGCTCTTACTTTGCCTGCGTGGCTAGACCAACATTTTCCAAGACGCTGGCTGGAACAACATAGACTCCAGATCTCACTCCTACGCAAAGGAGGAGGTGTACAGCACAAAGCCTCGCACACTGGAGGACTTGGAGGCACGGGGATTCAGGAGGCAAAGTGGTTAGCAGCGTGGTTTGCATGTTCTCTCCGTGCTTGGTGGGTTTCCTCCGGCTACTCCAATTTACTCCAACAGTTTCCAAATTGGCCATTGTGTGTGTGTTTGCCCTGCAATGGTATGGCATTCCATGGCGTACCCCACCTATTGGCCAAAGTCTTCTGGGGAGGGCTCCAGGCCCCTGCGACTAAAGTGGTTTAGAAGATGAATAAAAGATAAATGAGACTTGATTGCCAGACTAAATGATAAATGTTTTTATTCTGGATTATACGACTGCAAAAGCATTTTAAGTGAAAGAATATGTAAACATAAGTCCATAACTCCATAAGAGTGTTATTTATACATTGTTACAGGTGAACTGTAACAATGTTGATGACTGTAACAATGTTAAGGTCTGTAACAATGTTAATGGCTGTAACCCAGTAGCTGCTGATGTTATGTGTATTGAATTATCCGCTTCATAATATGAACTACATTCTCTGTGCTTGTGGGGTTCCTCAACTCAACTCATCTTTATTTGTATAGCACTTTAACAACAAGAATGCCCCAAAGTGCTTGACA
>JAQMYJ010000006.1:6016826-6030690 GCA_030014305.1 Clarias laeviceps | reverse complement strand
AGAGAGCTGGGACCAAAGTAACAAAGGCTACCATCAGTAACACACTGCGCCGCCAGGGACTCAAATCCTGCAGTGACCGACGTCTCCCCCTGCTTAAGCCAGTACATGTCCAGACCCATCTGAAGTTTGCTAGAGAACATTTGGATGATCCAGAAGAGGATGGGGAGAATGTCATATGGTCAGATGAAACCAAACTAGAACTTCATGTTTGGAGGAGAAAGAATGCTGAGTTGCATCCAAAGAGCACCGTACCTACTGTGAAGCATAGGGGTGGAAACATCATGCTTTTGGGGCTGTTTTTCTGCAAAGGGACCAGGACGACTGATCCATGTAAAGGAAAGAATGAATGTGGCCATGTATCGTGAGATTTTGTGTGAAAACCTTGTGAAGACTTACAGAAAAGGTTTGACCTCTGTTATTGCCAACAAAGTATTGAGATGAAATTTTGTTATTGGCAATTACTTATTTTCCACCATAATTTGCAAATAAATGTTCTGGATTTTTTTTCTTATTTTGTCTCTAATAGTTGAGGTAGACCTATGATGAAAATTACAGGCCTCTCTCATCTTTTTAAGTGGGAGAACTTGCACAATTGGTGGCTGACTAAATACTTTTTTGCCCCACTGTATAATTAAACCCTTCTGAGAACTTGTCCACATGTGTGAACTTAATGAGTTTGACATATTCTGCATGGGTCCAAAAGTTTTATTTTCTCATCAAGTATTTTTGTTTGATGCTGTCTGTACTCTATAGTTCAGGCTTCACTATGGATTAATTCTAGAAAAGCTGAAATTTCTGATCAACTACTCTAAAACACACAATATTTTCCTAAACACTAGCTTGTTCATAACATTATGGGAGCATTTTATTTTGGTTTACTCAAGCCAGCGCTTTTCCTGGAATTTTTTTTTTGTAAGTTTGTGTTATGGCATTTCCACACAACTAGTGGCTTGTAGGTGATTTTACCATATGTTGACTGTTGCTCTTAAGCTTAAAATATCACCCACTGCCTGTAAGAACTATTTCTACATACTGTGCGTATTAATGGTTACTTAGAGTCATCATGGTTACCAGTAATCCTGTAGACATGAGGGAAACATGCTTGATCCAATGTGAAACAAAGTCTTAATAATAAATTAAGATTATGGTTAAAGTACATATCAAACTCTCTTTATGGTGTCTTCAGTCATGATTTCCCCTTTGTGTGCAGGACACAGTCATTTTTCTGACAGTCGGGGAAGAGAAAGGGGCGGGTCTGTTTCTGCTTGCAGGGCCGGAGAACCTCGTAACTGAAGTGGGGCCACGGTAAGGCAAATAACCACCGTGGATTTCTCCTGCTGCTTTACTCCGTGTCTGTCACTCCGGTGTATTGATTTTAAATAGTTCTGTCGATGTACAGTATTGTGCAAAAAGTCCCATTTCTCCGTATTAAATATGAATTAATTTAAGTAGATTAAAATGAAAGAAATGGGAACAAAAGTTTACTGTGACAGGCTGAAAAGTGCCTCAAGATTTTAAAATAAGAAAAAAATTGGTGGTTTATGCAACAACCTCGGCCGCAACCTCTCATTTTTTGCCCTCTCGTCTGTTCTGATCACCAGTTCACTCATCATCGGACTGATCATCTGTCACCATCTGCACCTGTTTCTCACTGGTTCATGCATGAAGTTAGATTATTATTTTTTTTTTATGGCTGAATGATTCATACAGTAGGTCACTGTGTGGCTTAACAAACAAAAACTATTCCCCTGACACTGATCAGGGACCGGACTAAAAATGAGAGCCAAAAAGTACTTTAGGGAATGTGAAGAACTATTGCATTAAAAATACAAGAAAGTCTGGCTCTTTGGAAGCAAAATATGAAGAAATGAGGAGGCCTCTGCACCGTACTACATTTCATAAAAGGATGCGATACATGAATTTGTCAGTAAGAGTCAAACTTCAAATAGAGTTAAGCGATAGACTCTTTAGTCTACGGGTTATTCCACAAATGAAGTAAATCAACTAGCTAAGAAATGTTGTAATTATCAGGTCAAAAAAAGTCCACTGTTTTAAAAGCTCTGATACTGTTGCGTCTGCCCCACACACACAGGGTAGCAGAACTGCTGCAGGGAAAAGGAGCAGGAAAGGGCGGCCGTTTCCAAGGTAAGGCCAACAGCCTGGCGAAGAGATCCGAGGTGGAGGCTTTGCTGCAGGAGCACAGTCGCCGCCGTACTGCAGGAGAGGAGTGACAGAGATGACGTCACTGACTAAAGAACACGCTGCATGCTTTAGAAGGAGTGACGAGAACCCAGTCTATGGAACAGCCATCATGACTAAATATAGTTCTAACCATTTTACCTGATTGTACATCTTTTCAGTTATTTGCTCATCTTTGTGCTCTTTGGCAAATTAAGTTCATTCACATTTATTAAGAAGCATATGTAAAGCACGAGAATGAAAATAAACACACACATGAAACCCAGGCAGATCAGTTCTCTAGATGTGTAAATAAACTGATTACAATGTGTATGGTGTCATCATTTATATCACAGCGCTTCTTGAAATGGTCTTGAGTAACGTCTGTTATAGCTATTTGGACGGTAGTGCTGACTGTAACTGAAATCACATGTGTATATTAATACACTCTTTCCTGCGTGTTAAGGTATTTCTTTCTATATGAACTGCTCATGCACATGTAAGGACAGACTACATTGGCAATAATTAAGCAATATCACACAAGAGTGAGTGCTGTTGTGATGAATATCAACATGGCTGTGATGTCATCGTAGGAACGAGGGTGCAGTCCGAGTCCAGAAGGCATCAGTCATCCCTCTGTGTGTTATTGCTTTAATACAACAATTGTTACCAACAATCACGGGAGGAATTCTTGAGGAATTCCAGCCACCACTAGCGAAGCTGGCGACTGACGGTTGACACCCAACAGTGTAATGAACAGGGGTGAAAGTAGTTTTAAATTCTTACCGCTACTGTGTAGCCCGAAGGTGAGGAGAATAAACCATGGAGATGGTAAACAGTCCTGTAAATCTCTTTATATTTCCACTTATTCTCCTTAAGCTTATCCGCTCCGTTGGAACAACTTGGCAGTGATTATTAAGGACACAGTATTTTTTAAGATGACATCACGTTGTCAGATACAGTACCGCTCAAAAAATTTGGGATCACTTTCTAACTCTATGGTCATTCTTGATTTAAGTTTTTTTCTACAATAGCAAGCAATAATCTCCTTTGAACAGTTGAGATTGAGATGTCTCTGTTACTCACGCTCTGTAAAGCCTTCATAACGGCTCTAATCTGAGGTGCTGTTTTTGGCGATTTCTGAAGCTGGTAACTCTAAATGAACTTCTCCTCTGCAGCGGTAAGTTTCGGTCTTGCTTTCCTGTGAAGGTCTTCATGAGAGACAGTTTCATCACGGTGCTTTATGGGTTTTGCAAATGCACTTGACACAACTGTTCCAGAAAGGCCCACCTTTGTGTCTTTAAATACTAACTGACTGTTGTTGTTGTTACATAATTACCTAATTCCATATGTGTTATTTCATAGTTTCATACTGAAATCCCCAGTATTGTTGTAGAATGTAGAAAATGAATCGCTAAACAAAAAGAAATTTGCGAGTGATCCCAAACTTTTGGAAAGTGCTTCCGTGATTGGTTTTGAATGTGAGTATTGACATGGCAATGGCTCTCTCTCCTCAGACCTGCGGAGTGAGTGATGGATGTAATTAAAGGTCTTGACTTCAATCAGATTGCTCGGTTGGAATTAACTGTTGTATAATGAATAATACTGTAGATCAAGAATTATATTTTAATAAAGCAAACTATTATAATTGTTGATATGGTGAAGTATGCCATAAGGAGATGTTTGCTATCTGTACAGTCACAGTCAGGAAGTTTTCTGCCACTAGAACATCATTAAATATAAATGACTTTTCAGTTGCATGACTGTTGTCTGCAACTGAAAAGAACAAGATAGAAACTCCACTTGTGTCAGGCGGCATCACACCAACCTTTTCGCTGATTCTTTTCTGTTTACAAAATGTTCTGTGGTGGATTTATTTTTTTTTCCTCAATTAATTGTTGAGATTTTGGTTAGAGAAGCCGTTAAAATCCTAACATTTGGTTAAAAAAAAAAAAAAAGCAAATAAATTCATCACTATAATTGGAATTGCTTGAATAACTTGAAGATTCTTTACACGCTTCTTGACAAACTTCCATCATATGAGTTTTTTTTATCCTTGAGTTCAGTGATGGCTGTTTACTCACTCAGTTAAAAGACAAAATACTGTATACAGATCGTAATATGATATAATATCATATTATATAATAAATAATATTCTATAATAAAAAAATCATTCAAATAATTTTGAGATACCAAAATCTGTCTTAAGTGTCTATGTCTAGAAGAGCGTAATTGCTGATAAATGACAAGATCGCTCCATAGATTTTTGAACGTTTTATTAAAAATAAACATTGCTAAAAATACAATTTTACAGAAAGCTCAAACAACTATTATTTCCATACACACAGAGAAACACTGAGGGTTTTCCCCGTTACAGGCAGGCAGCACTTGTTAGATTGCACGAAATGTTCTTCATCATAAAAGTATTACATCTCAGTTCTTAAAAACGAACCTCATCGAAAAGCAATTGTGTGCTTGGGCTGGATGCCAAGCCTATCCTCAGTCCACTCAAAGGGCACTAAGGTGCGAGTTATGAGATTAAATATAACGATAATCTAAACACAACACTATAATCCTGAGCAATAAACAGCTTTTCTACAGTAGGGTTGCAGGAAGGAAACCAACCCAGCTGAATACAAGTTGAATGTGTTGTGAAGAATGAAAGCTTTGAAAAATACTGCTGATGGTTTGTGTTCTTACTAGAATTGTCTTTTAGAAGTTCTTTTAGAGGTGTTTCTTGCTTGGTAAACTCAGGGCTCCGGATACACAGTACGGAATGATGCTGACGGTGACCAGCGGTACGGTGGCGCTCTTACAGAACGAGAGCAGGTAGAAGAGCGCTGCCGTGTGCGTCGGCGGCTTGATGGAGTCGAAAAGGTGGAGCAGGAGGAGAGAGCCGAGTGCGCAGCCGATCCTAAAGGGGGCGCTGGTACTCTTCTTCCTCTCCGTGTAGAGTGGCGAATGCAGGCCCAGACCCAGCCCGAACAAGGTGCCCATGTTACGCAACAGGCTTGCGAACGGCGTTGTGTCCAGGTGGACCCAGGCTGGGTTCACGCACCATTTCTGAGCTTTTTCCAAAGTCCACAGCAGATCCACACCTACGGCCTTTAACAGGATGTAAAATCCCACCGCAAACGCGAGCAGGAACAGAGTGATGTTGAAGTACCTCTGCAGGCTGGCGTAGTAGATCCACCTCTGCCTGTTGAAGACTTCAGCCACGATCATACCTGTCAGGAAGACCCGAGATTTTTTAGTTTGTTTTGTCCCAGTCTGGCTCAGAATTTCCATAGAGACTGAATTGTAAAATTCAATTGAAAGAGAACTGACCTGTTATTACACCAGCAATGACCTGATGAGGGAAATGAGCAGCAAGGAAGACTCTGGAGAGACAAACGCAGACCTGAACAGTCCAGAAAAGAGTCCAGAGTGTGCCTCGCAAGTACCTGGAACATTGAAGGGAAAAAAAACATTTTAATGTTAAGAGTGCATGGATACCAATAATTGTATTAGTAACTGTTTGATTCAGGGCTCACGTACTCAAAACCGTAAAGATTCGGATACCACTAGATGCTATTAGATGTCATTTTAAAGATCTCAAAGGACCTCAAACGTGTTAGAACCTCTTACGTGCAAAACTTATGAGAAGTGTCTTTGCTACAGTAGCTGCACATGGCGGGTACTAACAACCTGGCTAACCTTAGCTAAGAGAAAATAAGAGCTGTTATCGTAATGCTAAACATATTCTCTGCAACAAGAAATTTTGACACACTGAAGACGATAAAACTTACTTGGCTTTAGAGAAACACTTTTCTGAAAAACTAGCTTGCTAGTGCAACTTATTTAAAATAAACAAACTAGCCTAGTAACCTATGTGCTTTTCAAATGCTCCTTGATATCCCTTTACTAATTTTGGCTTCAGTACTCCAGTGCACCTCTATTTAAGCTAAATAATGTTTAATGAGAAACTGATTATTGATATTAACGTAAGTCCCTTACAGTGCCTTCGTGGAATCTGTTGTCTTTCTGCTCAGCATGATGGTCAGGATGGAGGTGACCATGGCATAGTAAACTCCAGCTGCGCCCATAGCATGACCCGATGGACTACCTGCATCAGCCACATGAGCAAACCATTAATGGGATCAAATCAAATCCAAGTCATAGTCATGAGATTCATACATCTGTAGTGCGTATACTGTATAGTGGTGTGGTTGAAAGTCTAGTGGTGTGGTTGAAAGTCATGTGGTTTGGGGTGTGTGGTGATGAGAGGACGCACCTGGGCCCGTCTCGCAGGTCATGGGAAACTGTTCGATGTGCGGTACGGACATGTTGCTGTAGTAGGGTGTCTCGTGGACCCACCAGTAGGGCCGCTCTCCAAATAGGATCCTTTATTTCAGAAATTGGAGGGGAAACAGTTATTATAATTATTGTATGTAAGCCATGAAAACTTAGTGTTTTATTTATGTAACAAAATCATAGAGAAAACATGTTATTCTAGTGATCACCATATAGGGATTTTAACAGGAAGTAATACTTGATATACATTCATATACTTTTATTTATATATATATTGTACTATATGTGTAGTTCACTATGCCTTACCATTTGAAGACAAGGTTGAGCCAATCCCCGACCACAGCCACCCAGATGAGCTTGATGCCCACAGATGCCCTGAGGTTGAACCAAATAGGAAAGAAGATGAAGAAGGTGTTGCGGAGGTCAGCGGCGAAGGAGACGAACAGGAACCAGTCCTGTGCATCTTTGTAGTTAGTCTGTAGATACTGTGTGGCAGTCACACCATAGTCATGCATAGCATCCATCAGGGTGTTCATTCCGATGGCGTTCCTCTTCCAAAAAAGAAAAGCCAAATGTTGATTGGAGAGAGAGAGAGAGAGAGAGAGGAGTGATGTCTTTGAGCATGCTGGCTCTAGGCTTTATATCAGCAGGCCCACCAGCTGAACGCATGGACAACGCTGATCTTTGGACCTTGCACATGTGTAATAAAACAGAGGGGACAGAGAGAGGAAAAAAAAGATACAGTTAACAAACAGCCTGTTTGTTGGACACCTGACAGGACAAAAACAAGTTAAGGGGCGGAAGAGAAATTATAGGAATGCGACTTGGATTGAACCTCAAACCCTGCAAAATGAGGGCACTTTATCAGTCGCCATTAGTTACCATATCTTCTTCTTATTATTATTATTCTTATTCTTATTATTATTATTATATCCTTAGTTGTAAGCCAATTTAAAACTGGTTGAACAGACTTAAACATAAAAAAATTTTTCATTATTGAATTTTTTTTTTAAATTGAGACACAAGTATCGTGTCCTGCAGATTCTTTAATGTTTTCAGTTAAATAGTGTTTATTTATTTATTTAGATCTATAAAATTTGCATATCATTTTACCAGTTTGCTATAACGCCAATATATAAATAAGAATTACTTTATTTATTCTTCATATTACTCATGTATTTTCCGTTGCTTTCTATGCATTACTATGTGGTGGCATTCACATCTTTAACCAGTAGCTTAACTATTTGTGATAAAGTCTACGCCTAAAAGTTCACCATTATGTCCAGATCACTCCAGTGAGTGAGAGCGTCTGACTATGATGTGCAAAGCAGAATTTCAGTTGTACATTCATTTCTTAAGCCTTGTGCAGTTCATTTAAAATGACATATCCTCTTGGTTGTGTTGAACTAGTTGTGTATATTCTTCCACTCAGCCTTAGTTAATAAAGGTGATGGAGCCCGACTGTTCAATGACACAATCTAAAAATGACCTGTTTTAATTCCTCTTTTAAAACTTGTTGAACAATCATAATCTACATCATGAAATTTTAGGGGTTTTTTTTTTCCAAGCATTACTACTAAAGTTACTATTGATTTGCATTCATCCTTGTGTGAGAACAGAGATATTGGGTTTTAATCATTTTAAAGCAATTATCAGCTTTATTACTAAGAGTTTAAACCCAGCACTGGAAAAGATCTAGGGCAATAAATGTCATATTGATTACTGATGTTTTTTTTAAACAGATCCACTAAAGAATGAGGATTAAAAAAAAAATATATATATATATATATATGAATATATTCATATTATCATATAATACTGAAAAAAATGTCAGTCCAAGAAAACCCTTATTTGTTTGGTTTGATGACGTTAGTGTCTCCATGTGACATCATTCCCTGTGTGCCTGGACCAATCATCTTAGTGCATGTTTTTTGTTATCAATCCTGGCCCCCTTCACCATCACAGCGGGTGGAAAGGTCATGGACCCTTGAGACTCCTGGATACAGCAGGAGCCATGTAAACATAATGATCCGGCCTTGAATAAAGTCCAGCTGCCAGAGGTAAAACCGTCAAGTCTGGACGCTTGAATCCCCGTCATTTGTGCGTCAGTGATTGTGCTGGGCTAAGCGCCCTGCATTTGTAGTCACTGAGTCATGGATCTGCTCCATAGTTGGGGGGTGAGCCTGGCAGTTTATTTGCAGAAAGAATACATTGCCTATGATAGTTGGTTTCAGCTAATTTCCTATGTGGCGGACCTCCATACCACGTTCTTCATCTTCTTCCCCATCTGGTTCCACCTGAAAAGAGATGTTGGCATCAAGCTCATCTGGGTGGGTGTGGTTGGGGACTGGCTTAACCTGGTGCTAAAATGGTAAGAGGTTCTGAAATTTGGAAACGTGTTTACACTTTTATTCAAACTGCTTTGCATCTCAGTGACGATTTGGTTTGCAGGGTTCTTTTTGGAGAACGGCCTTATTGGTGGGTCCATGAAACCAGGTTTTATGGCACTGACTCAGCCCCTGCCCTCAGGCAGCTACCCATCACGTGTGAGACTGGACCAGGTATAATCCATGACGCAATGCAACACTCGTTAATGCTATTATCTTTAATCATATTGATTAATGTTGCACGGTCAGTGCATTTTTCTTATTGTAAAAGGTTGTGCAACTCAGACTCTGACTAGATGATGATGATGATGTCTTAAGTTATCTTAATGCTATACTTTAAGGACTACCTTTGAAATCAATATGTTGATAGGAATAAATCATTAACCTGAATTAAACTGGTATGGTTGGATGAAATGACTTCTCCTACATTGGCCCTTTGTATAACCCTAATCTTATCTTGATAGGCAGTAGTGTAAGACTTTTGTAGTTATATCGATTACTATGCATTGATAGAGCCTAAAGTGGTTCACGGATTTTGCACCACTATTTGCATGGTTAACTCTACAATCTGTCAAATCCATTATCTGAATAGAAAGAATAAGAAGCATTTCTTGGCAAGTTGAAAAACCAAACCTTAGTGTCTGAGGGACTCTGTTTGCTTCATTTTCCTTAAGGAAGTCCTTCTGGGCATGCAATGGGCTCTGCTGCGGTAGGGTATGCAATGGTCACATCAATGCTATCTATAGCTGCTCAGAGAAAACCTTCTGCTCTGCATTACTGGTGAGTTTTCAAAGGGAGGCAAGTGCCAAATCTAACAACTTCACTTGAGATTTTCTTTATTTTATCATTTCTTATATATTATTTTTTTTATCATGTCAAAATAAAGGCTTCAGTATAAAATATACAGTCATTCTCAAAAGTTAGTACACCCTCTTTTAATTCGATGTATTTTTGTGTAAAATATTATCTGATCTGGTTTTATTATTAGTCAAATACAACCTCAGATGAACAACAATATAAATTATTTCACCGTGCCATTATTTATTTACCATGGTGAATTAAAAAATAAATAAAAAAAATAATAAATAAAAACTTGTGGGTAATAACAATTACCCCATGATTAATAGCTTGTACTGTAGATTCACCTTTAGCATTAATAACTTGAAGTAATTTTTTCCTCTATGACTTTATTGTGGAGAAATTTTGGCCCATTCTTCAGTTCATTGAAGTATTATGCACAGCTCTTTTAAGCTCCTGCTACATCATTTCAATTGGGTTAAAATGGCTCTTTGAGCAGGTCATTCCAAAACCTTGATTTTTTGACAGATGGCCTTGTATTTGCCTTTAAAATACTCTGATATACAGGGGCGTTCGTGGATGACTTATTGACCTTGTCTTGTGGCTGCAAAACAAACCCAAAGTATCACCCCTCCACTGACGTGCTTGGTAATGGGTGTTAGGAGAAATACTGCTTGGTATTCCTTAATCATGGCGCTGGGCATTAAGGCCAAATGCATGGACAAATAGTTATGTGTGTTCTTTATAGGCAGAAAAGATTTCTCCTGGCAACCATTAAAAAAAAGTTTTACTTATTCAGTCTTCTTCTAATTGTGCTTGTTGTATTTGCCTAATACTAAGAATCACTATAATCAGATGATATTTATTATTATTATTATTATTATTATTATTATTATTATTATTATATATAAGTTCTCTAGTATTGCTTATGGCACTATAAAAAATATTCCAGTTTCCATGTAGAAGTTGTCACACCAAAAAGGTCAACCATCATGTGTATGACACAGAAAGAAAAGCCCCCACATGGGGTCTGTAGCATCACAGTGCATCACACCGTGTTTGCATAATGTTTATGGAAGTCAGCCAACCATCATGCTGATCAAGTATGCTGATATACTGCACAAGTGTTATAACCTAGATTTGACGCATCTTCTACCACCAGGCTTTTACAGATGGGGCTATGGACGCTGTTGGGGCTGGTAGAGCTGTTAGTCTGCATGTCACGTGTTTATGTTGCTGCCCACTTCCCCCACCAGGTTATATGTGGAGTTATCTCAGGTGGGTGGACAATTCTTTACTGCTTGACATTGTTATTTCTTCATCTAAGCTGTATTACCTAAGAGGTTTTCATATATCATCAAACAACATCTTGTCTTCGGATGCCAGGTATCATTGTAGCTGAGATATTCTCAAGACAGCAGTGGATTTACAAGACCAGACTTCATAGGTACTTCAGCATCTCTCTGTTCCTGCTCGTTTTTGCTGTGGGATTGTATGTCCTCCTAAAGGCTGTGGGTGTGGATCTGCTATGGACTTTGGAAAAAGCTCAGAAATGGTGCGTGAACCCAACCTGGGTCCACTTGGACACGACGCCGTTCGCCAGCCTGATGCGCAATGTGGGCAGCTTGTTTGGTCTGGGCTTGGGCCTGCACTCACCACTCTATACCAAGAGCACAAGCACCTCATTCAGAATGGGTTGCATTTCCATATCATTAGCTCTTCTGCAACTCCTGGACTTTTTAAGTTTCCCGTCAGATAACCATATACTTTTTTACATTCTGTCATTTACAAAAAGTGCAGTTGCCCTTTTAGTTCCTACCATACTTGTTCCTAGATGTTTGTCTTTTCTTGTGCAGGAAAATAAAATTGAAAAGGCTTTATAGAAAAAAAAAAAGTGGTTGACAATGGCGAGTGATAAATGCTCAGGTACTTACAGTATCTGTGCATGTTTACAGCATCAGGTTTTACCCTGTCAAGTTTGTTAAATATACTTCAGAAGCCACATACACCACACATATGGTTTAGTAACTTTTCAGCCAAAGTCATTCCGAGAGCCGTTCCAACAGCAGTTTGATTATCTGAGAATGACTGGGCTGAATGTCTAGCTTGATTCTTAATGTAAGAATGCATTAATGACCTTTTTTTTAAGATGGGAATGTGGTATGATTTGCTTTGCTTCTGCTGAGGCGTTTATCCAGTTGTTGGTTTAAAAAAAAAAAAAAAGTCCAATTGGGGAATCTCCTTCCATATCTTCTGAATGAGTCTAACCCATTCACTAAAACCAATAAGAAAACATGTCCAAAGGTCTTTCTATCAGCTCTAACAGCTTGTACTCTGTACTGCTCACCGAACATAGTGTTCTACATGCGTGGAATTGTAAAATGCTGAGTTACTAATTGCCACTGGGGCCATGCATGTCCAGTTGTTACAACTGTATTGTATAGATTTTTTGAGATTATAGATGTGTTTATTAAATTTGATAAACCTTAAACTTCTATATGCATTTAAGTGAAGAAAGGAATACAGGTATAATCCTAAAGATATTTATATATAAAAAAAATTCTGGTATTCTCTCATTAGTGGGGGAAATCCCAGCAATTAATAACTAATGAATTAATCCATTTTAGGAATTTAAAACACCAGTCTGTGTTAGAGTCATAACACAATAAGTTCTTTATACTTGGATGAAACTTTTTTCTTTCCATACTAATTTAATATTTGTATTACATTGATGTATATTAAACTAAACCTAATGTCTAATCCA
Organism: Clarias laeviceps; assembly: GCA_030014305.1. Taxonomy (NCBI): domain Eukaryota; kingdom Metazoa; phylum Chordata; class Actinopteri; order Siluriformes; family Clariidae; genus Clarias; species Clarias laeviceps. Next base: position 6,018,270 of record JAQMYJ010000006.1, on the reverse strand, counting down.
AGATATTAATGCATTGATGGCATCTGTGCTTGCAAAAATGTCTTTTATTATTATAGTAATTATTATTATTATTATTATTATTACTATTATTATGTTCCCCCAACATTACCAGTCAAATATTTGGACCCGCTAGACTAAATATCCATATATTCTTCATTGTCTAAAATCATTTAAACTGGTTTACTCACTCACTGTTGGCAGAGTTGCGATGGATCCACTGTCTTTTCAAGCATGAGACATGAATACATGCCAAAATACCATGAATGATTTTCATTCACTCATATGCACATGTTTGCACATATGCACAATGGAGAACTATGAAACCTATCAAACGATACCATGGCAAACGCATGCTGTACAGTAATCAAAGCAAAATGCGGCCAAACTAAATGTTGGAACGTTTAGCTTTTTATTGACCGTACAGTGTATATAAAATCACGGCCAAAAAATGGTCAAATATGTCTTGTGACAAGGGTGTTTAATAAAACGAGAAGCTACTTACTGCACCAGTTAGGGTTAAATAACCTGCTACTAGCTGACACAGAAATTGAATTGAATACCTTTTGCTTAGTTAAATCCAGGTGATGACCTTTGTGTTTTGACTGGGCAGAGTATACATATAAAACTTGTTTTTGGAACCTTTTCCAAATATTATTCTCACTCTCACTCATCATCTGTACCGCTTTATCCTGTATACAGGGTCACGGGGGCCTGGAACCTATCTAAGAAGAATTAGGGCATTAAGCAGGATACAGCCTGGAAGGGGTGCCAATCCATCGCCAGGCACACACATGAACACAAACATGCTCATTCACACACGCATCATTAGCCTAATCTGCATGTCTTTGGATTGTGGTAGGAAACTGGAGCCCAACCCAATCCCCCCCCCCCCCCCCATTCCCATCACCAAAAACAATGCCATCAAGTGAAAATATCTTGAATCTAGTAATTTATCTACATTTTTTTATATAGGATTATAGGCATATTTTACTATATTTTTCATATTTGCATACATTTCTTGTTCTGTTGGCAGATAATTTTACTATTTGTAAGCATTTTTGCCCCTAGAAATAAGCAAACTTATCTGCCAGTAGAAGAACAAATTTATGTTTACAAATTTGTAGAATTTGTCTAAATTATGACTATATATAAATTGGCTTATATATCTTTTACTTAGTTTATTGATTATTTTTATGTTTATTCTTATTATAATAAGAAATATTATATACAATTATGATACTTTCACTTGCTAAAATTTGATATTTGATATGACCAATGAAAAATGACCAATTAACATTTTTCAGGCTGATAATAGTGTAGTGTAATGTATATATAGTGTGTATATATATATATATATATATATATATACATACACTACCGTTCAAAAGTTTTAGAACACTTTCTAACTCCATGATTGTTCCTGATTTTTATTTCTTTCTACATT
>JAQMYJ010000006.1:6001690-6016726 GCA_030014305.1 Clarias laeviceps | reverse complement strand
ATTGACCAGCTCCTCCCGTGTAGTTCTGGGCTGATTCTTCACCATTCTTAGCATCATTGATACCCCACGAGGAGAGACGTCCCGTGGGGCCCCAGTCCGAGGGACATTGATAGTCATCATTAGCCTCTTCCATTTTCTGACAATTGCTCCAACAGTTGTTCTTTTTTCACCAAGCTGCTTGGCAGAAATATGTAGGAGAAATATGTAGTCATTTAAAACATCAGATAATGTGAAAGAATAATGCACATTCTACACAAAAAAAATGAGCTCTCATGTAGCTTTCACATGTTAATATGTACTTTTTTTGTAATTATTTTATTATTGTAATTAATAATTATTACTAATTATTTTTATTTAATTAGTCTGACATAAGCACATACATTTTTACTTTATATATTTAACTTGAGTGGAAATTCTGCCCATAATTTATATATGTTAAACTGAAACAAAAAATTTTTTATATACTTAGTTACATTACGTTACATGAGAAATTAAAAAGTAGATCATGCACCATGCAGCATTTTTAAATGAAATGGTATGGAGTTTGGAAAAATGAAGTTTTTGCCTATTTGCAGATTCACAACGGAATCTATTTATATTATTAATACAACAATTAATGCTGAATCTCATTTCCATTGAAATAATATGTTTAATATATATTTATAATTTCATTTAGGAATGGTGCATTACTGTAGCACACTGTACCAAAGATAACATACTGTAGCAGTGGCATTGAGGCAATAAAGAAGATAACTGAACTGTATTGACTGTTATAGAAAGAAAAAAAAAATCCATATTTAAATGCTTCCACTTGTTTTGCACACTGCAAACCCCTCTCTAAGCACATTCTCATACTGAGAGCCACAATTAAATATTAACCGGCTTGTTGTTCTCTTTTAGCCCTTTACCTCCACTGCTCCTTTTGAGCAGGACATTTTGTTTGTACGACTGGAAGACCTGAGGATCAGCACCGTGTTACATCACAGACTGTGCAAACAAGCTTATCAATGTTTTGCACTCCTGCACGAAGATTACGTGCAAAGTGTGAACCAAACACTTTTTTTAAAGAAATACTAAATTAATGATTGGTTCAAGCCCAACAAAATATTCCAGGATGGGAATACAAGCAGTAAATATTGGTCATAATGAGACATGTTCCGATTACAAAAGGTAAAAAAGATTTTTTTTATATAAATAGGTCAGTCAGTACCCTAGCCATGTGCTGCTATTTCGCTCTGACGTATACACTCTCTGACGTATTCTGCATCCTTATCATTTGATCATTGCTGTTTTTGGCTCTTCTGTGCTGTGGTACTGGAAGTCTGTCAATGGGTTATTGGCGATTAACTTACTTCTAGACTTGAATTCATTACCATTAAAAGAGCAGGCACACATTAACATCTACCTGGCATCTGCAAGAGCTGACGTAGGTGGATGTGCGATGTGACGTCGCTATAAAGCTAAGAAAAGTCAGTTGAGCAACAGCAGTCCATGTGGAACATCACTGGATGCTGACCGTGGTAACGGATGTTAGGACGCGTCTTTATTCACAACATGGTATGTTTTCTTATTCGACATTACTTTTTTTTAATTTTGTGACTAGGGATGTTAAACAATAAAAGAAAAAAATAACAACAAAAAAACATAAGAAATATACATTTGACGAATGTATTTTGAAAATGTGAACAACGTCGCTCTAAATTGTTCCAGAATGAAAATTCCATATTAAAAATTGTTTAACCGGTTATATATATTTTTTTTCTGATTCACGAAAGCGTAGCTTAAATCTAATAATTTTTCAAAATGATTAAAAATCATCAATCACTGCATACTAGAAAACCATTACTTAAGGGTATTGTGGAAAATAGCTCTAAATTCTATGTATAAAGTACTTTTCTTATGATTCTTCATTTTTTTTCTTTTTAAATTTCATCGGAACCAGATTCCAGCTTAAAAGTGAGCAGAAATATAAAAATCGTGTTTCTGTCCAAAACAAGGCAAACAGACTAATTAAAAAAAAAAAACTATGATTCTTGGAAGTAACAGTAACTGTACATGAAAAATGAAATTTATACAAAGTGCAGAATGTTTACTTTTTTTATATGAATTTATTACACAAATCAGTGTTAAATCTTTTTACAAAACATTGTTGTAAAAAATTATAAATAACCAAGTTGTCAGAAAAGAACAGCAGTAATTAGTTAATCTTATATAATAATAATAATAATAATAATAATAATAATAATAATAGCAACAACAATAAAAAACAACAATTATACCACACCACTGTTGGATTCTCAAATTCAAATGGTTTAAATATACAAAAAAATTAAGGTCTTTTATAAAAGAGTCAGATTGTTGGCGTGCAAAAAGAAAGAAAGAAAGAAAGAAAGAAAATAAACAACTAAGGAGATTTTAAATGACTGAAACTGGGTTAAGAATTGTCCAATTCATTATTAAAATCTAAAAGGTTAATGCTGAACCATCAACTTTGTGGGGAAAAAAAGGGTCAGAAAAAAGATATGAATAACTATGAATGAATGCAAAGTTGCATTGTAAAATAAGTAGAAATCACACAATTCAACGTGAACTCAGAGAACTGGGACTAAACATCTGTGTGGCCATATAAACACCACGTGTTAGAGAGACTAATCAGAAAAAAAAAGTTTCTGGCTTTCCTAGGCAGGATAAAGATTAGACTTTGGAGCAATAGAAAAAGGTCATGTGGTCTGATGAGTCCAGACTGATCATATTCCAGAGCGATGAGTACGTCAGGGTAAGAAGGGAGGAGCGTGAAGGGTTCCCCCCTCATGTATAGTGGTCACTGTACAAGCCTCTGGAGACTCAGCAACATTATGTGGCAATAAAATAAAGTCAGCTGACGACCTGAATGTACTGAATGACCAGGTTATCACACATCTATGGAGGTTTTTCCTCTGATGGCACGGGCACATTCCAGGACTTAAATTCTGGGATCGTGAGGAATCATTTTCACACATGAACCGGCCACAACACTGTGCGCCGTAATCACTGCTAAAGCCAGTCGAACGAAATCTTAGAGCGTGCAACATGTGTTTTGGCCAGGCGGTGTATCAATGCAGTCATTCTTTAAACTTTCTAGATTAAAAATGTGTAGAATTGTTGAAGGTTTTATTTCACCTTTTTGGAAGGAGTCTTCATTGTCAGGGCTACGTCTCACTCAGTGTGTTAATAACTTCAAGAGACAAGATAACAAGAGACTGTTTGACTGTTTACTTGTTCCACAACATGTATCTATAAATAGATTTTTTAAAGTATGTAATAATAAATACATTAAGAAAAGGTTTATTGGTGAATTGCTGTGGTATAAGTGAAATAAAACACTTTGTGGCATGTTGTTATCAGAAAATAATCAGTGATGGGGTAAGTGGTTTCCAGAGTATTGGGGAGAACAGAAAACAACCTGTAGGGATGGAAACGAATGCTGTAAATGACAGAAATGTAGAAGCTGTTAAGAAGATTTAGAGATTTTATCAGAAAGTAAAGTTTACCTTGGCAAGGAGTCACTCAGTCACTCTGTGAAGGTAATCATATTATTATTTTTTTTTCTTCTGTTTTTAATAATCTCCATAAATATACAAACTGTTTAAAGCAGTACTTTGGATGTACATACATCAAGGTCAAGGTCATCCATGCTGGGTGGCTCTCCTTTCTTGTTCATGTCAGACAGCATCTATGTATCCAAATGGTGTATAGTTAACAGCTACGCAATAATCTCACTAGTTTTGTTCCGATTATATTCTGCATTCTTGTAAACTGATTTAGATAAAAACTTCTCTAAAACTAATGAATTGAAGTTTGTAAAAAAGGAAGCCGAAGTGCAAACAGTGATGAGGAACTGTACTCACATCCATGTACTCTTCAAACTCAGCCTGGCCTTCCTCCTGCTCATTTTCCCAGTCTCTCCAGTTATCGAAGTCCACAGAAAGCCACGCTGGCTGTGAGGATCAGAACAGCAACAAGGTGAGAGGGATAAATGGCAATGCACCCCGATGTTGAGATAAAACGTACAGTATAAACAATCTATTTTTTTCATTATGTATTTCCCTCAGAAAATCACATAACTTCTACCCAGTACACTACATTCACTACATTCGTTTTGGTATGAATGCCTTTACCAAACATTCATTCATCTTCAGTTAGGAACCTTGTCCTGATCAGGGTTACAGTGGTTTCTGGAGGCTATCCTAGGAATGTTGGCTATGAGATCGAAATATACCCTGGACACACATGTTCACAAATAGGGGTAATTTAATATCACCAATCCATTTACATGCATGTTTTTGGGAGGTCGGAGGAAACGTGAGAACCCTGAGGATGTGAATCGTTACTCTACACTACAACTGCACAATAACCCAAAGTCACGATCGAACCAGGGATTCCCGATGCGACCCATGACACGAAACATCATAGCAAAAATGAAAGAAATTTAGAAAATTATAAATGTATCATTAGTGTTACCTTAGCTGTGTCTTTAGTAAGACGAGGCCAGGCTACATTGTCCTTCATTTTTCTTATCAGAACATTAATGGTCCGGTCAAGTACCTTCTCTCGGGAATCCTAAAAGAGAAAAGAAAAAACAAAACAAAAGGAAAAAATAAATAATTTCCCTGATACACCATTATAAAGCTGTTTTTCTTAAACTGTACTTTTTATCTATGTTTACACTACAGCTGTGTTAAATTCTTCATTCTGATTGGTCAGAATGATGGATTCAACTCTTACAACAAGCAACAATTCCAAAACAAATCATGGGTTGTATGAAAAAGAAAAAAAAAATCAGTTATTTGTCACACCTGGTCACCTGATCAGTAACCCAGAAACCCACAGCCTTAACCATTTGACCCACCACTGCCACATGTTATTAAATTGTTATTAAAGTAAGAATGGTTAAGCAAAGACAACAATAAGGAGATTACTGAGAACTGATTTAAAAACTGTCTAACATATTAATAAAATCTTCATGGAAGAAATGTGGTAAATAAATGAATCATGAATGGGTGATTGTTGTGTGGCCCATTTTCGCTTCAGAAAAATTTGACAGTAGAAATCACAGCTGGTAGAGGAGACCTTTATGTACCTTTTCTGTGAGGAGACCTTAATTCAGAATTTTTTGAAAGAAGTCAGCGGTTCATAACATAATAAAGCAAGCCGTATTTGAGTCTTATTATTAAACGAAGGATAAGAGAGGTTGTGAGGAAATAACTGTTAATAGCTGTTATAAAGTAAGTGATACCAGGTATCACTGTGCTGTGGACCCTCCATAACATAAGATGGGCGGGGCGTTCAAGTCAAACCGAGACTTGTGTTGAAATTTCTTGTGAAAGAAGACATAAAACTGATTGACATTTACAGAGGACTTTAAGTACGGTACATTAATGAGACTCTTAGCTGCATAAGAAAGAAAAGAAAAAAAATTGGAATGGTGCAAATGTTTTAAAGAATCCTGACTTATCTACGAATCCACTGCAATTATTCCTGTGAATAACTTGCATAAGCTTGCTGAAGACACACATCTATCTGTGGGAACTGTACAATCATACACCATCACCACTTGTGCATTACATGAACTCGGCTGGGAGTTCTTCTCCATCCCTCCCACAGTCCTGACCTCGCTCCAAGCCATTTCTACATGTTTGGGCCATTAAAGGAGTTCCTGGGAGGCCAGGGCTTTAGATGCAAAGGGAACAGTCTGATCATGCCTCTATCAGTTGATCTATCTTGATGGTATTCAAGCACTAGTGAAACCTGAGATAAATACATTAGTGTAGCTGGGATTATATAGAAAAATAAAGAAGTCCCGGTTTGACTTGAACACCCCTGTTATAAACAAATAAATGTATACAATTGTAATGGTAAATGAATTACTGTTGCATAAGAAGAATAAAACACTTAGTATACCCTTTTATAGTAGTACTGTATATATTCTTTATGTCAGGCTGCATCACACCACATACAAGCAGGTGCCCCGTGGAGTTTTACAGTAATTTTTTACTGGCTTGAGAAGTCACCTGTTATTCACCATTCAAAGCAATAAGTCATATATGATCATGCATGGTCCAAAAGTCAAAACACACAAACAAAGACTGTGTCATTGCTAAAAATACCTTTAAAACCGAAGGTTTTTAAGACAGGATATTCATATAAATTTAGCATTTGAACACATTGCATTGGAGCAGTTGAAATTATGCTAAGAAATTGAATACAAAATAATTTTTAAGACTGTCATGGAGCGTTTGTGCACAGTGAATGAATTATTTGCATGACAACAAAAGCTGCTGAAGAACAGGTTTGTGAACTTACATGTCTGAGCACTCGGTCATAAAATTCGATCTCGTTATAGATGTTGTTGTCATCATCATCTTTGCAGCTGAAAAACAAAAGTGTGAAGAAATTAATTATTAGATGGCTTGACATATAGAATTGACATAGATATTAAAGCTTAAACAACAGTTAGTTCTGACCGAGAAATCGGCCTGGAAGAGAGTCAGTGGTGATAATAGAAGGTAACAGCACTGGAACGTTTAACTATGTGTATCACACCGCATCACAGGTGTTCTAACAATAGTTAATTATCCTAGCTTTTGGTTCCAGCATGGGCCCAAGTAGTTCTGTACGGTCCGGAGTACTTAGGGAGGAGCAACTACCTGCCATTCACAACTAGTCACTGAAGCACTTTTAGAATGAGAACACATCTGATAATGTTGTCATCTTAAACAATTATTGGAATCATGATGGGACTTAACTGATAAACACACACGCACAAACACACTGATCAACAACCATCAAGAAATCTCAAACATCATCCTAAAATTGCTTTTTGGACATTATTTACATACACTTTTTGCACAAAGACTCTTTTATATATACTGTATATATATATATATATATATATATATATATATTCGCTGCTAATTATAAGAAATGTTCACTGTTCTCATCCCACTACCTCAACTCATTACCTCGGTATTGGATTGTGTCATGTTGTTTGTCGTGTTGTCGCTCTAAGTTGCACATTTGCACGTGCACTTTATGTTTGTCTTTTTGTAAGGTACTTAATTTTACTTAATTTTAAAATGTTAATCTGTTTTGTTTCAGCTAGTTTGCTAATTAGTTGTCTTAGTTAGCTAGTTAGCTTTTTGTTAATTTATGTTGCTAATTTATGTTAACTTTGATGTTTTTTTGTAAGGTACTTTTTTCGTTTGCAAATTTATAGTGTTAATCTGTTTTGTCTCAGCTAGTCAGCTAATTAGGTGTCTTAGTTAGCTAGTTAGTTCTTGTTAATTTATCTTGTAAATGTATGTTGTATGTATGTAGCACTTTGGTCCTGGAGGAACGCTGTTTCGTTTCACGGTACTGAACTGTATATGGTTGAAATGACAATAAAAGCCTACTTGACTTGACTAATCGAACACGTTGTCTCCTTAATAATTGCTTGTATGTCATTACATATTTTCTGTGAACCATTTGCGCTGTTTTCTTTCCGCCTAACTGGCTTCTAACATAAGGCTATATCCCAAATCCCTCTCTAACACTACTAAGTGTCTGGGACATGTACACCCTAGCATACCAGCTTTCCATTTTTCTAAAGTGGAATAAGAGGAGAAAAAAAGAAAAACTTCACTTCACTTCATAGAGACTCACCACTTCCTTATTCTTCTCACTTTTTGTCTACATAGTACTGGTTAACATTTTAAACTACTTTCACCTCTGATAATTACACTAAAAATGAGTCGCCAGCTCCACCAGTTGTGTGTGGTTAGTTAGTTCTCCCAGTCGTGCTGATATTCATCACAACAGCATGATCACAAGTGTGATATTGTTTAATTATATATCAATTTGAGCAAATGTTAGAATTTGCTATATGGTGACGTACGTAAATATTTGATCCCTTAAAGTTGTCTGTATTTTGTAGAGTTATATCCTGAAGCTAGTATGGAATGAATAGAGATGACATTTTATAAAGACTTGAGACTGGAGTGAAGGTTCACCGTCCAGTGACTGGAGTTGTTCACACAAAGCAAATGTTCAAGAACCTAAATGTGTCTGAATGACTCGATTCAAAACCAACAAATACCTTTAAGGATTTAATACTTATGCAAGACACAGCAATATTTTCAAAGCAGTTTTACTTTTTACTTTCATAGCAATAGATTCTCACCTTAGGATAATTTTGGTGTCCTGGATGTCGACCTGAACGTTTGTCGCTTTCTGAATCAGGAAGTTTACAGTAATGTACTTTTTTCGGTCAAACCAAAGTGTTTTTGCTGGTTGACTTTAAGCAAGAAGGAACAAAACATCATATGATTAACACTTTGAATTCAAATGCCACAATTTTTTTTTAAATAACTTATTACATATTGTCATTTCAATTTCATTAAATACACCACTGTCTACACAGATATTCACAGCACACTAGAGTTTCACCCACCAGTTCTCCGGTCTGACAATTTTTGGCATCTTGAGTCTTCAGAGATCAATTTCAGGTTGAAATGTTTGGATTCTTACGTCTAATCCAGTATATTTCCCCTGAAATTTAGCAAACTCTTAGTCCACACTGAGAGGGAGCACAGTGTGTGTGTGTGTGTGTGTGTGAAGAATAGCTCAGTGATCTGGGCTATTTTAGGATGGACAGTATCAGCTGCTAGAGGTGCCGCCTTCACCCCTCCACCCCATTCCCATTTAAAGGCCTGAGTGGAACACTCGGGAAAGCCACAGTGTCTCACCCCCCCCCCCCGGGTGTAAATGGGGGGTGGAGAATCTTCCAGAAACTCAGCATGGGTGCAAATGTTGTCACATGTTCCTCAGCCTTTTCAAGCAGCATTAAGGTTCCACACCCAATTAAATGTTTGCAAAAATGCACTGCTCTGGACATTTTCATATTTTTGTATATTTTTATATAATTTACCTAATTATATGTAGTGAATGTAAAATTTCCTATAATATTCAAGTGGGTTAAAATAAAATTAATGATTTGGATGTATTGTCCTCTCCAAGGTAGAATTGATGATATATCTTACTCTTTTTTCTTTCTTAAAAAATGAATAGAATTGGAAGTTTAGTACAAACAGAAGTATGCAAAAGTTTCGATCCACCCAAAATTTTCTTCATATATTGCTTCCAACTAGATAGTCTTTCTTACAGTATATTTTTAATGTAGTCTTGATGAAAAAATTTTCAGGCTTTGTTAAGCCACACAGTGACCTAATTTCATGCATAAACCGTTTAGAAACAGGTCCAGATGATGACAGATAATCAGGCCGGTGATTAGTATACTGGTGATGCTGAGTGAATGGAACAGACGAGAGGGGAAATGAGGTTGCTGCTGAGGTCGTTACATAAACAAACCATTTTAGATTCTATATTTAGACACTTTGCAGCTTTGTCAGAGTTTAATTTAACCTACATCATTAAGTTCAATTTAATATAAAGAAATAAGGGATAGCGTCAAACATTTGCACGGTACTGTACATTATAACCAAACTTTTGGATGCACAAGAACCAACTTAGGAGTGTTACAGGAACAATGAATGAATATTTATTTATAAGTGTGTAAATCTGATTTTTGAAATTTATACAAGTCAGTGTATAAAGGTAAAAAAAAAAAAGTGTATTACTGTAGGTAACTCTGGGACAACCTGGAGAATAGGCAACAAGTCAGACTGTGGGAGGAAACTGGTGTATGCAGAGAAAACCCACAAAGCATGCATGGACATACACACACGTTGTATTTAATCATATAAAATCTAATATTAAAATAGCTATAAATAAAACAAAAGACTAATTAGTCCAGGGTCTAGAGCAGTATCATTTTGTTGGGTCCCTAATTAACATGGTTATTTTGTACTAGTGTTAATACCTGTTGTTGACGAGTAACGAGTTTGTAGAAATAGTTAGCTTTAACAACTCTATTTTCTTTTTATCTCATAGTGGCGCTTCACATCACTGCTTTTTATTAGCAGTCCAAATGTACTGACTGTCCTTTAGTAGCTGTACTGCAACAACGGCCCTCGTGAAGAAAAAAAAAGTTTAAAAAAAAGTAAAAAAAAAAGGCTGTAGCAGTGCAGGAGATTAATCTGTTTAACGAGAATTAAACCATATTTCCGCAAAATCCTCAAAAGGAGGCAAAAGCAAGTGTCATTAGAGATGTTCCTTGTTAAAGTCATGCAAGACTACTATATATAGGATTAAATATCACTGACTCTGAAACCTACACCACGAAGTAAGAGTAATAATGAGTAACAAGTCACAAGTAAGTGTGCTGCTTTAAATCATTATGACGGCACATAAACATAGCATATGTATACACCGCCATCTTCTGGTGGAACTATTTACAGCAGTTTTCTTCATCATTTCCGGTTTTGGTTGGTTCCAACCGGAAAAGAGAATGTGGCGCGCGATAGAGGCTGTTGTTGCTTCAACTACACAGTTAGTCCACTTTAAAGTCCGCGCTCTGAATGAAAAAAGGCAAACCGGTTTAAAATAAAAAAGACAAACACAGAAGACAGGGTTATTTTTTGCCATTGAGAAGAAAAGGGGATTACTTTACTGTCATAATGCCTCGAAGAAAGGTAAGAATGGAGATGTAACGAAAGGGTCAATGTTTCTAGCGAAGCCACTGGTGGAGTTGCCTCAAATATCCGTGTTCACTACATAGGTGCACTACTTAGTGCGTTGGCGAAATACCTCGGTTGTTTATCTAGTGCCCTTTGTATCTGGTGGGATAGATTTGTGATTGAACCGCGGCCAGATTTTATAGTAGGACTCCTCTTTTGTACTCGCAGGATGCCTGTTAGGATTTTCACGCTCGGCTCGGGGTTTTGACGTGAATATTGCGGATAAATTATGTTTTCGATAGTTTCGATACATTAATAATAACTAACAAACACCGTGAGACGGATGTAAATAGACTTGCTGAAGTGTTAAACGTCCACTGGCTGTAACGTTACACTAAAGCTAACTGAAAATCTACGAGCATTGTTGTACTAACTTAGCTGTTTTATATATATATATATTTCTGAAAAACGAAACCGCACACCGCCAATAATTGCCCTACTAGAGAATGTATACGTCTGTCAGGAAACCGGTATAACGCTACGTTCGGTAAGCTGGCTATGGGCTAACACATGAGCTAACTTGTGCCAACTGCGAATCGTTTGCGTGAAAATGAATCGACTCATCTGAACCGGGTCAAAGATTCGAATCCGCCATTGGTCACGTGACCTACCCTTTCCAAGCTGTATACAGTACTGTGATGAGAGTTGGAAACTGTATGTAAACATTTTATTTATACACAGAGTCAGTCCAAAAAATGTATACACAATTCAGGAAAAGAAAAAACTGTATAGATATTTTAATACTAAGTTTATTCCAATTGGTTATAGAGGGATATATATGATAATATTGTGATAATAATAACAATATTATAATATTATTTATATTATATTGGTATAGTATACATTATACTTTATTTCTTTTCCTTAAGTGTAATAATAATAAGATTTGCCACCATAACAGTGATGCATTGTGTGTTCTGTCACCTTAACCAATTTGATCTACACTAGCGCTTCTGTTGGATCAGACTACACAGGCCAGACTTTACTCCTCATGTGCATCAGTAAGCCTTGGCCACTCATGACCTCGTCGTTAGTTCACCGGTTTTCCTTCCTCGGATCACTTTTGGTCGGTCCTGTTAACTGCAGACCGTGAACATCCCACAAGACCTGCAGTTCTGGAGTTGCTCTGACCCAGTCGTCTAGCCGTCAAAATCTGGTCCTTCTCACAGTCACTTAAGTCCTTACTCTTGCTCATTGTCTCTGCCGATATTGAAAATGTAGCTAATGTGAGAATGGCAAATTGTGATAGCTAGAGAACTGGGTCCTTCCAAGGAAGGAGAACTTGGTTAACTGGACACAGGGTAATGGGTGGCCAAGGCCCACTAATAAACATGGGGAGTGAAGTCTGGCCCGTGTAGTCCGATCCAATAGAAGTTCTAGTGTAGATAAAATTGTGGAAAAGGTTCCACTATAAAGGGGTCAGAACATAGCGCATCACTGTTTTGGTGGCAAAGGGTTAACCTACTCAATATCTCAATATTAGGCAGGTGATAATAATGTTATGGCTGATAAAGGAAAAAAAATACATATATTAGGACCGGCATAAAAACATATAATATGAAAGACTACTGTAAAACATTATATATCATGTTTTCCTTATGTGAAAGTTATGTTGCTGATATTTTCACATGATTTCGTATGTTATAATGTTAAATATGGCATGATTTATAAAAAAAATAACAATATAATGTTCTTTGCCCATGTCATTTATGTACATTCTGAGCATTTTATGATGATTATTAGTATTATTTATTTATTTTTAAATGAACCATCATTAATTCAACACTTTTATTTGTTAAATGTTTTTAGCATTTGATGTTCCTGAGAACACTTCACCAAGAAGTCCGGTTCATTTTGATCAGTGAGAACATAACCGTTCCACGCTCGGGAACCGTACCCGTGTCTGCTGGGAAAAGTGGTCTCGGGACCAGTATGGTGTAACTGGGGTGTGGATCAAATTAAACATGGAAGCAATTGTACCTGAGAATGGAAGTAGTTCTCTGTTTAGACACAACGTCATCAGTGTGGTTGGTCTCCTCCGAAACCTGTGTACACGTTGCACGTGCCAGTCTTATCCTCAGATCCTCATAGCCATAGCTGATAAGAGAGAGTGTTACTCTTGACTTTTGTCATGAAATATCATGAGGTGCGTTCCGATCGGCCTGAAGTACACTTCACAATGTTATCAGCCAGTTCAAGTGTGATTCCTAACCGCAGGGAGCGAAGCTGATCAGTTTAATGGGAAATGCGAATGGTGTAGGGAACAAGTGAACAGCGGGTTTTTCACTTCACGGGAAAAGTGAATGAAAAATTTCCCATCAGTCAGTGCGTCTCGCTAGAGCCTGAAAAAAAAAAAAAAAAAAAGGAACTCGAAAAAGGATTTATAAATTTATTATCGTGGACAGCATCATATTAATAGGACACAGTAATTATTTTTTTATTTAATCAAGAAATCCTTAGTATTATATAGGTTAGTAATCTGTAAAAAAAAAAATCTCAGTACATCTTTAATCTGTTGTTGTTATTATTATTATTAATAATAATATTAGCCAATAATTTATTTACAAACTGTACATGCTTCAATAATTTTATAATGGATTTTGTTATTCAAGATTTAATGTCCGTTGTGTGAAATTTCTACAGCGACAGGTATCCGAGGTGCTTATGTTACCATGGTAACGAACCGAGAAGGGGACGTGCCATCTGTGCAGGTGGTTTCGCAGGGTGGTTCCGAATGGTGGTTTTGTCGAGGGAAGTTTCACCGACATTCCCTGCAAACTGAGCAGGGAGTAGAGCGCACCCTGTGAAGTACATTAACGTTAGAAAGCTATGCTTGTAACCCCATACGCCGTGTGGCCGATAGTGTGTGGACACCCAACTGTCACAACAATACGTGTCAATCATCCAGGTGTTAAACACCCAAGCTTTTAGAGAATGAGTGGTATAACATCGTCCTTATTCTAACTCAAGATCTTGAGTCACTGTCAGCGAGTAAAGTTGTTCTCGTTCTTCGTTTGCTTGCAGAGAGCCGCCGGGAGCAGTTCAGACGGGACCGCGGACTCGGATGACTCCACAGAGCACGAAAAGACCGACAGCTCGCACAGTGACGCGAATCCACGAAGTAACGCACGGCTAACTAGAGCTTCTGTCCGCCTCAGTCAGAGCTCACAAGGTAACGTCACAACTGCTGGAAAGAACAGCGTAGAAGCAGGAAACGGTGCCGGAGTGGAACTATGTGCCCGAGGCTTTAGAATTTAGCCATTAATCAGTGTTTATCCATACAAACTGGTTCTCAAAACAAAACAGGAGTGTTCGAGATTTTAAAAAAGTCGAACCACATCAGTGAACCAGGCTTAACTCAGTCTGTTATTTATATCTGTTATTCGCAGGTATTAAATCGTTAACACGCTGTCGAATAACATGATTTAACGAAAGCAAAACACGTTTCATTCTGGTACAGACCACGATAAAACTGCTTTACGACGAAGACATACAGTACATGAAATAAATCAAACTTAAGGAAAAGTTCAACACACTATATTGCCTAAAAACCTTATTCACTCGTCTGCCTTCACATCCATATGAACTTGAGTAACATTCAGTTCTTAATCCATATATAGTTTAATATTATGTTGGCTGGTGCGCAGTCATGTTGTAACAGGAAGGGGTCATCCAAACTGTTCTCACAAAGTTGGGAGCATGAAATTGTCTTGGTATGCTGACGCATTAAGAGTTCCTTCCACTGAAAGTAAGGGGCCGAGCTTGACTCCTGAAAAACAACCCAACACAAGTTCCAACATGATCTGGTTGATTAAACAAGGTCCATAAAGACATGGATGAGCGACTTTGGTGTGGAAGGACTTGACCGGCCTGCACAGAGTCCCGACCTTAACCTGATAGAACAGTTTTGGGATGAATTAGAGCGGAGACAGTGAACCAGGCTCGTCCCACATCAGTGTCTGACCTCACAGATGTAGCTGCACAGGGTGGACCAACTTTGTAGTAAAGAATTGTAGTAAAGATGTTACTCAAGTTCATAGGCATGTGAAGGCAGGCGAGCGAATACAGCGGAACCTCAGTTCACAAACTCTCCAGAATACGACCAAAAAAATTGGCTAAAATTTGACCCAGAAACTGCCATCCCGAGCTGCCGCTATCAGCTAAACAAAAGCCGTGAGTGTGACACGCAGCATAATTTTTGCTCAGCCTGTGGTCATGGATTGCGCACATTATAAAATCATTTTGTGCAAAGTGGAGTGGCGTTCAAGCCATTGCCGAGAAGTATCATCCAAACTGAACTACAGTACGTTCCAAATTATTATGCAAATTGGATTTAAGTGTCATAAACATTAAATGTTTAGTTTTTAAATTAAACTCATGG
>JAQMYJ010000006.1:5970572-5993905 GCA_030014305.1 Clarias laeviceps | reverse complement strand
CTTTTTCTTTCCCATATTGCTTGAAATCTGTGGCCTGCTTAATAATGTGGAACAACCTTTTTCAGTACTTTTCCTTTGATTGGGTTTATCTGGCAAACTAATTATCACAGGTGTCTAAGATTCATTTCAGTGATCCAAAGAGCCCCGAGACACAACACCGTCCATGAGTTTAATTTAAAAACTAAGCATTTAATGTTTGACACTTAAATCCAATTTGCATAATAATTTGGAACGTAGTGTATATTATTCTATATATTATTACTAGGTTTATTTGTTTTGTTTTTTTCTCTTTAAGATCGATTAATGTTTAGAGCTTTTCTAAGTAAGTGTAGTGCTTGGTCTTCAGCCCGTATAGTATAATAGCCAGTGTCTCAGCCACTCAACAGGGTGCAGTCCTCGCTGCCTTAAGGGACGGCAAGTCGAGCCATGCCACATCGAATCCAACCTGATACCTCTTCAGCATTTCAGAGTTCTACCTTCCTCTATTATTACGCTATGCATAAATGCTTAGGCAGCAGTTTGATTTTTTTCTTGCTTCTAATCTGGAGTTGAACCCCACAGGCAAAGTGTGTATGGAAACACCCCCCAGGGGATGAGGTTTACCGAAAAGGAGCCATCTCCGTGTTCGAGGTAGACGGGAAAAAAAACAAGGTACTAGCCGCTCGTTTACAAGCATCACACGTGTGCTCTGTGTCGCTGTGCGATGTTTTTATTTATTAATTTATTTATTTATTAAATTTTTTTTAGACCAAACACATGCCTTAACAAAAGGACCTTTCATCTTTCTCTCTGTAGATCTACTGCCAGAACCTGTGTTTGCTGGCTAAGCTGTTTTTAGACCACAAGACACTGTACTATGACGTCGAGCCGTTCCTTTTTTATGTCATGACCGAGGCGGACAACACGGGCTGCCATCTTGTGGGATATTTCTCAAAGGTATGGAGGGACTAGTGGTTAGTTCTGCCTTCTTTGTCACTGCCTACACATATTCACTATATTCACTTTAGTGGTGCTGTTAATTTTTTTTATTTCTTTATTTTTTTTGCCACACAATTTATAAATTCAATTAAACTTTGGATCGCGATTATAATTCATTCCAGTAGCGTGCTTGTAATCTCATGAGAAATAATGGAAACTCAGATGAATCATTCCACAATCCAAAAATATTTATATAAAAATAACTAATAAAAAATAAGAAGTTAAAATAAATCAGATTAACCTGCACTTTACCTTTGAAAAGTATCATGGCTGGTATGAGTGAGACGGCGGGGGGGGGGTGTTATTGTGTAGGAAGACTTTCTTTCTTACACACACACACACACACACACACACACACACACACACACACACACGCGCGCACAAACTAACGGAATCTTTTTCTTTTCGTGACTAACTTTAGGAACAATCACAACACTTGGTCACAAACACACACACGTTTAAGTAAATAGTACACGTACACAGTGTTGACTATACGAGCGATGCAAGCGCACTGAGACTAAACACGGAAGATGATTACCCACAATCCCACAGTGCACGCGCGAGAGACAATGACCATTGGCTCAGTTGTGATCACGGCAGACAAAGCGTATACATACTACAGTACTCATATATCAAGACCTCGATTGCTTATCGAGTTAAAAAGAATTTAAAACTCTTTTGCTCGTCTTGCAAAGCACTTGCAGACCAAGGTTTTACTGTAACTAATTGAAAGAGTTTCGCTAATCCTGGTTTGTTTGTTTTTGTTTTTTTGCAGGAGAAAAATTCGTTCCTGAACTACAACGTGTCCTGCATTCTCACTATGCCACAGTACATGAGGCAGGGCTATGGCAAGATGCTGATTGATTTTAGTGAGTGTTTAAAAACAGAGAGAGGTGTTAGCATCATGTGACACGGCAATGTATAACCGCTGTCTCTTTGAGAACCGAATAGCGGACGAGTCCATCGGTGTCCTTGTGTCTGTGCTTCCTTAGGAAGATTTATTTTTGTTTATTCTGATAATCATATAGTCTCCCTATAATGACAGGTTTTTTTTTATCTCCTCCTAATGAAACCATCAGATAAAAAAAAAAAATGGAGATGGTTGTAACTTGATAATTGATATGTGATTCTAAATCTTTTTAGCATGTCTGTCTTTTCTAACCCCGCCTCCTTTGCATTTGCTGTAGGTTATCTGCTGTCCAAGGTGGAGGAGAAGGTGGGATCTCCTGAAAGGCCTCTTTCTGACTTGGGGCTCATCAGCTACCGCAGCTACTGGAAGGAAGTCCTGCTGCGCTACATGTACAACTTCCAGGGCAAAGAGATCTCCATCAAGGGTAAGTACAGGATGGTCGTCTAAAGTGCATCTAAAGACTACCAATGTTAAGGAGGAGTGCTGGAATAAGACTGTTGTGAGTGCTCTGTGAATAGTTATGTGCGTTTCGATTTTGTTTAGAAATCAGCCAAGAGACTGCTGTGAACCCGGTGGATATCGTCAGCACGTTGCAGTCGCTGCAGATGCTGAAGTACTGGAAGGGGAAACACTTGGTGTTAAAGAGACAGGTAACAGAACAAAACGCAAATTGTAAATATAGTTTCAAGCAACGATGAGCAGACCTAAGCACACTGCACCATCAACCTGTCGTCTTTTTTTTTTTTTTTTTTTAGTGCTACAGTCAGAGCTGCTGCTGTAGAAAATTAAGCAAGACATTCTGACCAATTAGACAAAATAATGCAGCAATATAATAAAAAGTTAAAGCTGAATAAACCAGTGCTGTAGCATAAGGGCCACCCAGCTCTTAATGTTAGTGTATTGTTACACACTGTCACCATAGTATTTAAAAAGTTCTCACACTTTGTTTGAAAAGGATTTAAAGTATTTGGTCTAGTATTTGGGGGGAAAAGATTCGTCGACAGGTTCACAAAATGACTGTGATCCAGTCATCATCCATGATGAACCTAAACAATACCCTTGTTCCTTTTGCGCCCAGACATTAAATAATTACCTTGACGGTTCAGCGTGTCATGTGTCATGTCAGATGAAGCTGTGTTGGAGACAACTACAAAGTGGAGTCAACGTGTACTGTACTCGTGCAGTTAAACAAAAATAAACTGAATAAACAAAACATTTAAAGCATGTTTTTCTGGTTACACGGGAATATGTATTGTTATTTTTTTGTATGTAATGTATATAATATTGCTGTCAGTCAAATTTTAAGTAGAATTTTATTGTAGAGCTCATACTGAGCCAAATCTGACAAGTTAGTTATATGATGAGATTTACAGTGAGATAAAATTTTGATCTTCAGAAATATAATACTTGTAATGTTTCAGGATTTCCAGAACGTGGCTTTAAAGTGAAAAGTCTGATTTGTTCGAAGATTTTACTAGATGGAATCTAAAAAAAACAAATGCATATTACATCCCTCAGGACAACTCTTCCTTCAGACAGAAGCTTATTATATAAACATCATCACTTATCACATTAATAACGTTATGTCATGTCATCCAGTCTTAGTCATATAGTGTTTTTTTTTTATTTTTTATTATTATTTTTTTTTAATCCCATCTGTACTATATGATTAACTCTAAACTGTTCCTCGATGTCTGTCATCACAGGATCTGATTGATGATTGGAAAGCAAAAGAGACCAAACGAGGGACCAGCAACAAGACCATAGATCCAAGCTCTCTGAAATGGACCCCCCCGAAAGGAACCTAGAAAGACCCACAGAATACAGTTTTTCAGCCTTTGCCATACGTCAGCATCTTTTCCAATGAATTTACAATGTTCATTGTTATTTTGGTCTCTGTGTGGCCATTCTACTTCTCTCTCTGTATTTTTTTTTTTATTTTACATTTTTTTGTTCTTGTGCAATTGTAATTATTTTCCAGATCTTCTCTTTTAAGCACATTTTGTCGCATTTTTCGTTTCAAAGGATGACTTTTTGACATCGATGTAAAGAAGATACACCCAGTTCTTTAAAAAGAAAAGTTTCTTAATTCCAACACACCTTAATATTCAGATGTTTGTTACCGAATTCTCACTGGCCTTGATTAACCGGATCAGATCTGATGAAACTAAACTTTATGTGATGGGAATTGGGTTGGGCCATTCAGTTTCAAAGTGTAGGCGTCACTACAAAGCATATATGCAGCTCTCACACCCAGCAGTCTAACTGATGATGGACTTGGTAATTAACTGAATATTTCAATCAAGTGCTTTTATATTAGGGATGACACAGACTACTGACAGCTCCGTGTGACGGGCGACTCCCACCACAGGAATCCGACACGTTTTCCGCATCGAGTATAATACTCGGAGTGGTGTCAATTCGGTATAGTATAATTAGCACACAAACAGTATTTCACCTTTACCTTCTCTGTGAGATCACTGCTTTTTGTTCCTTGATGGGTTTTTTTGTTTTGTTTTTTTTAAGTCATGCTCAGATCACAAATAAAAGAAAATGAAATGTGCACATTTTTAATACTCGTAGTTTGTTTTATATACATCTTTATGTTCAAATGTTTTTTTTTTTTTTGTGTGCAACAAGTAATAACAGTTTATTTTAAATTTCCAAGCTTAATTTTCACATTAAAGGATGCTTATTGTTTCTTCTAAATATGACCACGTTCTCGCACAGAATCAGGACCATCAGTAATATTCAGTTTTGTCCCATTTCTCTTGCAAATCTGTTAAGAAGAAGAAAACAAAGATATCAAGCTTTATCAAGATGATGGAAATCATTCATTATACAGTAGTACAGGGAGTGTGATTTGAAATGCAGCACCTGATTGCGTGTCGGATTGCGTAGTTGTACTCGTCTCGCCTGGAATTATTCTTGTGAAAGTGTCTGCAAAAAACAAATGTCATTAATTAAACAGTCGGGTAACTGGTAAGTTTATCTTACGGATCTAATGAGTTACATTGGAGGGTTGGGATTTTATATCGCACTGCACATTTTTGCCTTGTTTCAAGAAAAACACCAAATGGTGTTGGTTACTGAAGTGAAAATCTATTTGTTAATTTTTTTTCAGGAATGTGCATTAAAATGACTAGAAACATCAGTGCTCAGCAATTTACACAATTTGCATTCCGGCAATGGTGGAAAGAGTTCATGATGCCCGATTGATGCTCCGCGTTAATTCTGAGCATGTTTACAAAGGTTAGCAATTACTCTTTCAGTGTGAACATGTTTGCCAAGTATTACAGTCACTCATGTTTAACGTTGGTGTTTCCAGATGAATGACAGTTGTATTAATTAATGCCAAGAATGAATGATGTACTGAGGGAGCCTCGCACCACTACATCAACAGCAATATAGATACAAAAATATAGTGTGTATTAGAATTTACCTCCTCTTAATGATCTCCCCATTAGTCCAACAAACTTCTCTCCTTTATTTCCTGCAAAGAGAACAAAGCATAAAATATGCATGAAATAAATATATATCCTTGATAAATATATTAGTCTTGAATGAATATTAGCAGTTTGGTGATGAGAGAGGTTTCAATAACCAAGATGTCAGAGATTTTAGTGTTTCACTACTCACTTTTCTGACCCTGTTTCGTCCGTGGAAGATCTATAGAACAATGAGATATGAATTAGTGTTTTTTTTTTTTTTTTTTTTTTACCCAATACATCTACAACATGTATATGAAAAATGAATTTTAATCAAAGCCATTTACATGTACTGTCAAAAAGAGAAATGAGTCTCACCATCACGTTTTCCCATTAGACCATAGAACTGGTATGCTTTGGATCTCTTGATTAGACTTGCCATTTCACTTGCTAAAGAGTCCACCAAAGCTTTATCCTAGTATACATAAAAACATAGGGCTTTTAAGTAAAATGAAATAATGAATTTTTTTCTGTCGTGTTTGTTAGTATGATAGGCACAGCTAGAAAATGTGTTCGTTATTTTGAAAATATATAAAAAATATTGAATTCAGAATTTTATTCTTTAAAAAAAATCTGATACAAAAATCTCTGTTCTTGAATTATTTATAGACATAATATTAGAAATAGACTGCGATATATGAATGACGTTTTATGAACCTATATACGCTGATACCTGGGCTTACTAATGTAAGAAATATTCATTCATAGAGCTGTACATACCTCCCAATTCTTTGAAATCCAGTGTTCCTTATTAAGAGTAAAGGACATTCCTTGAGCACTGCATGCAAGGACACTGATGAAGATGATTACAGCAAGGAGTCTCCAAATTTCCATTATCAAAAAAGAGAGGCAAAAAAATATGACTAACAATTAAACTAATAAAATGAAAAATAAAAATTATTTATTTTGAATCAGCCGATGTGCCGGTGGATTGTTCTTTCACGTCTTTTTCTTTTTTGGGAGGATGTGGTGAAGTCTGCAGTCTTTCTCTGGTCCTTCACATAGTGCTTGGTGCATTTATACACATACGACTGCCAACCCCCTCCCCTCTACAGTACTGGGTACCGGACCAAAATGACCCTCTTTACCTACCCTCCTACCCGCTTTGCCATAATGTGAATCGCTTTAATAGAAATACCTCTTAAATGAAGTGGCTCAAACCCTCATGGCAAGTTTTGCATCAGCTCTTTTTTTTCTCTCCTGCAATTAGACATAGTAACCCGAATACTATTCATGTTTTGAGTAATCCATAGATTGGGATTGTCCATTTGTATAGATTTTTTGTCCACTGTTTTTTATCTGCACATTCACAGTGCATTAAAAATGTCTATGTAATGCAATAAACATACCACTAATAAAATGATGTACATTTGAAATACTTACAGTATTTTATAGTTTTTTAACATTTTACATTTTCAAAGTGAAGGAAAATAAGTATGCGGACACAATATAGTAGTTTTGTTATTTAATATTCCAAGCGCGTTCATGTCAAACCAGGACTTGTGATGAAATATCTTGTGAATGAAGTGATGAGACTATTAGCTGCAGTAAAACATTTGAATGGTGAAAAAATGTTTTTAAAAAGACATACGTCCATCCACCGCAGTCATTCCTGTGAACATTCAGCGAGTGGATCGTCTGATCCTTCAAAATCGACTGATAACTTGTGGCCCAGATGAGAAAACACCTCAATATATGTATAAACAACATGCTGGAATTTCGTTGAATCATCGATCAGCCATAATATTTCAATATGAAACATTACAACCAATATCATGTAGATTCTCCTTGTACCAGCGGTGCGGCTCTGGACCCTTTGGGCATGACTCCACAAGATCTCTGGGAGTGTGATGTGGTGTCAGTGGATCCTTTGGGTGCTGTAGGTTGTGGGTTGGGACCCTCCATGGATCAGACTTATTTCTGTCCAGATCATTTCTTGATTGGAATGGGATATGGGGGAGTTTAGAAACTGGGTCGGCAGCCATGGAGCCTTTCTATCGTGGCCAGGTTTGACATTTTTGGCTGCAAAAAATGAGCCTCGTGTGCCCATGATCCCGTCACCAGTTTACTGATATATACAGTAATTGAGAATCAATGTTAATGTGTTAATGCTATTGATGAAATTGTGTATGTATTAATGACTGCATACACTGTCAGAAATATATAGTATTTTTTCTTGTTGGTACCAATAAGGGTGTGTTATTTGTGGCTTTAAATTCATTTTTAATATGATTATTCTCAAAGGTTTCAAGGAAAGCGATTACTATAAAGATATAGATTTTATGCTTTAAATTAAAGTTATTTCATAGCCATAGTGTTTCATAAACATTTGCATAATGAGAAAAATTACATGCGTTCATCTATGTTCAAGAGAACTTGGTAAAATTTGGTTTATTGGCGAAAAAAAAACCTGGCATTTTTCCTAAAACATTCCAGTACTACTCCTTCAATATAATATTCCTATTATCCTATTTGTTGTCATCACCCTCCACCATCCACCATCCTACTTGTCCTCACCAGAACTCACTCTGAATTTTTTTATTCTGTTTCATATTCGTCCACTGAACCAATCAGTTTTGCATTGACCAAATATTGACTTCCTGAATCCTCTTCACATCCGTCTCTGACTTATTCATAAGCTTCTGAGCTTTCTGTTTGATTGGAGCCTATAAATGGATGAGATCAAGCTCATGGTGGCCATTGAAGTCATTGGTTAGCCATTTTTATGAAAGACCTTTGTAATTTCCTCTTGCCGTAGTTTGGAACAACCAGCTTTAAGGATGAAGCGGCTTTGCCGTTCCTATGACGAGGTTCAGCTGTTGTAAAGACACAGTAACGCAGATGTCGTTCAAAAGACAAATTAGCATTAATTACCGTTTTTTCAGAGTCTAGCTAATCATTACGCGTTTATCTTTTTCTGGTCTTTTTTATGGGCAGCACTTGTGAAAGAGACATTTCTTTTTAGTTTTTCTTGTTCCAGAATAGATTTCGAAAGGCTGGAACTGGTCTTTTGAGTGGAAAATGCTGTTATATAAGGATTCTGGTGTAGTCGAGTGGCTCTGATGAGCGTCATCATACGCTCGATCACTTGTTCAGGGAAGTGATGAGAGATGGAGCTCAGACTCACTTGAATATTAGAGATTAGGTGTCTTACTTTCTTACTGTAGCTCTACTTAAAGATAAAACAATTCTCAGCCTATTTAAATGAAGTAAAATGTATTTCAATCAATCAATCAATCAATCAACATTTATTTGTATAGCACCATACAGCAACCTTTGAACCAAGGTGCTTCACAGCATTAAAACAAAATAACACACACAAAAAAAAAAACACAAACATGAAACTATAAATATTAAAAGCCATTCTAAATAGGTGCATCAAAAAATAAAATAAAATAAAAATAAATAAATAAAGATAATAATAATTGTATAATAAGCAATAAAAAAATTTAAATTATAAAACTAGTTTTTAGCTAACATGATGATCCATTTTAAATGATCATCGGTGAGTCACTTTGGATCAAGGTGCCGGACAAATGGCATAAATGAAACTGAAAAACCAGCTTTCGTTTAACATCAATAATAAAAGCAAGGTGGGGACAAAAACTGTTCTGATGTATTTTGTGATTCTACTTTATAAGGCGTTTTTGTGATATATGTTTTTGCTTCCTCTTTAATCATCGGTTAAAACCTTCCAAAGAACAACTGCACATTGTCATTGATGAGGTCATGTAAAGTTTTCTTTTGTTTCTCCAATGACTATCCTATCACGTATTGCAAAATCGCCACCCATTGAAATCGAGATGACACATACGCAGTAGTGTTCTTTGATCTCGCCACAGGTGCTTAACAAAGCAAGAAACCAATTTTCAGTAATTTCACCTGAACACCACTTGTGCGCTCGCGAGCTCACTGAGGTCTAACGTTGAGTGCTGAATCAAAAGGAATCAGAGGCTCTACATTTGCATGTAAAAACGGCCTTTTTCAAAAGGACTCCCACTGCGCTGACACCATATTACCATCTCATATCCAGCAGTGCGGTGTAGGTACTGCTCCAGATATGGTGTTATATTGTGGATGTATATTTACAGTATAGTTAGCGTGGTGCTTCTGGGCTTTGATTGACAAACTAACTGATTGATCGATTTATAGCTTTATTTCTAGAAAATTGCCATCAGTATCTAGATAAAAGAATATTATCTGGAAACAAACATTAAATCTATTTCAATCTCTTGTTATAAAATGCAAAGGGAAATTAGTGGCAATACATACATTTAAATCTGAACTCAATATTTAGTCATTAGGTAGAAGTAAACATATTCTTTACATATGATCCATTTGGCAAGTATGATCCACGTGTGATTCTCATTTTTATAATGTCTTTTGTAATTTTTTGGATTTTTACCCATTTGGTTAATTATTATTCTCTGACACACAAGGTTGTCATTATCAAGACATTTAATTTGAAAACCGCTATATAACCTTATGAAAGTTGTTACTTTTGATGGAGTAAGATCAGGACTACTGTATATTTAACACAGTTTTTACAGAGTAGTAGAAGTCTGCGTCTGAGGATCCAGATTCAAGCCACGGCCCCATGCAACCCAGCATGTGGCGACCCCTTGACAATGTGCAACCTTACTGTGGAAGCTTTAACTTTCACTGTTTGAAGAAAGCATGTCGCATAGCTGCCTGAATTTCAGCAAAAGCCAAGACATTAAGAAAAGCCAATCACTTCAGTTCTTTCTGTCCCATGATTAATAAAGCTAAGGTACTTCCAGTGCAACACAGTTGCTACCATGAGTGGTTCGAATGTGCTCAGAGGGTTTTTGAAGAATGTTGAAGAATCAATGGTACGTTTTTGTGAAATAGGACATTATGCATTTTGGATGTTGTGTGAATACCAAGTTATATAATTAACCAAACTTCATGGGATACTGTAGTGTAAGCATGCATGAGCCATTTGTGTACAAGAGACGTTGAATGCATGTGCTATGTGTGAGAAGCTGTTGGTTATTCAGTGAATCCCCTGTACAAAGATCTGTTGTCATGTACCGAAGTGAAATTAAAACTGGTAGAGGAGGACGTTGATGGTGGTATAAACTGAAGTTTTCGTATTGATTATAATGTTTACATGATCTCCGACAACCTTTGTAATTAAAATTATTTCCTCAATCTAATTAACTTTGTTTGTCTCACGACGAAAATCAAAATCAAAAGCATGAGCATGATTCAACCAACATAGCATTCATTGTTACTAATTTGCATACTTAAATAATCACGAAAACAAATGCAGCCTGGTTTGTCTTTGGTAACTAAACTGTGGGAAATGGAGTTATAGCTTTTTGAAAAATCACACAAAATTCACACTTCTATAACCCATACAATTTTGACAAAATATTTTTCCGCATTTTTGCTTTTTGACACTTGCAAAACATGCAAAAATATACTGCATCAATTTGCAATACTTATTGCTTCTTTTAAAAAAGCACATTTTTATCGGAAACAGAAAACTTATCTCATTTTGTGGACAAACTTGTAAGGTAAATTACCTAAACTCAAATTAGCTTTTTTCAAATTTGATAGATTTTATGTCTTATAAAGAGGAAAAAGACACTTTTTCTTGCTCCAACATCACATCATCAAGTTCCACAGCACAGTTCAATGCCTTCTGTTCAAACGTAAATGAAAAACTGAAGTGATAACCACATTGTGCAGCATTTTGTAGAGGAGGGCATGAGAGATGATGAACTAGAACAGTTCTTGACAGCTTTTTGAAATAATTGGATGCTACACTGAATGGAAAATCTATGGCTGGATGAGAGAAGAATTCACCTTTGAAATTTCGAAGACCTAAATGAAAATATTAGAAATATAAAGTTTGGTATTTTTTGGGAAAGTGGTTAGAGGTATTCAGTTTAAATAATACTTTCTTACTAATACTAATAATAGTAATTCTTAAATATAATAATGAAATATGGTTACTCAAGTATGTCCCCATATTAGTGGAATTAGTATTTTGATCTAAGAGTTATAATTATTATAATTCTTTTTTCATCTGTGAGACAACTTTATGGTTATGAAGTAGCAAATGATACGATAGGCCACAGATTTTCCCTTGAATACCACAAGCAGAACGATAAGGCCAGGTCTGATTCAGGACCCAAATTGCCCTCATTATGAAGGGAAGGCTCACATCTCTGTAGTGCTCAAGAAAAAACCCACCTCGAGCTCAATCAGTTCTTCAGATTTCTTTTTACACTGTTGAGATGATGAGATGAATCATGACTGAGAACTGTCCGTTCTCCATACAGCATGATTTCCTCCAGCTTCATCCAGCGAGGGTATCTGTAGAATGTCTTTATGTAAGGACTGATTGCATTATAATGAGATTACTGCTTTTAAGTTTGAAATCGTCCTTTTATAAGAATAGATCAACTCGTTCTCAGGCATTTAGAAGTCTTTGCTTCCTGGTATACAGAGCCACCTCATGTGCTAAAGCTATTAAAACCATAAAAGATTTTTTTGGTTTCGTGCCAGGGCCACTGTAACAATCTGAGCTCAAAGAGGAACAGAACGTTCCATGCTTGAATGCAGAGTCATGATCGGCAACTACAAACCTAGGGTTGATTGTTTATGTCGTTTTTCATAAAAGGATTCTCCCCAGATTACATATAATGGCTGTTTTTTTAGTCAAGGGTCTAATGTTTTAATTATCATAATTTCTTAATCAGTGTATTGATGATGATGGTGGTGGTGGAGAGTGCTGTCTAACATGTTGATCCAAAATCTAGAGAGATCAGAATGCATGTGAGTGTGTGTTTGTGTGTGTGTGTGTGTGTGTGTGTGTGTGCAGGTTTTCTTTCCAACACTGATTTCTAAATGTTATTGCTTGGGGAGAATAACAGAAACCCAAATCAACCTTTATCGTCATATGTACAGTGTTCAGTTAGTCACAGCTTGATAAGCAAACTCGTATAATGAATTTGAATAAAGTTGTCAACTTCAATACTCTGTTTCCGTGTAGTACTAAAGATCAGTGTAGCAGATAATGTGTATTCCTCATACAGTATGTGTTCCTCACTTCATTCCTACCATAGCAACAACTAACATTGTAAACAGATATAATTTATGTTATGTTTAGTACAACTGAATGGCGGTACAGTGGCTTAGTCATTAGCAATGTTGCCTTGCATCTCCAGGGTCTGGGTTTGATTCCGAAATTAGGCGCTTGGTGGGTTTTCTCCTGGTACTCCGGTTTCCTTCCACAGTCTAAAGACATGCAGATTAGGCTAATTGCTCTTCCTAAATTACCCATAGTGTGTAAATGTTGGCTAGAGGTCCTACCATGGTTGAAAAAATGGAAATAAATACTATGGGCCTCTAGCTGGCCTACCAAGGTTCCTATTATTCGACATTAGATCAGAATTTTAGCATTCTAGCAAAATTCAGATTTTTACATCTACATGTTTTAAATGTCCCATGTGTTCCCTGGTAGACTCATTGTTTAAACAGTTACTAGCTTTCAATGCATACTCACACTCATTCCCTGTGAATTTTTGGGACAAGCCAAAAATCTATCAGAGCCTTTTCACAACCATTGCAACAATAAAGAAAACCACAAATAACCAGACATGGAACAGGTCTACCAAAGGAAAACTGCAGCGGTTGACGATGAACAAATGTCACAGATATATCACCAATAATTTAAAGAAGGAGTGGTGAAGATATCACAATCCACTGTTTGAAGGATCAAAAGTTCTGGGATTAAGATCAACCATTATCAAAGTGATGGCAAAATGAATGAATGAATGAATGAATGAATGAATGAATGAAATAGCTAAAATGGCTGCGATATTGTTTTGCATCATCACAACTATACTGCAAAGCCTCATCGCAGCTATATGAGTATATCTGCAATGATGCAAATGATTTAAAGATTACGAGCTTGTTTGTCAAGCATGTTGGCGGTAGTGTCATAGCTTGGACTTGCATAGCTGCTTCTGAAACAGACACACTTATCTTTATTGATGACGTAACTCCTGACAATAGTGTCAGAATGAATTCTGAAATCTGCAGAAGGTCTGAAAATGTACATCCAGTCCAACTGGGGGATGCAACCAATCTAATCAAATCACTCTGTCAACAAAACAAAGCACTTGGTCAGGTGAATACAGTGGTATGTGTCAGAATGGCCAGCGTTTGACCTTCTGAAGAACAGACTGAGGGAAGAAATGCTACAAAACAAACAAATGAAAGAAAACGCATTACAAGCTTAGAAAAGCATCACTAATTGAAGAATTCACATCGTGTCATTTTCATCTTTTCATCTTTTATGTCTGCACTGTTTTGTAAAGACAATAGAACCAGGCTTGCCATTCCAATACTTATGAATGCGACCGTAATGTGTGCGTGTGTATACATATATAGATAGATAGATAGATAGATAGATGATGTGGTATCAAAAAGTTTCAAGACTAATTTTGTAACAATTACAAGGCTACACACACAATCACCACCACCCTTCATAAGTCAGAGCGCCAAAAGACATCATCACGTCTACACTACTTCTGACCACAAGCATTACAACATTTGCAATTTCATCATGGACAGCAAAACTGTAAAACTGGGCAAATCAGCCACAGGGACGTTTGAGATGATTCAACAAGTTTATGGCGATGCTGCAATGAGTTGTTCAATGTTTGTTTTGAGTGGCACGCATGCTTGGAGAGTGGAAGAATATCACTGGAAGACGATGAGAGATCTGGAAGACCTTCAACAAGCTTAACCCCCACGAAAATGTCCATTTCTCTTAACAATGGAGGAGCCCATCACACCACGAGCAAAAAAACATCTTGACCAAGTGCAAGCTAAATGTAACTACTTTAGCTAGTCTACTTAAGGACGATATAAAATATAAAACATATTCTGGGTTGCTTAACACTTTTTTTAACTACATAATCCCATCTTTTATAGTTTGTATGTATTCAGTATTAATGTGTAATGTTGAAAATAATAAAAATAAAGAAAAAACACAGAAGGAGAAATCGTGTCCAAACTTTTGACTGGTAGTTCATGCATGCATGCATGTATGTATGCATGTATGTATGTACTGTATGTATAGGTATGTACCATATGGACTGTATGTACTATATGTATGTATGGACTGTATGTACGTATGTACTGTATGTATGTTCAAAGAACTTTATTAATCCCAGAGGGAAATGTATGGACTGTATGTACAGTATGTATGTATGTACTGTATGTATGTATGTACTGTATGTATGTATGGACTGTACGTACAGTATGTATGTATGTACTGTATGTATGTATGGACTGTACGTACAGTATGTATGTACAGTATGTATGTACTGTATGTACAGGTATGTACCATATGGACTGTATGTACTGTATGTATGTATGGACTGTATGTATGTATGTATGTATGTATGTACTGTATGTATGTATGGACTGTATGTACAGTATGTATGTATGTACTGTATGTATGTATGTATGTACAGTATGTATGTATGTACTGTATGTATGCAGGTATGTACAGTGGTGTGCAAAAGTCTTAGAAACAGGGAAATAACTGCTGCAGGCATGTCTTAAAAGATGTTTTTACAATAATACTAAAAGAAAACTATTAAAAGCAGTAAACAGTAATTAATGAAACAAATTCTATAATTAGTGTGAAACTATTTTTTCTGTTGCTTAAAATATAGTCTCAGGTACAATTTGTGCTGTTTTATAAGGAAAAAAGCTACTTAGTTTTATTTAACATCCTACAAAACCAACCACAGTCCTTTTTAGAACTTTTTTTTTCCAAGCATGCAAATCACATAAGCTTTTTTTCTTTTTGTCTGAAAAGTGGCCTTTTGCATAATACACTGCTTTCTTTACTGGCCTTCAGATATTATACTGTAAGATTCATTTTTTTGCTGGAGTACTAATATTTGGAAATGGTTTGTACTGACTTTATAATGAAGTCATAAAATAGTACAAAAAAAACACAGAGTGCCTAGGAATTTGGTTCAGTACTGCACACACACACACACACACACACACACACACACACGCACACTGATTAGCCATAACTCCATATGACCTCTGGGGATGTGCTGTGGTGTCTGGCACACCGTCCCTCTGTGGCCTCTGAGGACATCTTTGTGCATCCTATGGGTGGTCAATTAGATTGGGATCTGGGGGTTTTGAGGTTGGGCTGGCAGCCTTGGGCTCTTTACCTGTACCACAGATTACTTACTGTACGTGTGGCAGGCTGCGAGTACAATGGATGTTCTGGTGCCTTTCTATTGTGACCAGCATTGACTTTTTTGGCAACAGACTGGCCTTAAGGCTCCGCAGCCATGGGCAAGCCTTGGATGGCCATGATCCTGTCACCAGTTTGCTGATGTGTAATTTATGGCTATTCTGTGTATACAGCAGCAACTCACAGTTTGGTGATTTCTCTGCTCAAACTGAGCTGATTCAACTAAGCTGTTAATAAGCAGTTTTATTGGGTGTGTTTAGGTGTTGGTGAATTACAAACTAGTCGCCAAAAGTGTTGAATTTCAATGATGTAATGATTGAATGACAATAATGACAAGATAATAAGATCAATTTGTTATTTTATGTAATGAAATTGCCATACAACAATCAATATTACAAAGTTTTGTTTTCTTCACAACCTGCTGGATCCGTCTGGGCACAGAGTCAAAACAACGTCTACAGCACTCTGGTGTCACTTGTTCAATCCATGCCTGCTTGATTGCTTCATTTACAAAAATTGCCACACACACACACACACACACACACACACACACACATTATAATATTAATATAATATACATCATACTATTTTTCTTTCTCTATACATTCTTTTTCTATACATCTGTCTGACTGTTTATATATTTTACATTGTAGAAAGAAATAAAAATCAGGAAAGACTGGGGAATTAGAAAGTAAGTCCAAGCTTTATACTGTATATACAGTACTATTCAAAAGTTTGGACACACCTTTTAATTTAGTGGTTTTTGTTTGGTGATTTATGTTTTATATTCTAGAACAATACTGAAGATAACTGGAGAACAATACTGGAGAAAACTTTGAAATAACACCTGTTGCATTAATTAATTATGGCAATAAATCAATAACAACAACAGTTGTTATTTTAAGACATGAAGATCGGCATTTCTGAAATATTTTTTCAAATACAGAATTGTCAAGTGCATTTACAAAACTGACAAAGCACCACTTTGTACAAAACTTCAAAAAATTAAAGTTATAAATTCGTAAATAGATAACATTGCATAACAATATTTGCATGACTGTAAAGAACACAAAGATATTACATAACAGATCAGTTTTCTGGTGGAGAGAAAAATTCCAATGAAGGTTCCTGGGTTTTGCATGAAAAAAGAAAGGAGCAAGTGAGGCACGGTTAACTGAAGAACTTGTTTTCTCCAGCAAGCTCAGTAAAACCTAACAACAGTTTTACTTACAGTACTGTGCAAACGTCTTGGGCACACGCTAAAAATGCGATAAGCAAAGATGCCTTTGAAATTTCTACATAAAAGCAACTTCTACAAAGGTCACTACAGAGTGATAAAATAAACACAGTCAATATTTGGTGAAACAGCTGGAAGGTTTTATTGAGCAAGCTTAAGAATATAAATTCTTCTGATCTTTGTCACACTTTGTCTTCTGACTTTGTCACACTCGCTCCTTTCTAATATTATATTATAATATAATATACATCATACTATTTTTCTTTTCCTATACATTTCTGTCTGACTGTTTATATATTTTACATTGTAGAAAGAAATAAAAATCAGGAAAGACCGGGGAATTAGAAAGTAAGTCCAAGCTTTATAAATACATTATACAGTATGTCAAAAGTTTGGACACACCTTTTAATTTAGTGGCTTTTGTTTGGTGATTTATGTCCTATATTCTAGAACAATACTGAAGATAACTGGAGAACAATACTGGAGAAGATTAAGAATATAGATTCTTCTGATAACTTTGTCACACTCACAAACCCAGGAGCATACATTATTTTTATCTATTTATTTATTTATTTATTTATTTTTCCATCTGAAAACTGGTCTGGCACGTAATATATGGCTTTCTTTACTGGAATGCAGATATTCTTCTGTAATATTATTTATTATTCTTTTGTTAAGTTATGTTTGAAAATATTGATTGGTTATGTACATGATAATGCAGGCATGATAAACATAAAATGTGTACTAAAGATAATTTTGTATGTACAGTATATTTGTTTGTGCGTGTGTGTTGCTTTCTGAATAAACTCATACCCACATCTACATACACAAATTAATGCATTATTATTTATTTATTTTTAGATGTTATATTCTTCATTATTTCATTTTATATACATTAAAATATACATTACATTATTTCAATATATTTTACATTTATTATTTAATTATAATCACTTTCACCAAATTTTATATAAATATAAATTTAGTTATTTATATGTCAGTTATTGCGTTCTCTGGTCTGAATAAGAACGATAGAACAACTGACACAGTTAGCATTCAGGCATTTGAGGAGGAAGGGAGCGAAGTTTGGAAAATGTAGGTCATGTCTATAAATCTTTGTCTCTAATTGACCCCTCCCTTTATTTTACAGACGTCAGTGATTGATCACTGTGGAGCATGCGAGAGGATGTGACTGTGCAGGTAATGTACACTTGCTAGAAGGAGCGTGTGTGTCTATGAAGGGAGGTTTTAATGGAACAAAGGGAGGAAGAACGTGTTTATAATATTTCTTTTGCCCAAAGGGAGTGAACCCTAGGGCCAGGTCCCTGACTCATCTGCTGCAAGTATTTGTGTCATCTTCCTCACAATACTCCATATCTCAGCTGTCTCCTTTGTCAGGTCGGCTCAGTGCCAATATGTCTGTATGTGTGTTTATGCGCAAATCCGCGTGAACGGTATTAAAAACTTTAACACTCGATCGATCCTCACAGGAAGGGCCCATACAGTACGTGCTTATCTATAAACTATCTTAATGAGAACAAATTCGTGAAATCCCCTCGTTAAGGCTTACATTAACAGCTTACGTTATTATCTGATCTCACGTTTCATGACTCTAAGGCATTTTAAAGAGCTTACAGTAATGTGGAAGGCTTATAACACCTCTTCAAAAGGGCACTGCTTTGAAATCACCATAAAGAGTTTTTAAAGTTTATTTTTTTTCAAATTATTTCTATAAGATAGAAATACATTTCCAGAAAGTTACAGTATTAATCAGTGTAAATTATTTTATATTTATTGCCATGTCTTTCTTACAGACACATCATTTTGCTTAAAAACACCGGACATCAGTGTGAGTTTTTCCAAAAACAAAAATTTCAATTGGACCCAGAGCTCCATAAGAGTTCTTTGCTACTGGCTCTCACAACATATACTGTATCCTTTCTAAAAGAAAGAAAGAAAAATACCGATATGTGATGTATTTGAGTGTCCCGTAATCACTTAATCAAAGGGAGAGTTTGTGACAAAAGTCAACAAAAGTCAACAAAAGTCACATCTTGAAAATCAAGTATTGTGAAATACCAGTATTGTTCTCAAAGTGATCTCTTCACCCTCTATATCACTACTTCATAACTTTATATAACTCTGTAAAAGATGAAATTAATTATTGGCGTCGTCCAAAAATCTTATGCGAAGCTCAAGACGAACAAAGATGTTACACTCCCAGAAGCAATTTAATGCTGAATCAATTTATTAAACCTACCAAGTGCTTTAAAGAAACACATTAGAAAGAGAAATACGAATAGGGATTAAACTTAATGCTGTATCGGGATTTCTCTAAAGCTAAGCTGCTTTGCTTCAATAAGATATTGTCATAACACAAGACTGGATTCTCAAGATCTTACATTCAGAAGGAATGTCGATCAGATGTGTTTGTTTTTCAATTTGACATATACATGAGGCTGTGTATGGAGATCTCGAATGTTTGCTTGTCTCTTTGTCAGTCAAACTTACAAAGTGGAAGTAATTTAAGTTATTGTAATATGGTATATTTGTGGTTAATGTAAATGTTAGTTGATTGTACAAACAATTTGGAAAGTGCATGTGTAAATTGTGTTATGCATTACTGTATGGTATGGGGAATAATTCAGAATAATATTTAATACTCACAAAATATTTGAGGACTTTTGTGTATGGAAACTATTTGCCTTGTCATTCTTATTCGGTTTTTCCTTCTATATAAAAAAAATATATTATTATAAAAAAATAAATACATTATGGGCCTCATGACAAACTCAGGTGTTGCGTGTGAAAGCTACTTGCTAAGCCCGTCCTCGGGGACAACTCCAGTCTAACTAGCTGTTCCCGACCTACCAATACCTTATTAGTTCTCCACCCATGATGCCCCGGGCTCCACACCCATGACACCTCAGGGCAGTCATTCCACAGGCCACCTGAAAGGTCCCGCTGCGGCTTTAACTAAAGCTTCTTAGCTCTGTTGCATTCCATCAGGGCAAGGCCTGTTTCTCTGTTCCTTACTTTGTCTTTTTATCTTCGTTGATGTTCCTACTTTAATGAGCGCTGAGATTTGTCTGTACACATGGTCACAAGCATTCACATTGTACAGGTATGTAGGGCAGGTAAGTATCAACCGCACTGATTGCCTTGTTTCCACTGATTATCCATAACATTAAAGCCACCTGTATCTTGTACGTTGCACAGTGGGGCTTTTTTTTGTTTTGTTTATTGGAGATCTGGCGGATTTGGATATGTTCCTCAGACTATTCCTGAACAATGTGTGCAGTGTAGCAGGGCGCATTATAATACTGAAAGAGGTCACTGCCATTGGAGAAGACCATTGACGTGAAGAGGTGTACTTGGTCTGTGTTTAGACTGGTGCTACATGTCAAAGCAACATAGATACCCAATTTTTCACAAGAGGTATGTGATTTTAAAGAAAATATGATTCATCAGACCAGGCCACCTTCATCCATTGCTCCATGGTCCAGTTCTGATACTCACAAGCCCATTGTAGGAGCATTTTCTGGTAGTCATGGGCACTCGGACCACACTGTGCCTACACAGCCCAATACACAGCAAGCTGTAACGCACTTTGTGTTCTGATGGTTTCTATAATAATTCAGCAATTTCTGCTACATTAGCTCTGTGGAATTATACCAGATGGGCTAGCTTTCTTCTCCATGTGCATCGGTAATAACCGTGAATCCCCATGACCATCTCGCTGTCACCAGTTGTCCTTCCTTGGATGCTTTTTTTGCTAGGTACTAACCACTGCATTCCAGGAACACTGCTGCTTTTGGAAGAACACTCTGACCCAAATGTCTAGCCATTAAAATCACTCACTCATTTTTACGCTCGCTCATTTTCCCTGGTTTCATCACATCAATTTCGAGAACTGACTGTTCAGTTGCTGCCTAATATACTTGTGCCACTGTAATGGGATAATTGATGTAATTCCCCTCACGTGTCGGCGGATTGTAAGTGAACAAACTGCACCTTGATAAGTGGTAGATTCATGGTGAGTGAGGGTAGATCAATTTAAGAAATAGAAATAAAAAGTAAACCAGAAAGCAGTTTCTGATCGGACCACTGGATGGCAGTCTTCTCATATTTATAAACTTGAATTCTTGCGCTCTCAGGCCTCTGTCTGCTCTCTGTGCTTCTAATGAAGGGTTTATCCACTTACTATACAAGTCTCTTATTTTAAAAAATTATTATTATTATATTTTTTTCTCAGTAGTTTCCAATGAAGTGCCAGCAACAATTAGGTAACAGTTTTAGTGTTATGTTAGTCCCTGCTAGGTGATGTGAGTGTGAGTCAGTGTGTCAACACATGCTATTACCTATAGGTTTATAAAACCTGTTCTAGACCAGTTTTAGTAAAGCTGAAATTATTGCCTGAGCTGCTGTATGTATGGAATAAAACACACCATGTGTGCCGTTACAGGAAAACCATCCACAGCTCAGTGTTGTGAGGTGGCCTGACGCAAAAGTTTCGGCTACCATTTTTCTATAAGCACATGTTCCAGTTGTCTTATTCTTCTTATATTAGCATAGTTGGCTAGCACTTTTTTCAAGCTAGCTCTAACAGTTTTTTTTTAATCACTTAGCAACCACGCATCCATTTGAACCAATTACTGTTAAACATGTTTAGTTTTTACAAAGACATAAACAAACCCCACATGTCTTGTCACACTTTCATCGAATCTGGAATTGGAAGCTGAAACTGAAGACTCCTTCCATAAACATCAAGGAAACACGTAATTATATGAATCATCATAATGTCAATCGTTACGCATTCTCTGTTGTTGAACAAAAGCATGTTTTTAATGATTATTAGTAGCTTGTCTGCTGTACAAGTCCCTATAAATAAGGTTACAGATTATAAAAGTGCATTAATATAAAATCTGTTATGAATATTACAGCTGGAACATCTGCAATTATTGAAAATGATTAGGATCCAGACAATCAATCAGAGTGCAATGGTTTGTTGAATCAAAGAAAGAAAAAAAAAAGAAAAAGATTATTATTATTATTATTATTATTATTATTATAAAAGAATTCATAAAATCATAAAATAATATGGTTCATTAAACATGCAGTAGCATCGCAGATGCGCAGAGAGACATATTTACCGAGTTGGTTTCAGGTGTTAGTCATTAAACGAGACTCCAGTCAACGCCTATAGGTGCTTTTGAACTGTTTGACGTTCAGCATTTCTGAAAAGAACAAGACGTTCGAAGTGCAAGTATGATGTTTTTATATTGACTGTATTAATAGAACTAGTGCAGATGCATAGATCGAACCTCCTCACAGGGTTCCCAACATATATTCAGGTATTCCAAAACATGTGGAGACATTTGATAGCCCCAGAGAGGTGAAATCATGCCCACACACACACACACACACTCTTGCATCCCTGCCAGTCGTTTCACACGTAAAAGCAAGCAGTTTATATTTCTTGTGGTGAGCATTCATCTCGGTTGACATCTGCTATATTACCCAAAACCTCATCACCATCGTGTTATGTGAGATGTTGATGATCTCTTATGGCACGTTTAGACGTTTGAAACGAAGTCCCGATTCGTCACAATAGAGGGTGTAGCATCCCAGATCACAGGAAACCGTCAAGTGTCACACCGAGCGGCACTTCTTTTCCCTCGTTCTCATGTTCTTAAAGTTGTATTTGGAGCTCTGGGAGCCAAGACACTTTGTGCGTTCTTCCCGGGAGACCTGCACTCTCTTTCTCTCTTTCTCTTTATCTATCTCATCTTCTCTTATTAAGCCACGCCACTGATGTTAAGCATCTCTCTTATTTTTTTATTCATTGTATTGTTACATTTTACTCAAAAGTATTGGCGTGGGAATGATGTGCATGTCAAAACATTCAAGGTCTTGGAAAGCACCCAGGAGTTAATTTGACTTTTTTTTTTTTTTCTCATGAAAATAATGCAAATCTTAAAGAAAAAATATGTCAATGAAGCATGCAGCAGTGTTCTCT
Source organism: Clarias laeviceps (assembly GCA_030014305.1). Taxonomy (NCBI): domain Eukaryota; kingdom Metazoa; phylum Chordata; class Actinopteri; order Siluriformes; family Clariidae; genus Clarias; species Clarias laeviceps. Next base: position 5,971,003 of record JAQMYJ010000006.1, on the reverse strand, counting down.
TTGTGTTTTCAGGTTTCCTCCTATCCCTTGCAAAGATGCCACTAAGGCAACTGGGAGGTCTAACAGGGTGTCAATGAGTTTGTGCTTGTGTGTGTGCTCTGCGTTTGGCATTCCCATTTCATTCCCAGAGTTCTCAGGATCCACTCCGGATCCACTACGACCCTTTCCAAAATAAAGCGGTTACCGAAGATCCAGTCGGTCGAGCAAATTGCTGTTGCCAGGCTGCAGGCCTCACTTTCACATAATTAAAGGAAAGTGTCATTTGTTGAGATTACAATGGCATTAAATATCTTTTGAACTTTGGTTATTTTAGTGCTGGAGACATGCATTTATGCAACATTATTTGGATTCATGCTCAGCTGCCAGCTTCCCTCCCTGAGCTCATGCCATTTTCAGCAAATGTGAGTCATGAGCTGTGTCTGAAAGCACTG
>JAQMYJ010000006.1:5933277-5959814 GCA_030014305.1 Clarias laeviceps | reverse complement strand
TCTGGGACCAGTTGAAGCAGAGACTGGATGATTGTACCCCACCCCCACGTGACCTGGCAGAACTGCGTGTAGCACTTCCTCAGAACAGCATCATGAGGCTGGTGAGGAGCATGAGATGTCGCTGTCAAGCTGTCATTGTAGCAAATGGTGAAACACCCGCTACTGACATTGTCAATTTTTGTTATTTGGGGCTATCCCTGTTATTTTCTAAATTTTTGAGGTAATAAATATTAAACTAATGAAAATGGTGTTTCTTCTCATACATTATTAGTAAGATCAAAGGAAACTTTTACTTATTTCATTCAAATTCAGAGCAAATAGGAAAAGGACTCATGTAAATAACAATATCCCTTACAACTTATTGTGAGTATTGTATATGAGACTTTCACTTTTTAAAATAAATTAATTAATTTTCCCACAAATTTTTTGTGATGCAGCAAAATTATAACTAAATGTTTATGTCCGAGGTGACTTTCATCACTTGAAATTTTAATCAGTTCTTCACTGTTTTAAACAAATTTATTCCAGGAATGTTGTTGATCTACAGATGAGTGATGAAACGTCTTCAACACTATAATAAAATTGTGGTCACGCTGTCTTACCAATCCTAGACATTTCAAAAATACCTCAATGATTATCCACTTTTATAGACTTTTTAACCTGCAGGCAAGCTCATCAAAGTGTGGATTTTAATGAAAATAAAGTCAATTCAAAAAGACAAATCAATTTTCCTTCATGTTCTGGCAAAGCAGCGGTAACAGTTTTTCAGCAGGATTGACTAACTCGCTAATTAACTGTCATTTCTTCCTGATGAGCTTGATTGACCACAGGGATCTGTCGAGTTGGCAAGGAAAATTTTCTACCATTTGAATCCCTCAGTGTTCAGTAGTTTAAATAATGTAACAGCCATTATGTAGTTAAAGAACATAATAAAACATGCACAGTGTACAGCTTATGTCATTGCGGTATTAATAACTGCTGTACCACATGCAACTTTGTCATTAAAATAGTTGCCCAGTTTATCTGAAGAGATTCTGATATTGTGCTATCCTGCTGGTGTAGTAATAATATTCCAGATATAAAAAATGAGCATATACTATAAAATCCATGATCATGAGCAAATTTAAAGCGATAATACATTTGATCATGTTCGTTTCTTTTAATAGGTAGAGATTTGTTAATTTTGTCAACGCATCACAATACATTGTCACCTGATACGAGTGTACGAGTAATAAATGGGCCACTGTGGTAAAAAAAAATGCATTTACAAATTAGCAAAAGAAAACCAATCTTGATTTATTATTTAAAAAATTCTTAAAGCATGTTTAAAGAAACATCTTATTGTAAATTGTCTTACCATCAGGTAAAAGTGAGCACTCAGAAATTACAAATCCATACAGAGACTGTACTGTATATAGCAGGTGCTTGGTAATTATCATAACTTTTAAGTAAGGGATGCTTCTAATTTATAAAACTGCATATTTCCAGGAAGCTTGATTGCTTAACGGAATCATTATTTGTTCTGGTGATTTAATCATATCATTCATAATTAAGAAAATTTTATTTGCTTTTGAATCAAATCAAACAGTAATGGACTCATCTGTCAAATTGATTCACTGCCCAACCAAAGGTTTACACTCTTTATATTTATTTTCTAATCTCCTATAATACTGGCTTACAATTTTTCTCACTTTCTTACTGTCCACTAAATGCCAAACAGGGAAAACCACCCAAGAGGACCTCCAGGAACTCTTGCATGTATTTTGGTTTGGGATTATTAGGTTCAGGTTATTTTAGGAAGCTCGGCTTACAAGGAAATTACAGCGGCAGTAAAAAGGAAGGAGAAAAAATGGGAAAGGCCACTCATCCAGTGTATAATTTTCCTGTTTCTTTTTCTTGAGGATGAGGTATTCCTCAAGAAGCCGCTTAGATTTATGAAGCATGCTGGATAAACACACTGGGCCTTCATAAGACAGCGGAGATAGTGACAGGAGTAAAGACATTTTATCCGTAAATCTGTCAGGATTAGACTGACCCAAAGGCAAATTTACTAACTTGGCTGTTAAATTTCTGTCTCTTCATACAGACATTTTAGAGATTCTTTTATGCTAGACTGTGCATGATGTGATCTGTTACAGGACACCAGCAGGACCACAAAAGACACTTTGAGCTTTCAATGAGAGACCTTTCTGTGCGTATGGTTTTATGGCTTTGAAGTTCCCGGTATCATCAGATACTGTACTGCTTATTTAACCTTAATTATGGCTCTTAGTGAGCGTAAGATTTACCTGGCATCTCTTTCACTAAAGGGCAATGAGGCACCCGTTCATTAAAAAGAAAGTAACTGTGCTTTCGAGTCTCAGAAATGCACAATTTCCTCCTTTGATCTGTGATTGCTATAGTCTGCTTTATTAGCTTTGCATGTTCAATGCATATGGGGTGAATAGACAAAAAAAAAACAGCAGGGTAGATTTCTGTTAATTAAACTGTTCAAGTCAGAAGATAGTCAGATGAAATTTCTTGTGAACGAAGATGTAAAACTGGTGATGAGACCCTTAACTGCAGTAAAACTTTCCCGTGAATATTTAGCAAGGAATGTCTGATCGATTATAGCAAGGAATTATAATCGATGAATAACTTGCCACCGACTTGCTACACCTACACATTATAGGATCTCAGGTGGGAGTTATTGCTACGGTCCCCGTACAGTGCTGACCTCACTCAAGCCATTTTCCCATTCAAGATTCAAGATTCAAAGAACTTTATTAATCCCAGAGGGAAATTGCTTATACTTGGTTACAGTATGCATGTTTGGGCCATTAAAGGAGTTCCTGGGGGGCCAGCGTTTCAGACGTGAAGCAGGCAGTCTGATCATGGCTCTGATGTACTGAGAAAAACTTTCTACCTTGATGGTGTCCAGGAATTAGTGAAACACTGGGATAAGTGCATTAGGGTACACCATTTTGGGTTGCCCATAAATAATGGAACAAATGGTTGACAAGCAGTTTCATGTCCGGGTGTGGCCTGTTCCCATGTTACTACATGATTAAGCAAACAGATAAAAGGCCTGGAGGTGGTTCTGTTCATTCAAATTCTCAACATGAGGTCTCTTTGCAAGTGATGGAGTCCACCATTAGGCTGAAAAAAAAAAAAAACAGTTTGGAACATCCTTAAAAAGTAAAAATTAACTGGCAAGCACAGGAAGAAAAGACCTGGAAGACCACAGAACACAACTAAAGTAGATGACCAGAGAAACACATACCCTTTCTCAACATTTAGCCAAATTAAGAACACTCTTGAGGTGGTAACCTTGTCATTGTCAAAGCTTACAGTCAAGAGACGACTTTATGAAGTAAATACAGACACGTCACAACACGCTGCAAACCAATGGTAACACTCAAAGACAGAAAGGCCAGATTAGACTTGATTCTTTGGACTGATGAACCCAAAATTAACTTGTACTAGAATGATGATGTACCCAGTGCTTGGTGTTGTGCAAAGGGTTGCAAAGGGTCTGAATAATTTATTACATGTGATATTTAGTGTTTTCTTTTTAATAAATTTTGTTTTCATTTTGGGGTACTGTGTGTAAATTAATAAAGGGAAAAAAGAATGATACATGTTCTTTTACAGTATAAGCGCATAATCAACAATGGGACAGTGACAATTGGCACACCATGATACTCTTACATGCTGTGTATTCCATTGAATTTACACCACAGCAAATGCAGGCAATTATAATTTTTATTTCATTGATAAATGACAATTTGCAATTTGTATACATTTTTTTATTATATTTATTGCCGTATAGTATCCATCATTCAATTTACTCCCAGTTAACACTTGAGATTTTAACTGCTGGAAAGGGTTATTCCTATCCAGCCTCTATCAAAGTTTGTCAAAGCTTGTCATGTTCCCGAGAAAACAGAAAGAATAACCTTCTCTGCCCACCATGCAGGACTCTGAATTAGGTGCTACTATAGAAACAATAGCATAGTAGATCAGGTACATTAGTGATTTGCCTTGCAGCTGATAGAGGAAATTTAAGCACCTTCTTATATAAGAATTTTTCCAATAAGAAAAATTCTCTCTCTCTCTCTCTCTCTCTCTCTCTCTCTCGGCTACATGTCTCGATTATAAAGTTTTCCTCAAACAAGTTTTTTAGTGGATCCTAAAACCACAACGAATCTTTTCTTTCCCCGTCTCACCACATTAATATTAAAGTTCCTGCTAGCTTGTATATAAATTTTACACTTTGTAGTATTCATATTAAGTACTACATGTCTTTTTCCTCTGCGCTTTTTTAACAGTGAGAGAAGAGGGAGTTTGGGGGGGGCTGGGGGTAGTGTGTTGTACTGTAATTATGGGTCCTGCACTGAAGCTAAACTGGCCTGGGCGGGATCTGGAGCCAGCAGGTCTAGCATAGGGAGGTCTGGCCACAGACCCCAGCGGTGACGGCACAGAGTCTGGGACGAGTCGCAACACCAGCCCCGGGTTTGGAGCATTCCACACATAGAACCCTCCTCCTCCTCCTCCTCCTCCTCCTGCTGCTGCTGCTGCGGCTGGTTTTTAGCTTCCAGTTCTAATTCTTTCTAGATCCCAACAGATTAGACAGACTGTACTGTTACTTATGAACAGCACAAATGGATCTGAATTACCTCATTCTAATCAGTACAGATATAACTATAATCATCATGATATTTCTATGTACAGTATTTACTGCTTTTAAATGTATGTATTAAGACGTTTTCATATGTATATAAAATCCATTGTCATTTTGTCATGTTGTCTGACAATAATTGCTGTGAAATACTGTGAGACCAGACATCAGTCAGCTGTAGGTTTCTGTATTGGCAGTCAGAAGGTAGATCATATTTGTGTGTGTTGAACACATAAGGCAGGTGTTTGCACTGTAGGAACCACAGGCACGCTGATATTTAACACGGCAGGCTTTTTGCTTTGATCGATATTTTTGTCAACAGCTTGGTGTACACAGAGCAATGGTGTATACAGTATCTCTATAAAGTGAAGGCAGAACATTCACCCTATTACTTCAGACAACGTTCTAAAAAGAAATGCTCTGAGAGAGTGCTTCCACTGAATGTCACTGCTTTTTCTCACAGTGATGAGTAATCATGATTCTCATACAATCTAATGCTGGAGACTTCGACGTTGGCATACAGTACAAAGACTTGACCTTAATGTTTTATTGCTTAAGTGTAGAGGAGAAGAGGAAGTAATGTTCTATGATTGGCTTTATGTCTGCACAGTTTTAGCATTGCACACAGCAGCAGAAGCGGATGACAATAGTTTTGGTGGGGCAGGACAAGCCTAATAAGGACGTAATTACAAATGAACATTTTCAGAGAGAGAGAGGCTATTATGCATGGCTTATGCTGTAGTGAATTTTTAGAGTAACCTCATAATAGGCAGTTAAGAGGCAACATATGCAGTCTAGCAGCACAGTTTGATAAAGGCGTCTCTTTGTTTAACTAAATAAAGTCAAGTTTAATAAAGTCAAGCCCAAAAAATTGGGACATTGGGAAAGAGCTTTTTTTTTTTGGTGACTGTGGTGCATACACATTTATATATTGCTTTAAAGGGAATTTCCTTTTATCTAATGCACAAAAACATTCGTATATAAAGTTGGAATTTTATCTGATCTTTTTAGATTATTCATTTATTTATTTATAAATGTATTGACGCTAGGTGGCATGGTGGCACTGTGGCCTCGTACATCCAGGGTCGAGGGTTTGATTCCCACCTTGGTGCCTGTGTGCATGGAGTGAGCACATTCTGCTCATACTTGGTGGGTTTCCCCTGGGTACTTTGGTTTTCTCCCAAAGACATGCAGATTAGGCTAATTGGCATTTCCAAATTGGCTGTAGTGTGTCCTGTACAGGATAAGTGTTATAGACTGAAAGAATAAATAAATGAATGCAACTTATACCATGAATCTCCATCTCAACCATTTGGTCTATAATAATAATAATAATAATAATAATAATCTTTCTTCTTATTCTTTCGGCTGCTCCCGCTAGGGGTCGTCACAGCGGACCGTTTTTTCTCCATCTAACTTTATCTACAACATTTTCCTTTGTCACTCCAACCTCCCGCATGTCCTCCCTCACCACATCCATAAACCTCCTCTTGAGCCTTCCTCTTGTCCTCCTGCCTGGCTTTTCCTCCATCTCTAACATTCTCCTTTTTATATACTCCTCATCCCTCCTCTGCACATGTCCAAACCACCTTAAACTAGCCTTTCTAACTTTGTCTCCAAACTGTCCTACCTGCACTGTCCCTCCAAAATACTCATCCCTAATCGTGTCCATTCTTCTCATTCCCAAAGCGAATCACAGCATCTACAGCTCTGCCACCTCCAACTCTGCTTCCTGTCCCTTTTGTAAGTGGCGGCGTCTCCAAACCGTGCAACAGCCTCTCAGTTAGCAGTTGTTGCACATCATATCTTTGACCACTAGGTGCGATCATAACTCTGCGTCAATCAATCTATAAATGCAAGCAAATCAATGGATCATTTGCTTTCATTTCACTCCTTGTGTCTAGTAGACCCATGTAACTCAATAAATATCAAAGCACTGTATAAGAAAGGAAATAGCCATTTGCAAGCATGACATCACAGCGTTAAGAGATTTACAACACCGGTGTGGAGATATTGTCTGTCTATTAACCTGGGCTAAACATGTTAGTTAAGCGCAGCATATTCATAGAGGCGGTACTCAGGATGCTGTAGGTTCCAGGGTCTGAGAATAACCTGGAATACGCCACGAAAAGGATCTCTTGTTTCTATTCTTCAGCAGTTTCTTATTCTTGTTTCTTATTTTCACAGGAATAGGAGAAATGGATATTTATATCCTAGTCTATGTGCTGTGGCTACTCCACAATTACAGACTGTGCATCCCCAGACCCAGAGGGAGTTATAGCTTGAGGGAGGCAGGATTATGATGGGAGCAAAAGGGATATCAAGGGAATGGTTGTGTAGATATAGCTGCTTGAAGTTTCACTTTGACTAGAGCATGATTACATGTATTCCTTTGAAAAATGATTTTTCATCCCTAGCGAATTCTCGCCTTGATGGCTGAAAGGCTTCCTCTTCCTCTGAGTCTTAAGCGCAAGGCTTAAACAGTTTTGTCACCAAAAACGTTCACATTTATTTGCCACCCAGTCTAGGATAAGAGAATGGGACAAATGCTTATTGATGCATTGTAGAGCGATATCACAGATCATAAAAAAAAGTTCTTTTGAAATTGTCACCAGGTGCTGCCGTTGCGTTGCCTAAAGGGTATGGTGTGTGTTGCAGGTTTGCTGTGTGCCCAGTGATGCAAGTGATTGCCTGGAGCAGAAGGCACTGGCACACCATGTTCTGTTTAGATAATACAATAAAAGATCATGCCGTGTTCCTGTGCACACATTTTCATTTCTCATTTAAGGATGCTTGTTGCCAAGATTTCTTGGCAACCCTATTGATTTATTGCCTCCTGCCACACTACACCTGTAATCACCCAAAGTCTCCTTCAGCATGAGTTCTGAGAATATATCTGATGTGTGAGGGCAAGTCATCATGTAATGTTTTAATCGAATAAAAAAGTAATACTGCATTGTTTCTGTCGTTCATTAAATGTAGTGAGGGATGCATTATTGGTTTCTTCTTGATGAATTGGAATTTTTTTCATGCATGGGCTTGTGTATATTTTTGGGGGGGAAAATCATTAAGACATCTATTAGATTCACAAAACATCTCACTCGGCTGGGCCTTGGAGGCAGAAGAGATATCTGTGTTACCCTTTTGTAATACCTACCAATGTCTTACCTACACTACATCTGCCACAATATCTGTTAAAGCTGCCAACGTGGCTGGTAATTTTCCATCTGTTGGAATTTTTTATTTTTTTCACAGATTGTGTTATGTGACTATATGGAATATTTGCCGGGTCTGCTAACTATCACACTAACCACCACATCATGGTATCACTCATATTCACACACTCTCACATTCAATTTCTCACACTTTCATATTCAAAACAATTGACTGTGGAAGACGCGAGACACATCACTGAACCCAAGCCTCTTTTTGACAAGTCAGCTATACATTGCTTTTATTTTACAGTCAAATCCCTACATCGCAAAACAGGTGTATTGTGTTCGTGGGGAACACCGGGGGACACGATATTCCATCCTCTTTTTTCTCTCCAGTGAAGAGAAATAATGTTCCCGTAATCCCACAGGATCTACAGCTGCATAAAAGCATCAATCAAACACAAGAGAAGGGATAATATTTGGAACAGTCATAACATTGTTGAACAAATTTAATAATTTTTTTTTTTTTTTTTTTACTCGACATTCAAATGGATTTACAGACTGCAGCACATTAGCGGCAGCATTAATAGAGTGAGTGATGGCAGTGACAGTATTATCCAATAAAGGAAATAAATATTAATATATACATTGTGTAAAATTAAGTTTAATCATGCAGCACTTTTTATATTTATAAGAACACCCAAGGCTAACAAACAGAAACAGATAGATTCACAATCACACATGTCGCAAAATCCCACTTTATATTCTGTATGCTTTTTTGTTCTTTTCTTTTTTTTCTTCCCTTCTTTTGCATCAATAATGATTCTTCTTTGACTGTACTTTCTCCTTTTATTTATTTATTTATTATTATTATTATTATTATTATTATTATTATTAGTAGTAGTAGTAGTAGTAGTAGTAGTAGTAATGCTTTGATTATTATTATTATTATTATTATTATTATTATTATTATTATTGATTTGTGTTTTCCTCATTAGTGTCAATTTATTTTTGACTGCACAGTTAAATGCATGTATATTACCTTTTTTTTTTTTTTTTATCTATTTTGTGACTTGACTCTGAGCTTTATATGAATGTACAGTATGCTTTATTCCACGGCTCCTGCATGTTTCACACTGCTGTGTTTCACATAATATAGCTTGAGTTTTGTTGTATTCTCTCTTGATGAAATCTGTTACTGTTTTCATGAATATAAATAGTGATACACTGTTTCATGTATAATTAAACTCAATGCAAATATTGTCATTTTCTGTAAATCTGGATCAAGAAAGGAAGGGGCCCAATTAGAGTGCTTACGTACTGTATAGGGCCCAGAGTTCTGTGCTACACACCTTCTGCCCTACATGGAGCTGCAGGAGAGCATGTACTGTAGGTGATTCGGCTGGTGGGTAAGGTGGGCCCTATCTAATTCTTTGAACAACTTCTTTTGTCACCTTTACCAACTGGAATAAATACTATCACATGCATCTGTTGGTTTGTTTCACTCTAAAACAGCAGCGCTAAAATATACAGAACCTGAGCCATGCAGGGTAAGGTGAGTTAGACAAATGGCTTGGCATGGACAATGAAGCGTCACGCGCATGTACGCACAGAACCAATGCCAATATTTTCAGAATCTCACTCGAAGCTTTTCTGAAAAGTTGGCAGCTATGCTGTTAAAGCTACTGACATGGCTGGTAAATTCCCATCTTTTGTTTTTCACCAGATAACAATTTAGAGGTCCTGTTATGTGACAGAATATTTGCTCTTGAGAGCGCTGTGGTTTTGTTCGAGTGCCTAACAGTTCTAGAAATCAGGGTGGTGTGTTCCCTATTTATGGCCTCCTGGCTGCCCTCCCATCCCCACTTCTAGCAAGTTCCTCTGCTTCAACAGCCAAGCATTGCTGCAGCTAGGCTAGTGTGAAGCTGCCAAGAGGCTGTCAAGCAAAGCAACAGGAAATACAAGCCAGCCTTGTTTACATGTATCTGATGCAGCGCTGCCTAGACTGGACCAACTGGTGCCTCCAAGGAAGATGTCCTTTATCCAAGGCAGTGCTAGAATTTATAATCCCCCTGCCCTGGTAGTCACGTTAATCAGCGATCAGTGTGTAGAAGACAAGGCACAGATCAGTGTACAACACTGAAACTGATTCCATCTTGTAGTTGTAGTGGACATGTTGGTAAGAACAGCAGCATGTGTTTGTGTTGATTAACAGCTTTCCACACTCTTCCTTTAAGTCGTGACTCGCTAGCCGAAGCTCTGTGAAGAAATGGTGCACTGACTCACTGTGAAACATCTGGATAATAACTTCAAATAATAAAAATTTGCCCAAAATGATATTTTTTAAAGACAGGTGATTATGTTTATTTCATTTTTCTAAGAATGTCATTTCTAGAAAAAGTCACATTTTGCTGTGCCTTGATTTTTTTCTTTTCTTTTAAAGTGACGATAGAGCACGTTTAACCTTTGCCACCTCAGTGTTCTCCGTCTTCCTGCTCGCTCTGCACATGTAAAATGATCAAATAGTCCCTGCATCCGACACCTGTTCTAGGAATCCACACGCTCCTTCATCCATCAGCATCTCACCATTTTTTTTTTTTTAGCTATGGCTTTGGCCCAGGCCGGATCAGGCCTCGGGGATTGTTAGGTGAAGGACATGTGGTATTGTTGACGTCGGTTGAGGTGTGTGTGTGTGCGTTCTTGTGAGGTGGAGAGGAGGGTGTGTGTGCAAGCCCAGGTTGCGAGGCAGCGCAATCAAACAAGTCCCGGCTTCACTCGGGCGGTTTTTCTGATGTCTGCGGTTTAGACAGGGCGTTGCACGACGTTCACGAAAACTTTGAGGAGAGGAGGGGAACCAAAAAGAAAACACACACACACACACACACATATGAAAAAGAAGAGGGATTTGACATGTGTCAACAGGCTTACCTGTTACCGGCGAGAGATGGCCCTGAAGGCATGCTGGGAGTTTCTCATGAGTATGACGGGAAGAGTGCAGACGACCGACCTGAAAGGAGCACCCGCCTCACCTGAGCCACACTGGCTTACAGCGGCGTCAGCCAGCAACACCTTCATATTGTTCTTTTCACCCCTTTTTTTTCTCTTTATTTTTTTGCCCGTGTGTGGGCAGCCACTGATGGCAGCTTTCGGCAGATGCCTTGTTTTTCTCATGAGTTTGTGGGTGGTGGTAAAAGAGGCCATGTGAATACACACTATACACACGTCAGAATGAGTACATAAAGAAATCAGCAACATGAGCTTATCACCCTTTACAATGACCAGAATTTATCTGGTTTAAACCTTAGACATGTGTATCACTTGGGGAGGGAAAAATTTTTTTTTAAATTTTTTTAAATATTCAAACCTCAAATATTTAACCGAGTCCGTGTTCCAATGGCTTGGGGTCATAATATGTCGAAAACCAGAGGATCCTTTTTTTTTTTTCCATGAGAGACAAATTGCTGATATTTTAGCAAATGAATTAATGTTGGTGTTCACATGTTTGAGTCACTGACTCAATAATCATTATAAGTTATTCCTAACACATTAAGCAAGACTGCTAAAAATTCTCTGAGACACATGTAATGGATTAAATAGGATTCCAAATTTGTGATTAGGTTTACAGTCTGTGAAGTTGCTCAAACCCATCCCAAATCATATAAAACACAGCCCTGGAATGTACAGTTACCACCCAGCTTTCAGTTTGAACAAACTCCCAATATGGGCATGTTTTGTTCCCCCCCCCCCCCATAAGTACTGGAAATCTACTTACAGAAATGTAAAGAAATTTTTTTTGTTGTTGTTGATATGTTGTTTCTTGACACATTATGGCTGTGATGGATGTCTTCTGTCATAGTTGTATAAGTCACACATAGCAGACACATTCAGCACATTCCTCTACTTTATTCTACGCTGCATTGATGGCCTCATTTTTTTTTAATTGTCATAACTATTTGATCAAAAAAATAATAATAAAAGGCTGAAAAGTTGTAGAGGCTGTGCAAACAGTTGGGGTGGAGCTTTACTTAGCTTTAGGTCACAGACTGCATCTACCAATTGTGTCATTTGCCTGACAAAAGCTGTAATTAAGTTGTAATTGCTTTGCTGTGAGGTGTCATTAATTTACATTAACCTCTGTTTTCCCTCATGTTCATGAATATAATAGATACACTTATTAGGCTAATCTCTAACTAAGGACAGTTGATATGACAATTAAGATAAGGAGGGTGTAAGACCCCAGGTCAGATTGTCTGCGTGCATGTTGACAAAGAGAAGGTTTATCCAGAGCTGAGTTGCCAGTGAAATCTACGGTCATGCTAATAGCTTATACTCACTGACAGGTTTCTGTCACACTGCTAATGTGCAGGAGTTCAGTTAAAAACAGCTGGGTTGCACCTGACCTAAGCACATGCTACTCTCAAATCATTTTTAGGTTCATATTTCAGTCACTTGGATCCATTTAACTTTTATTTTAGTAATACATCACATTAATAGGTAAGCCTTCTACTAGGCATTCTAATCTTTTTATTAATTGACATTTACAGAAGACCAAGCACAGTACAATGGGACCCCTGACCTATGAAAATCAACAGATAACTTGTCATCAACTTGCAGAAGAGACACGTCTATCTGTGGGAACTGTACACACAATTATTCAACAAAACTGAACTCACTTGAACGGTAGAGGATCATTTTCAGAGTTATTGCCACAACTACATTATAGTCCTGACCTTGCTTCAAGCCATTTTCCACATGTTTGAGCCATTAAATGAGTTCCTGGGGGGCCAGCATTCCAGATGAGAAGCAGGTAGTCTGATGATGGCTCCGGTGTACTGAGATAATAGACAGATAACTTGGGGAAAGACGTATCTGTCTGTGGGAACTGTACACACAATCATCCACAATCACCACTTGCACATTACAGGATCTCGGCTGCAAAGGCATTGCCACATCCCCTGTACACTGCTGATCTCGATCAAAACGGTTTCCACATGTTTTGGCCATTGAAGGAGTTCCTAGGAGGCCAGTGTTTCCTCATTTTCCTCATGGCTCCGGGATATCGAGAAATCTTTCTACCTTGATTGTATCCAAGCACTATTTGGAACATTGGGATAAACGCATTAGTATAGCAACGGATTATATAGAGAAATAAAAGGAGTTTTTAGTCTCATAAGTCAGTTGTGGTTGTACAATTCCTTGTCACTGAATCTAAGAAACCCAAGCCTGGTCCAGCATGACAATGCCTCTGTACAGAAATCGAGTTCTGTGAAGGTTGGTGTAAAAGAACTCGAGTGATCTCAATGCACTAAACACTCACTGCACCCTGCCTGCCCTCTTCACCCAATATCACTGTCTGAAATCAATGCCAACATCAATGGTCTTAATCCTAAATGAACACAACACCACAGCCATCCTATCAAAATCTAGTGAAAAGCCTTCCCAAATGAGCAGAGGTCATTAAAAAAGCAAAGCAGGACAAAATCTAGAACATTATGTTCAACAAGCACAAGTGTGTATGATGGTAAGTGATGCACAAACTTTTGACCAAAGTGTACTTTTGTATACTACTTGTAGTTCCTCTATATGTAAGAAACAGTTCAGGTGTACACTCAGTTATTAATTTTAAGTGTTCATAATGTTATCTGTTAATGGTAGTAATCTAGCTAACAACCTGACAAGATTTCTAAAATAATGCTTTTGATATACTATTTATATATTTTCATATTCATAGCAAGTTTTGTAATAGTTAACATTAGCCAGGGTAGTAAAAATTAGCTAGCTAGTAATGGTTGTAAAATAATATTTAGCATATAATGTATGTCAGTAGGCTAATCCTAATCAAAATGCTAGCTGACCAACATTTAAAGAATTGAACAACACAAAAATAGGTCAGCAATGATTAAAAAATGTATGTGCTTACATGGAAGCCTTGCCAGCGTATGTGTATGGGGAGGCTTCAGACATCAAAATGTGCATTTGGGTTTTTGAATATGTAATTTCAAAGTAAAGTTATCATTACCTTTTATAACATGGAAATTTTACCACTACCGGAATACGGGAATGACATCACAAAAAAATTTTAACTCTCAAAATGATCATATTATTTAGGTTTTTTTTTGGTCATAGAAAAAAAAGGTATGTTACTCTTTACTACACAATCCTGAGCTCTATCACTCACACATCATCTGTACCGCTTTATCCTATATTCAGGGGGGCTGGAGCCTATCCCAGGAGACTTAGGGCACAAGGCGGGGTACACCCTGGATGGGGTGCCAATCTACGTGCAATTTGGGAGCACCAATCTGCATGTCTTTGGACTGTGTGTGAGTACCCAGAGGAAACCCACCAAGCACGTGGAGAACATGTAAACTCAGGGCGGGAATCGAATCCAGACCCTGGAGGCGCAAGGCGACAGTGCTAACCACTGAGCCACCTGAGCCCTATATATGTTTAGTGAAAAAAAGGACAAAACAAACAAAAAAATGCTCTAAAAAGCTCTGATTTTAAAAGCTAAAGCGTTCTTTGATGGGAAGTGGAGGACTATTGTATGCTTCTTTGCAAACATGCTACATGAATAGGACTTGCGGTCTTGGAATGAACATGTTTCCGTGACACCAATTTAAGTACATACATTATATTTATTAATTAGACTGAAAACTTTGTCCGAGGTTACAGTTGAGGCTAATATACTGCAAATATTGTACTAGGCTTGCTTTAATGTCTCAGAGCCTCAATGCCAATGCACCTAATAAGCACTTAATAGCCTGTTGCTGTTTTGTTTGTTTGTTTCCCTGCCCTCAGGACATTTGGTCAGCGCTTCAATTCGGTCATCCTGAGTTTAGCTGTAATGAAAGTGTCACTTTGTAGGGTGTCAACAAAGGTGCCATCATTGCCAGGGTAGAGTAATATGTTTTCTACATGCCAAAGCAATGCACAGAGGCCATTTAGTAAATTGATTTAACATTGTCTTCTACCGGAACGCTTATTCATAACCACAACAATATGTATTTACATTTATCTACTTAGGTATTAATTACAGATTATATCTCAGGACTACAATAACATTATCAAGCAGCTGATCTTTTATTATTAATGTTTATTAATAGATCTCCTTAAGAAACAGCTTGTGATTTTGGACAAGTCTATGACCTTAGTTCACTGCTCTCCTGTAATCATGAGACACTTTGGACAGGACCAGGCTCTTTGCTGTGATGTCAGAAAGCATGTGATGTGTGAGAATTAGTCACGCATGAGGCGCTGGCGTTCATTATTGATGGCGAGTTGGTTACTTTGGAACAGCCACGACAGATTTATGCCCCTCTGTACGTGCACCCTCTGGCTCAATTAAGGGAATGGAGACAAAGTTTGTTTAAGGATGCAATAACATGATCGATTGCTACTGTGTCATTTTTCCATCATCATTATCGCGCAACATGCTTTATCACTAATGAAGACTAGAAATAAGATTCTGGATGACACGATATTGAACCCCACAATTATATTTCCATAAAGTATATAACCTAAAAAGTGCACCTTTCCAATCAATTTAGTTTTACCTTGACTATTAATTGTACCTTTTGTTGTGATGTCATCATTGAAATTTAGACCCATCAATAGTGAGTGGCATTGGACTCCAGTGTTACTGTGAATTATTGAGCGAGATCGAGTTTCCAGCACTAACGCGCCCTTGCACGACGGAAAGAAAGCCAACACCATTTATGCTCACACTTTTTGTGTGTCTGTTTGCACATGCGAGGAGGTTTATGCGAATGTGTTTGTATTTCTTTGTGTACCTCCCCAATTGGTTTTGCGGTCATTATTCGCCTCAAGTATATATTGTACCCGCGTTGTTCATCCATGTTGAAATATGTTTAAATATAGCAGTGTTTGTGTAAATATGACTAGTAGACAAGAAGCCTTTGAGTGATACCGATGAATCTGTTTGAATAATTCAGCTCCCATGACACTCTCAACCGCTCCCATTGAGGCTCCGGTTTCCCCAATGTACAAATACACTTTAAGAATCATGCACATCCTTACATGTGAGTAACCTTATGACATCACTGCTTGTTAGCAACACTGAGTTGTTATGGTTTACTACTGTATATGCGCTACTGGCAGTGTTGTTAATAACAAGTAGACACACAACTTCTATATCCTTAATTAATCTGTAGTTGCATATAATGATTCGGTTCAACTAGACCAGAGCTGATCCTATCATCTATAGCGAAAGCCAAAGACCCAAGACCAGTATTAAAATTATTGCATTCTCTTTTACATTTTACGCAAATAGTATATTATCATCAACGCCTCAATCGAAAAATTGGATGTTAAAAATTTTGACATGCATTTGAGAGTTTCAATTTTGTCTGACAGCATGCATTCGTGCTGACATGGATGGATGATCAAAACCTTATGAGTCATGTCAGATCAGATCTAATCATCTGAGCACATGCTGCTGCAAAAGACGCATTAGATGGAAGGAAATTATGAAGGTGTGGTTTATCGCATTCCAAATAAAAAATTTGTTCTAATTTGCATAGTGAACTCTATATAATGCAGAATGCTGAGTAATTCAGATCTTGATCATTTCCTTCATTTGAAAGTTCTTCCAAGTTGTTAAAATGTTTAGATTATTTCCAGTTTTTCAGAAAAAAAAGGATTCCTGTTTATACAGTTTGCAGCTAGTCCTTTTTTGCAACTAGGAGTCACCTGAAATTTTACCCCAAGTCTAAATTCTGCATGTCATCATCGGTTTTACAAGGTGGTCCACTCGGGGGCGATGTTTTCTTGTCTTTTTTTTATGGGGGGGGGTTGCGAGCAGATTTTTAGCTTTCTTCAACTTCGTTATGGTACATTTAAAAGCAGTTCACCCTTACTTTCCGTACCTCTCCTGTTTGTCGGTTTGTGATATAAAGACAGGGTGTGAATAGAAAAGGCACGGTGCTATGGAAAATCTCATCCCAGTGGACGTGTTTCTCTTGCAGTGAGGTCATCTTACCAGCCTAACCACTACTCACCCACTCTCCCACTCGCTCTTCAATGGCAAGCAGAGGTAGAACATAGGGTAGGAAGAGTGAAAGAGGGAACCACTTGGTGGTAGTGTTGAGTCAGTAACAGTCTGAGAACTGTTCAGTGGGAACTGGAGTGAACTGCTAAGCCACACAACAGAACATCTTTAGATCTAGGTTAACTTTGTGTAACTATGAACACTGTTAGATTTCCAACACACTACATCGCTTCACTCTGCTAGCAGTTTCCTGATGTTACCTGATCTGTTTGTCATTCCCACCTCAAAAAGAAATGCAATGAAACAGTGGACAACATCACAGCTGGTTTTGCAGCCCATGCCTCACTGGTTCCTTTGTTAGTCAGCAGTAAGAGAAGGCATTGTGCGTCTCCGCTCAACAAAAAGAGCTGCCTGTCACCAAGCCATTTTCGGTTTTTACTGACTGGGATGAAGGATGGGCCTTAGCAGGAAAATCATCATGAAAGAGATAAATGATCCATCAACAGTCTACTCAGCAGTGATTCACTAGTGATGACGTGTTATCAACGCTTCTTTGAGGGCTGATGGAAAAAAAAAAAAAACAATGCCTCGTGGCAGGACATGGCATGAACGTTGCTCACGCATTCTTGTCAAGTCATCTTGCGCCTTACATGCAAAGTCTTAAGAAATCATCACTTATAATAAATTAAAAGGATAAATAAAGATTCCGTGTTGTGACACATACCAGTGCTGCTTTTCCTAAACAGGCACCATGGAGGTTGAATAACGGCAACCTTTTGCATGCATTAACATTGATGGATTCTGAGGCCAGTTCCCACAGCTCTCGAGGCCAGTTTGCTCCGGAGAACTCGTCTCCTCCTTAAGGGCATTTTGTTCCACCTGCAAGATGTAAGGGTTAGAGGTCTCCTGCACCTGAGGCCAGTTCCCACCAACAAAAGCCTTCCTCATTTTTGTCTCCAAAGAACCACTTTGCTGTCACGTGCACACAGTAGAGGAACACAATGGCCCAACCTACACCGCCTAAAATGCCATAACAGCTGAGCCCTCAACCTAAGCTGAACACAGGTAGATGAGGGGTGGGGGTTGCCCCCTGGTAGACTCATCTCTCTTCAATACACTTGTTCTCAGTGACTCTACTTAAACAGAATGGCATAATTTGAAAGTAATTTTATGTCCTATTTTGTTCAGTTAATTCTAAATTATCACTGAAATTTTATTTTTTAACTTAAATGAAACTGAAACAGAGCATGCATTGCCAGAAAATACAGTCTCTTCCGGCATTTGATATTTTTTGGCTTGCTGATGCTTATCTGTTGTTGTTGTTTTTTTCTTGTGTGGTTGCCATAGGTGTGCATTGTCTTCTACTTATACTAAAGGGCTTGCTTGGCTGTTAGAGATGTATATGATAGAAACCTGACAAATGAGTTGTCTTTAAGTATCTGTAAACTCTTATTTTATGGGCATTTTTTCATTATTTAAGGGTCTCATAAAATATTAAAGAAATCTTCAATGCATAAATTTGTTTGCAATGAAGTGATAATGTGGTCTAAACAGATACACATAGATATGTGAATAGTAGGTAAAAAATTATTTATTGATTTATTGATTGATATGCTGACCAAGGACTAAGATTTTGCCTTGACATAAGTAAAAAAAAAAAAAAGCCATGACAGGTTTTTACTTTCATGTATTCATTCATTCATCCTTAGTAATTGCCTGGTCAAGGTTTTGGTGTTAATTTAATTTAGTAATCGGTTTATGTTTTTGTTAAATACAATGGACTAAATGAGTTCTAAACGATTGACAGCAAGTACAATAATAATAATAATTATAGTAATAATAATAATAATTATTATTATTATAACTGTGCAAGCAGGTCTATGCTGACAGTCTCCAGATTTCTTCCTCTGTTCATACTGAATTTTTAATTACAAAAACACTCCCACTGTAGGCCACTCCCACTTTGGTTTTTACGTACAGATTCTGATATTTGCAGTACTAGACAGATACAGACAGTTACATAAGCAGGCAGTTACACAAGCCCGTGTTTTGCATTTGCGCCACACGTTCACAAGTGACAGACTCTCTGTCTATCCTTCCATCCCTCTCTGGGTTCCTCACTTTTTCTCCCAGCCTTGGATTTGCCTGGCACCCAGTCAAAACAGCCAGATGGGAGAGTTTTTTTTTTTTTTGCCATGCATATTGTTTTGGGTGTGAGGCTCTTGAAACTGTGCAGAACAGAAGCAAGGGCTTCTGGGAGTTCGGCGCCTGGTGAGAGGCAGAGCTTTTTAACACAATGGGCCCCGAGTCCTGCCTGTTCAGACACGAGCGCAACAGGTGAGGGAGGTCTCGGGCGGCCCAGCAGGGGTCAAGCCCAGCCCATCACCCCCCATTTCACCACCCCCTCCACACCTCTCCAGCCTGAAACGCTCCACCTGGGATGGGAAAACAGCAGGGCTCTCCACGCTTCCCACCCTTCCCTTCTTTCCAGCTTAGCTTTTCTGACAGACAGAAACGCACACGCTTAAGCACGCACACACACATACACACACCCCTAACCTTTACAAGGCACTCCCCTTTGTCTCAGCAGCAGCTGTATGTGCACCTACTTTGGGTCCTTGGAGAATCTTGAGCAAATGAGGCCTGAAAGTGTCTCTCATCATTATTTATATCCTGATTTTATATCTAAAGGTAGATGAGAGTTTTTAGATGAGAGTGACTCTGCATAACGGGGCGGGGTTTCAAGTCAACGTCTGCATTTTAACAGAATGAATCAGCACTCTGTGTGTGTGTGTGTGTGTGTGATCTTTCAGCATTACCGCCAGGAGCAGCATGTCTGTTCTGACTTACAACAAAACCTGCATAGAAACAGCTGCTGAAGAAAACCACTTAACCACCAGCTCACATTAGGTCTAAAAAGAAATTGCATTCTGCACTCAAAATGTTAGTGTCTGTTTTCACTTCTCCACAATTTTAGGCCTCACTACCGCTAAAGATCTGACCAAGCCGCGATCCGTTGCACATTTCTCATCCTGTATCTTCACTCCTAACACCCTTCTGTGTGGAGCCGGGCAGCGTTGGCATCTCCTGTCAATGCTTGAGTATCTTTTTTTTGTTTGTTTTCCTTTTTTTCTAAATAGGAGTCTTTCTTAAAGGTCTTTCCAGGATTAAAAGTAAGAAGCGAGATCTCGGTGTGCCTCTAGCCTGCGGCAGGACAGGAACCTTTACACTCATTCTGTGCAGTCACGCAACCCTGCGCAACAGGCATGTACACACAGTGCCAGATGAGAGGAACCTTGTTGCATGTTTTCTGTTTGCGTATGGTATATATTGACTGAATGTTTTAATAGACACTTTGCAATTATAATATTTTAGACTGGAATTCTGCTCAGCTGTGGTAATTCTAGAGTGTAACCAAATTTCATGCAGACTTCCTTAGAAATTCTGATGAACACCATCAATTTGTTGCATGTCATAAATGAAAGAAAAAAAATGCTACAAAGCTATGACTTCCTTTCACTATACACTTAACCGTTAGTAGACAAGTATAGACTCATTCAAATTCTTCTGAATGTGTAATCGTGTGAAGAACTTGGTAAGTTTAGTGAAACTTTTTTTATTTATTTATTTATTATTTCTTACTCAGCGCACATTGAAAACAAGCAAGTTGGAATTTAACTTGAATAATTACACCCCAGCCCCTTCACCCACCCCATGGCCGGGAGTCTAATGTACAGACCCAGAGCTGGTTTGAGGCTTCTGCTCAGAGAATGTGGTCTGGCAAGGAAGAAGAAGAAGAAGAAGACAGTTTAGGAGTTTGTGCCAATTCAGTTCTAATACAAAAAGAAAAAAAATGCTGGAGGGCATTGCTGAGAGAGTGATATGAGAAACTTTAACCTGTTCTTCATAAGCACTCTGACAAGATGTACCATGACAACAGCGGCCAAACAGTTAACTGGCGGTTAGCCTAGGCCTGCTCTCACACAAGCACTTTCAGATTCCTAAATGTTACAATTAATCCTTTCTTTCTTCAAAGGAAAAAAAATCAAAAGCTCTGTTGTGAACATATCCATGCAAACCATCCGTTAAGGAAAGTTATGACATTTGCATTTCTACAATATAAAACTCTTAATGTCCCAAGTCCCTCCTTCAAAATAATCCCATTTTGAATAATTTACCAATATCGACATTTCAGACCTTCCAACCCTAACAATTCATGTTCCTGGACGGGGTTTGGTGATGTCATAAAATGTTACACTTCACTGAAGGCCTCTTTAAAATCTTTTTTTTGTTATTGTTATCATGTTTCCAGGCAGTTTGATGGTTTAGCTTATGTTAGTCCTGTCATGTCACGCCTCCAGGGTCAGGGGTTTGAATCTTGCCTTCGGTTTGTCTACCTAAGGTTTGCATGTTCTCCCAATGCTTGTTCCGGTTTTCCCCAAAGACATGTGTTGTAGGCTGATTTCCAAACTGCCTGTAGTGTCTGAGTCTCAGTACACTATGTGTATAGGTGGCAAGAGGTTGAAGTCATCAGAAATTTAATTTAATTTTTTGTACCCTACGGACCAGCTCTTCCACCCTGATGCCCTATTTCTGGTTGGAGTTCTCACCACATTTTAAGGCTGAAATTCTCAGTCATTAGAACGTGGTGTTCCTATGGAAAATATGCAACGGTTAACATGGCTCTAAAATGCCAAACAACAGAAAAGAAAATTAAACATGCTGATCAACAAATTAACTATATACAATTAGCTATAATCTATTGTGCAATATCGCACAAGCTAGAGGGTAGTAAATCCTTAAAATCACCATGGCTGTGCTTCGGCCATAGGCACAAGCCTGCACGCTGATATTTAATAAAAATGTATACTTGCAAGCACAATATTACAGTTTTGTAATCAAGAAACCTTCCCACAGTATATCCAAATGGTCTGCTAACTTTTGATAGCTATCTGTCGGCTAGCTGGCTCGCTCGTTCACATTTATTTGTACACTCTTGTTAAAGATGTTTCTGGAGAAACTTTCTATTATTTCTTCTTTCTTTCAATTTCAAAATCATCTGATAAGCCTTTATGTTTGTAAGATTTCATATTATAAATATATATTTCTGAAAGTATAATTCATTTCCCATGTCTAGCATTACATGTCAAACATTACCTCACTAACTCTTGTGTGGTAATGTTTCGAAATAAAAAAATGTGTTTTAATGTAGCAAAAAACAGATCAGATCAGAGTGATACACAGAGTGAAATGTCCCAGTGCGTGTATAGGAATTATAAGCATTCTTGGAACACTGCTTAACCAATTATTGTACTGATGTTGTATAACATCATAACTGACCGAGCAATCTAATTGGATGAGAGACATTCCACGAATGGTGATAATAGAAGGTAACAGCACTTGTTGCTGCATGGGTGAAGGTAGGTCTGTAGGGACCTCAGTATTGAGGAAGGAGCGGCTGCCTGCCAAAACCCACATTCAAAACTAGTCACAGAAGCAATTTTTGCAAGAAATTACTTGATAATGTTGTCATTTTAAACAACATTTCTTTCAATTAATATTGCTTATAAGTTGTTTGAAAGTGCCTCTGTGTTGTTTTATTTATGCCTAAAAGAAGCTACAAAGCTAACTACTAAAACAAGTGTGAATTCCAAATCCTTCAATCCTTGTGATATTGCTTTTATAATCCACAGTTTAAGTGATTCATATATTATAATCCCTGAACTGAAGTTTCTTAACATCATGCAGGGAAAAAATACATATTTCTCTAAATATAATTTGCATCCTTTAGCATGACTAGCATAATACATTGTAGATAAGCTAGCTGACTAGCTAAATCAGCTCAAACCAATTTGGACTAGGATAAATGCTAGTTTACAAAGTTTACACACTACAATAGTTTAATTGCTAGGTTATGAACATTTTTTGTCAAGCTCTCACAAGCTACACTCACTGGCATTAGTAAAATGTCAGCATACAACATGCCAACTGCCCTGGAGAAACCAAGGCACAAACATCATTTTATTCAAAGGGCAGCTTTTTTTATTATTATTTTTAGCACTACTGTTGTTTAGATCACAGAGAAGGTATGTTTAATCACAAATGCTATCTTTAAGATTAATTAAAAGCCATTTCCTGTCCAACTAGTTTATTTGTGTCTATGATTTACTGCAAGTAAAAGAGCTAAATTAATACTCCACTGTAATGTCATTACTATAAAATATAGTAATTCTATTTACACAAAAAATAGGATATATAATTAATATATGTTCTACATTTACAGATTACAGATACACAATTGCCACAATTCCACATACTTGTTTTCTATAATTAGATTATGTAATTAAAGGATGGCACAGTGACGCAGGAGGTAGCATTGCTGCCCCACAGCTCCAGGGTATCCATCATGATCCTGTGCAGGTTCTTCCTGTGTCTCAGGTTTCATCCCACCTCTCAAACATCATGTATGGGAAATGTGTTCCATGCTGTTAAGCTGCACTTCCATGTGTGAGGCAGTGGCCATGGTGTATTACTGCCTCATGCCCATCGTCCCTGGGATAGTTTGTGTACAGCACACTCAAAAATAAAGAAATGGTTTAATCAGTAAGCATTCAGTTGTTCCTCAAGGGGTCTTAAACTAAAATTCTATCATTAACATCAAAAACTTCATTAACATCAAAAACTTCAAGTAAAGAAGAAAGCTAATATGAGCTATTCCACTGTACTATAAAGTTATGATATGAATTTTATGGGTATAAAATTCCCTTGCCAAAAAAGTCAAGTTTCAACAGCATCAAATTATTAGCCTTCATCAAGCAAAGAGAACAACTAAGGAGATCCTTGAAATGTTTGTCCAAGACTGTCCAACATTTTTCAAACCTGTGATGATAGTGCTGAACTGTCAACTTTACAAAAGAAATGTTATTTTGGGGAAAATAAATTCATTGGAGATCACTTGCAACAAATGCATCATAAAAAATATCCAGTAGAAATCACAGTTTAATGTTTAATGGTGAAAGTAAGAGCATTTGTACACACAGTGACGAGTTCACACAGGATTGTGAAAAAACAGCTGTGTGGGTATGAGAAAACCACTTGTTAGTGAGACTACTCAAACAAAAATTGCCTAGAAAGCATAACAACTCGAATCAGGGGCAATGGAATAAGATCATATGGTATGATGCAGTGCACATCATTATAAGATGCATAGTTACCACTGTACAAGGCAGTGTTATGATCTGGGGTTGCCTCAGTTCAGCCACATTATGTTCAACCACATTATGTGGCAAAAAAAAAAAAATCTAATCTGTAATCAAAGTTAAAGGCAGAATGAGTGTGAGACTTTTTTTATTAAATTTTTTGCTAGGGAGTGGTTAGGAGTTGCATCAACAGTTCATCAACAGGACTGATACAGTACATTCACTAGTTCTGGGGATGTTCATTACTCAGGCTTGTGGAAAAATCAACATGGCAAATGTTAAAGAAAACACAAGAACATGGTAAAAAAAAAAAACAGCATATATTACAATCTACATTCTTTTTTGTGAAAGTTGTGTTGTCAAGGCCTGTTTGAATTTTGCAAAACTGTTTGGGTTGTTATGTATAACCATACAACAATGTTGTACAACATGTTTTTTTTATTTATTTATTTATTTTTTATAATGGGTTCCAAAAAGTGGGTTCCAAGTAGCGACAAATAATGTTCAAAAGTTTATGGACACCTAACCATCATAGTTATTCATATTTGCTTACTTAGTCAAAGAATTTACCCCTTTGCTGCTCTCCTCTTAAAAGGCGTTATATCATATTTTGGCGTTGGGAAAAGTCAGGGATTGATGTCTTAGCAAACTTTTAGTTTTGGAATGTATTCATTATAATTTTGGGAATTCATTCTTATTCTGGAATGCGTTTGATCATGCATGTTCAGTGAAGAGGCGTCCCAAATCTACAAAACTAGACAACTGTTAGCTTCCAACTTTGTGGCAACAGTGGCAACAGGGGAGGAACCATATAATATTTGAATGTGATTGTTAGGGGTTGATAAATATCATTATTGGTGTTGTGTTTTGGTGGAAGGTGGCATTGTGGTTAGCACTATGGCCTCGCACTTCCAGGGTCGAGGGTTCGATTCCCACCTCTGGTTTGTGTACGTGGAGTTTGCATGTTCTCCTTGTGTTTGATGGGTTTCCTCTGGGTACTCCAGTTTCCTTCCACAGTCCAAAGACATGCAGATTAGCTAATTGGTGTTTCCAAATTGCCCAGAGTGTGTGTGATTGTGTGTCCTGGTGTACCCCGGCCAGTGCTCCAGAGACTGGAGCAGTGGCGACTTGGACGTTTGTTGCTAGAGAATCTGTTTTATGACCGATATTACTGCCTCATTATGGATCCTGAGAGAGCCAGTTAACAGTCAATGACCCAAGCCATGTAGTAGTTGAGGATGAAAAGCTCAGCTTATCTCGAGCGTTCATGGTTGTAATGAATTCATGTCGAAGTGAACGTTTCTGTGCATACCACGCCAGAACTAAGGCTGCATCACTACTGCTAGACTATGAACCAGAGTTGCATAGCGTCTGTCTGCACCTCACAGCGAGATCCTCAACGCTCGTGTGGAGATGTGAGGCTGTGCCACATGGTAATTAGTGATTCTTGAATGCTGGAGAACTTGAAGGGAGCAGCCACAGTACTCTGAGCCCACGGCATCTATCCGCCTTATCTATCCGGCCTCCATCTAATGACTTGTAGGAGGTAGTGCAGGAGAAACCGCATCAAATGGCGTCCCCCTGCTTCCCCTCTGCGGTGGTGCAGCAGTTCACATACAGTGTGCAGGAAGTGATTAACTGGGTGAGATCAAAGGCGCTGGACACGATAAACATTCCTCCCTGGGTCGAGGCGCTTGGGGCTACAGCCCGCTTCCTCCTCACACAGACTTCCACCAGCGAGCACACATTGTCACCACATGATGGAGGGGATGGGACTCTACACATGGATGCGTCGACACTCGTGAACGTCTGTGAAGAGGCGACTTTTGGCACATGTTTCGGAAATAGTTAAAAGATAGCATCAACGATACAAGATTAGTTTAACTTACCTGTCTTTATTTCCTCAGTAAATTATTTAGTCCAGCTTAATGTAGTCTGCTTTGCCCATGTGGAAGGAAATGATTATGTCCATATTTGCATTACTGTATGGATCGCTTTAATATTTTAATTTTGTAATAATGAATTATGAATTCAGGACGAAAAATGTTTAGCTGTGTGTGCAATATAGTACTCAAACTAGCCAATAACAGACCTTGTAACATGTTAATTTCACAGATGGTTCTGTTGTTGCTGTACAGCTGGCCTGTTAACGGACTGCCATTGGGAGTTTATTATCAGGGCAGCTGCAGGTGTGTGTGTGTGCGTGTGTGTGTTGGTAGAGAAAATTCGAGCAGGAAAATCTCACCATCTGGGTGACGTCAAACAGATTGGTGATAAACGTTCACACAAGCACCAATCGCATTCCCATCTCGTGATCGATGCCAATAATCTTGAGTGCTTATGTGCAAATCTTCCACATTGCATTTATTCTTTATCCTGAGCTAATATTATTTCAACACGAATGATTGAAACATTTTCCTGGCTTGGGTTACCAGTGTTAAAGAAAGCACTTCTTGTAAAGTGTGTGTGTGTGTGTGGGGGGGGGGGGGGGGGGGTCATTCCTTAAATTTCAA
>JAQMYJ010000006.1:5919445-5933267 GCA_030014305.1 Clarias laeviceps | reverse complement strand
CCCCCCCCCCCCCCCCCCCCCCCCCCCCCCCCCCCCCCCCCCCCCCCCAGTCCTTAAATTTCAATGCATGGAAGATCACATTGGCCATGGTGATCTGAAAGAGACAATTATCCTCAATTGAGCTCTGTCAGGAAGAACAAACCTTCTTTTAAGTGGCATGTGGGTGCTTTGTTGGTTCAGACAGAGTCTTGTCCATAGACAAGGGCTGAGCTGAGTGACGAGGTCACTCCGTAGCCAGGAGCTTTAACCTGTCCCCTGCAGTAATGCAGCCATGCCTGAGCGATCACAGGTGACGGCTGAGAGCCAATCCTCCTCTCACCCAAGTCCCTTTGATGAACAGCTACCACTGGAGGACACTGTCTATCTGTGCGTGGGATCATCACTTGACCTCTCCTGAGTCTCTGAAGCCTCTTTTCTAGTGTCTGTGTTAATCCTGAGAGGCCTTCCTAAGGACCATTATGTTTTGAACATCAGCTTCTTTACACAGATGTGTTTGATTTGTCTGTTTAGAGGAATTATAAATTGAGCGTGTCTTTTCTGAAAAAAAAAATGAAAAAAAATCTAACATTTTCAAGGAACACACAGGCACTAGATTGGAAGCCAGCACTTTGTCAGAAGTAGTCTTTCATCTTATATAATGAAACTTTGGTCATTTCTTTGTTACTTTTCCAATGTAGACCATTTTAAACCATTTTAGAGTAGCACCATATCTAATACTCATATCCCAGAGCTGTACATGGCTCCTCAAACCTTGATTCATATCTTGATTTATATCCCAGAACGGTTGCTGTGATTAAAAATAAATAAATAAATAAATAAATAAATAGAAAACTACGCCCATGTTGAACATTCCTTCAACACACTTAATACTATTTGGCTGTGCTGTTCTATACCTGTATACTGTCATGTATAGGGTCTCTTAGAAGCGGCTGGTTTTCCTTTTAAGTCTGGTTCCTGTCAAGGTTTCTTCCTCAAGTCATCTCATAGAGATTTTTTTTCTTCTTGTTGCTGTCGCCTCTGGCCCGCTCTTTAATCTGAATTTCTGTAAAGCTGCTTTGTGCTTTGTGACATTGTCTGTTGTAAAAAGCTCTACAGAAACCTGAATTGTGGTTAAATTGAAGTCACTTTTTTACTTAGATTGCACACAGACACACACACACACTCACACTCACACACGCAAAATCCTGCTTTTGAAAAGGCCGAACATTGTTTTATCCCAGTCTTTGACTGTGTGACATTGCAGATGCTGCAGGCGGAACATGTTTGGTCACATGCAACAATGCTGAAACTTACTCTATCCACCCCAGAACATTACTATCATTTTAAGGAGTGCATCTGGAGCAACAAACACAAGCAACAAGATTCCACTCAGGGCCCCCGGTGAAGCAGGGTGCATTCACAGATTGACTACAAATTAGGGCTCATTAGAAAAGATTATCAGAGAAAGTCTACATATGGCTTCCAGCAAGGTCCACACTGGCTTTCTCCACATGTCATTAAAAAACATTTAATCTGATAGAATCATTTGTCTTCGTGTCTGGACTCGACAAAGTCAAGGGCAGGGCTGAACACTCCAATTGGCCAAGGAATACATTGACATCACTACAGGGGAAAGGTCAAGCTGAGACAACCTCGCAAGTCCTGCTATTCCAGCTTTTGTGTTGAGAGTTGCCAGGTGTAAAAAGGCTCTCCTTGTTGTTCTTGGGCTTATTTGAACATCTGCGCTGGACTACCGGCCGGTGCCTTGGAACAGATTCAAGTCAAATCTGACTGCATTCAGATTTCATTCAAACAAGGAAATCATTTTGGAGAAGAGTTTTCAGAAATAAAGAGTATTCGAGAATATGTTTTTTTTTTGTCCTTGAATCTGTAATCTTAAAGTGAAAAAAGTGACCAAGAACTTGTCACAAAGAAATATAGAGGTCTATTTAGATTCCTAGTAAACAAACCAGAAGCGACAGTTAAATAAATAAATTAACTCTTTGAGATGACAGCGGACAACATACTCAAAAGGGAATCAATTATCTTTTGGGTGGCACCAAAAGCTGGAATGGAATTATAAATCATTACAAATCATTACATTATACAGGTGCAGAACAATAAATGAGTGTAAAAGTATGAGTTTATTCTAATAAATTAATAAGCGTCTTGAGACAAAACGGCTTAGTGGTTAGCACTGTTGTCCCATACCTTTATAGTTGGGGGTTCAGATCTCATCTCCAGTCTGTGTGCATGGAACTTGTTCTGCTCATGTTTAGTGGGTTTCATCCAGGTACCCCAGTTAACTCGCATGGTCCAATATCATACATTGTAGGCTGGTTTTTCAAATGTGTTTATGCACTGTGATGCATCCAAGGTTTACTCTGGCTTTTGGCCTGAGTTCCCTGGAATAGAGTCCAGGCCCCTTCATAAACAGAATGAACAAGTGGATAGATGGATGGATGGATGGATGGATGGAAGGGATAACACAGGATAAGTTTTATGATTAAACAAGTCAAGAATATGCCAGTGCAATTATGTACTGAAGCAAGACTGAGAATTAAGAATAAGCTGTGTTTGGGGAGAGCAAATTTTTTATGTATCCATGTGACCATCCATTACAGTAGAAAGGAAGTCGCAAGTGCAGCAACCCCCGTGAGAAGTAGAACATCAGGACCCTACTTTGTTGTAATGCTGTGTACATTGTATACATTATGTAGTGAGGTGTTTTGTTGGTCCACTTTACAGGCCACCACACATGGGCACCTCCACAAGCTCTGGCCAGGGCCAAAGTTCATGATCCTGAAATAGTAGACTGCCACAATTCCAAATTGGACTGTTTATTTTTAGTCTAAACAGAGCAATCTGAGCTATTAAAAGAAAAGCCAAACATGGGTTATGTCCAAATTGCAGAGGGCCAGGCAGACCTTTGTCCCCGCGATTGCTGCCATATGTGAGCTCCAAAATTGGTCTGCTCTGTCATCTTCACTGTGTCCCTTTTACTTCCTCTGTGCATCCACCAACTATTGAGCCATTTGAAAGCACTTCATGGGCGATGGTAAATGTTTCTTCAGGAGCACTGGCAATTATTTCTTAGTGTTCCTCTGCTTGTTCCATTATTTTTCTCAAGCCCAAATGATTGGGTTGAATATTGATACAACTCATCTTTTGTACACCAGGGATTGCTCTGGCTGATTTACTAAACTTTTACCACTTTCTCTACTTGGTAGTTAAAGTAAAATAATCAAGTGAGTTATCTTTTTTTTTTATACAAAAGAATATTTAAAAATCAGTGGAAAGTGTTTGAGACATGCAAAGTAATTGGTGTCATTCAAACCTGGTGTGGGACGCATTAAGTAATTCATTTGTTTTGGGTCTGTTTGTGGCCGCAGACAGAGTGAAATAAAGCAGCACCTTTTTAAATCTGTTTACAGTTTGATTGCTTTAGGAAGTATGCTCAGGATTAGTGTCTGGGTGGTACTGAGCATGCACTTCACTAAATCTTCCTTACATCATAAGGCACGCATTTATAGTCCTTAGATATTCATAAAAAAAATTCTGATAACACCTATTCCAAAACTGTCCAAAATGAAATGAAACCAAATATGATAATGTATGTGTGTATGTGTGTATGCTATGTCACAGGAATGTAGTTGTATATGAAAAAAATCCTACTGTACCATTTTATGTATCATGTAATAGATAGTTATCTACAAACCGTATCTGAATATTTACAATGAAATTAATATGGCATGGATGTTCAGGTTGAGTTCAAACTAACTATGTGTAGTTCTCTGGTTGAGCTGATTTAAACCTAACCATTACATTTCCTGGTTTAACATCTTACAAGTTTTTTATGTGAAATATAAACCACAATTGGTGACTACAGAAGAAAAAAAATTTTTTTTTTCCTTTAACAGCATGTTCCAGCATGTTTTTTTTTTTTTTTGTTTGTTTTATCAGAAGGATTTGCCATGGAACATGTCATGTAAGGGACATATGAGAGAAAAATACGTTAAACAAAACAAAATTCAGCGTCTAGGGAAAAAACTTTTCTGAGATCTCATTAAAAACCTGAGTGACTCATTTCTAAATGAAGAATGTTACACTTGCAAAATAATCTTTATCATTAACTATAATCTGATTTTAATATAATTGGCCTGATATGTAAATTTATTTTAGAATTTTACACTGGTACTTAACTATATTTACAATTTCTCTTAGTATTAAGGATCTTATAATATAACTATTTAGTATATAGTGAGGGAGAGAGAGAGAGAGAGAGAGAGAGAGAACCAGTCAAATGTTTAAACAGAAGTTTGGATTTATTTCCTACATTCTCGTATAATCCTGGATTGTTTTCAAACCTATGTAAAACTAAATAGCACATATGGCATTCGGTAATTAAATGACAAGAACAACAGTCAATTGTTATTTTAAGACAGAAAATCAGCTTTTCTTGAATAGTTCCAATTACAGCACCTCAGATTAGAGCCGTTATGAAGGCTTTACAGAGCATAAGTAGCAGACACATCTCAACATTAACTGTTCAAAGGAGATTATTGTATATTTTGGACACCTTCAGCATTTACAATGTGGAAAGAAAAGACCATGGAGTTAGAAGGTGTGTCAAAATATATATATATACTGTCGCCTTGCACCTCCAGGTCCCAGGTTCGATTCCCACGATGGGTCAGTGTGCATGGAATTTGCATGTTCCCACAGTCCAAAGACATGCAGATTACGCTATTTGCCGTTCCCAATTTGCCTGTAGTGTGTGAATGTGCATGTGAATGTTGACCGGAGGTCCTCAAGTGGTCATACAAATAGGAAAAAATACAATGGTCCATTGGTCTCTACGGTCCCTAGTTGGACTACAAAAATTCTTAGATGAATGAATGGATGGATAGATGGATATGTGGATGTATATATAAAGAGTCAGACAAAAAAATGTCAATTTTAAATTGAATTATGGCAGCGACGTGTAGTATTATGTTTCCTCTAAAGATGTCAGTAGTTGCATCATTGTTAATGCTATCATGACATGGTCAGAGAACAGGCGTATATTTTTCATGTTGTATACATTTTTAATAAATAATAAATTTCCATAGCACAATATTAGATAAACTGTTATAACATCATGATTTAAGTTATCTGATGAATCACAGATGTACAAGTTGTTATATCCAGTTATAATGTAGAAGTTGGGATTTGTCAAATACTGTAGATGGGAAGACAAACCTAACCTTACCCAACCAAACCTAACACACTAGCAAAATAATCATCGTCATTATTGAGAATTCTATTTAAACACTCTTAAAAGGATCCATAAATATGTTTTAGACTGACACTAATGCTGTGTTTTAATGATTAATTAATAGCTTTCTAAACTGCTCTAAAAACACTGTTTTAAGTCATCTTTTTATGATCTAGAGTTTTAATCGGTCATGGATGACACAGAATTCTTGTAAATACTCATAACAAAGGAGGGATTTCCTATTTTTACATAAGCTTGCTAACAGATTTACAATAATAATGTTTTATTTAATTTACAAGACAATAATCAAAATATTAGAAAGATTATTCCTAAAAAGAAAATACACCCAATTCAAAGATTTGATTAAAATTTTTGTCTAAGCAATTAAGTTCTCCTCCCATCTCCCTTTCATATTTTTATTTCTACTCCTGTGTCCCTTTAAGTGGTCAGTAATTTGACAACAATTAAAATTAACATATTAATAATTTAAAAATTTTATAGTTACATGTATTTTCCGTTATCACTTATGCTACAGCAGTCGTGTGATGTTCAAAGGCCGACAAAAATATTATGCCATGTTACTGAGTAATCTGTAAGAACAAACTCTTTTATCCTAGTGCCTTTGCCATGATGGAAAACATGCTACTTGTTTTTTTATTCTCAATCCCTCTTGTAATATTCTTTTATTTTCAGTAAATAAAAACTAGTAATATTGTCACAGCTGTTTTTTTTTATTTTTTATTTTTTTTATTAACAAACACCTTCTGATTGGTCGGATTTGTAAAATTCAACAGAGATGTACAGCATTTCTTAATTAATTTTCTTTTTCAATTCCCTTGACAATATTTGCACTGTCAGTGTTTGAATGTTTATCTAGATCTAGTAATGTTAACTCTGCATATTCAAATTGAATGTCATTAAAAACAGAGAATCTTTCAGCATATTTCACTTTTCAGGAAAATTATTACAAGGAAAACGACTGTGATGTTTAAAACAGATTTATGGCAGTTTTATGCCAGTGAATCTTTATTTATGGCAAATGCCTCTGTGGTGTAATGTAGATGTTTTAACTGTAGAAAATGCAGTCTTGTTACAGTATTGAATGGACCATGCTGGGAGATGGTGGTTGCTATTGTGGTTAAACAAATTGCTTTTTGTCACTGCATATTATTTTCAAGCTTCATGGCAACCGCTGGAGTACTAGAAACTCGAAAGAGCCTGTGTTAAAGAATGTCACTGGAAGAACTGTGCTTAGCATTTTATTATCCTCTGGAATCAGAAAACTTTGATGACATGGAATATTCCCATATTTTCAACTGCGGCTAACATCTGGTTGTAGCTGTGTAGGTAGTAGTCTATCGATTTTTTTTAGCAGAGGCTAATATTTTGATAGGTAACATTCTTACATCCTGAAATTTTCTTGGCTCTAACATAACTATAAGGAGTATCTACAATTATAGGAGAATGGTTTTATGAAATGAAATAAATTCCTTTTAAAATAAACACTTTTTTTTTTTTTTTATCAGAGACGCACACCGGTGACCCATCTACTCACCTGTGACCACTCTTACACTTCAAGATCCAAAAATAGCCAATGATCCCGGAACCTTGCTCATTCATTAGCTCCTTTCCTGACAGCATAATATAGGTGCTTCAAGATGGTGAGCTCAGGGAGGGTCGAGTGGGTGGCCGAGATGGTTTGTCATTAAGCTGCCCGAGGGTGTGCCCACACCCAGCTGTCAGTCAGTATGATATAACACAGATACCCCCTGTGATCTTGGCCATGTGGTCCCCATTTAAGAAAAAACTACCCCCCAACACCACATATACCTGTGTGTTTGTCATTTAACAACAAGCACTTGCTGGAGTTGAATTCTGAGAAAAAATGATCCATGCTTTCATTATGTTTCAATATGTCACTTGTTTTACAACAATAATTATGGATGTGTGTGTGTGTGTGTGTGTGTGTGTGGCTACAGAAAAGACAAAGACTTAAATACACATAGATCAAATAAGCCCAAAA
Source organism: Clarias laeviceps (assembly GCA_030014305.1). Taxonomy (NCBI): domain Eukaryota; kingdom Metazoa; phylum Chordata; class Actinopteri; order Siluriformes; family Clariidae; genus Clarias; species Clarias laeviceps. The sequence goes on along the minus strand of JAQMYJ010000006.1, from coordinate 5,926,008 downwards.
TGAACAGCATTCCATGGGTGAAACAGTTTTGTATTCCGCTATTATTATTGTTATTATTATTATTATTATTATTATTATTTCCGTCTTAAAACTGTTAAAATCTGTGATCTGAGAATTCTGCAAATATATTATTATTATTATTATTATTATTATTATTATTATTTCAAAACTACAATTTGAATATCATAGTAGAAGCTGCAATTGTTATTTTTCCACCAGGTTTTACTTGTTTTTTTTTTCCAATCAAGGCAAAGTATATAGAGTTGCAAATGAACCTCTTGAAAAAACAAGTGTCTAACCATTCACCAGTCATTCTCTTATTCTCTTATTTATGGCCCTTTGCTTTTTACTGAAATGATTCAAAGTTACCTATTTATTAAAATCAGCAATATCAGATGAAAGTCCTATTTGTTTAGCTTTTGTTTTGGATTTGTTTTACATTTAACCTCCTGCAAAGTTAGGCATTCTTGAAACTACAGGGAGCCAGGGGTTGGGTCTATATGAGTGGCAGGCCAGGGACACTGGCTTTAGTGGCAGCATTGTCTCCAAAGGGTGGATACTCAGGTGGGCAAGTCCCAGTATTGTTTTTTGTTTTTTCCTCCTTGTTGTTGTTGTCATTGTTGACCAGACACAAAAGGCATTTCTGCTCTTCAGCATTAAGGAAACTTGGCTAAGGAGGGGAAGGGGTTGAAGTGGAATCCTCCCTAGTCCTACAAGTACAATGGAGGTTGTCCCAACAAGTCATGTTACCCCCCAGGGTTTTCGACTTGTTGATGCACAACAATGGCAGGGCCACTGAAAAGTCACTGTCCTGGGGCTAATCTGCAGGCTAACATACAGGCCAATCTTTCCTGTTTAAGGTACCTTTGTAGGAACTTTGTACTAGACTTTAAGCTTTTGCAACCTTAGGAGTAATCACCACCTGATATATTGTTTAAATATAATCACCACCTGAATTATATTCATCTATAATTATAATGTGATCATGATTGCCTTTTTTTACAGAAAGAATATGGATTTTTTTTTCCCCCAGCTTATTTGCCCTGAAAAGCTTACTTTTTACAGCTTTTTATCATCATATGCATTTTTTCTGTAATCCCCAAAGTCAGACTCTTTGTTTCTGGTATTTGGTTCAAGGGCCAGATCAAGCCTAGTGTGTTTGACATGCTTTAGCTGTGCCTGATAGACTAAGCCCCACCTGAGGATAGTGCAGCCTATGACAGGCTCTAACGGTGCAAGTAAATGCCTGGAAGTCGTGACCAGTTTTAAAATATAAGACTAAACATAATAAAAAATAACCCAAACCATTATTTTCGTGTAGTTTTTTTTTTTTTTTTTTAGATATTATTTGATTTTTACTTATTGTACAGTTTTACAATAAGTAATTTTAAAATAACTGAATGGGCTATATTCATGACCATGTGTTTTTTTTTTTATGTTTTCCATTATTACCCAAATCTAGGCTTATTTAGCTTTACTTAAATGGTGATGATTGCATATGTGTATGAATTCACATTTCATACAAACTTCCACCATTTTCTTTTGATTGTGAAAAGCTGCTTTGTGACAATGACAATTGTTTAAAGCGCTATACAAATAAAATTGAATTGAATTGAATTGAAATGAATTGACTTGAATCTGACCTGGGTCAAATTAATTTTCAGTAAATAATGGTGGAAAGAGAAATAATAATTGGCTTGTAAGGGTCCGTCTAGCAGCGACAGCGGTGATGTACTGTACACCACCCAGTGGATGAGTCTCTGTTTAGATGAGAAAGCCCTCCATGCTTTTCCTCCCTTATGAATAAATCAGAATGAAAACCGTTCTGTTTAAATAGTACTGAAGAGTGCATACTGCATACAACAAGGTCACCTTGTTATTTTGTTACCTTGGGACTTGGGCAGAAAACCTGGCTTTAGCCATCACTATGCTGAGATTATTGCAGCCCAATATAGAAGGAACCTTAGAGGAACTCTGGCACACACAAGAGCTTCAACACTGGACTGGGGAATCATGGTGTTGACCTAAATCCTATTAGGTTCTCAGTGTTGGTAGGGAATTTACTGCGCAGAAAAAGCTCTGGAGTAAATGATAAGGCCAATTATAGGCCAGTGCATTTAAGGTTGCCAGAAAGCCACCCTATCAGCAATGAGATGACTTGCCATTGGCAAATAGATCAACCTACACTTCACCGAAACTTTCCCCAAATATGGAACGCTACATTCCAGGTGCCAACTCTACCCTCCTGCTGCGTGGAGGCTAGTCTAGGCTCACCTGATGAGCAAACAGAGCTGTGTGACCTTGTAATCAATCTCTGATTGTCAGAGGATCAACACATGGTTTAACTCAGAAGAAGTAATTAAAACTTCAGGGCCAGATGGAGCACCCACAATTTCAGCTGGTTAATGTGTTCTGATTTCCTACAGGTGGGCACATGGTCCCTATGCCCATCTGTCACCACACTGCTCCCCAGTCAGTAAGGGAGGCATCTGTGGTGACTATGTCTCTCCAACAGGGCAAGGGAGCATTCAACCCAGCAGGAAGGACGAGGAATGAAAGGAACGAAACCAACTCCAGCCTTCACAGTCTGATTAAGTAGCACACCCAGTGGGGAGCAGTGCATGGTATGGCAAGGCAGGCCCACTTATTAGCATAGAATGATAGCAGCACTAACCTCAGATGAGCGAATCAAACAAAGCATATTTTTCTCATTAAGTGCTAGATTTGACTTTTAGTTGGGGCCTATTTATCTTGTCCCAAAATCTACAACCTCATCTGCCATTTTTCTTATAAAACATTAAGACTGTTTTTTTGGCAGCTCATAGTTTTAGTATAACTCATATTCTTGCTATTTTCCATCTCCTACACCACACTGCATTACTTTCACACCATGACTGAATACTTTTGTAATAAACAACTATTTAAAGTTCTATGTAAAATACACTTACATTGACAGTAATGGAAGTCTATTGGCAGCTTTGGAAGACAACATGTTGTTGTACACTATATGATGCATCCAGTATGTGCTTCCAAAAGACGTCTCGGGAAGAGGAAATGTGGCTGATTATAGCATCAATTTCTTTCAAAACTTTATGTTGTGGCCTCAAGATTCACACTGCCCCTGGTGGCTAGAAGTGTGAAATAGCACTAGTTCCAACTTGGATTATTCAGTTATTCACTATATTATTTAGTATTTAATATGAATTATTTCATACCTATGGTGAAACTAATAGTGAAAAGTCTTGCACAACTGTGGTATGCACATCTGCACCGAGCTCCTAGGAAGCTAAAAAGGGGGTTAAAGGGGGTTAAAAAATAATAAAGGCACACAGCATTGAACTAATTATTAATTTTACTAGTTATAGTACTTAAACCAAAGTGTGTCTTTGCACAAGATTTCTATTTCTATTTTATTTTGCTAATCGTATCACTTTACCCATGCGAACATCCTTCAAAAAAACATTTACCAAATTCAAGTTTGATCAGATAAAGCTTTTCTTCCTTTTTTTTGGACTGTTTCCCTTTGACTGGTTTGCAGTGGACCAACATTGTTTTTCAAGTGCAACCCTAGGGAGTAAATTCTGAGTAATGAGGCTGTGTTAACTTGCTCGGGATCACTACCGTCTAAAGGAAGGCTAGGGGTTTATCATACAGTCTCGCCCCAGTCAGACTGGCGTGGACCGGAAAAGAGACAAACCCATGGGAAGTGTGTCACTGCTGAGTCCAGTCAAATCAGGGACACATCTCTGGTTTGTTGGTAACATATAAGGCAATGTTCAGAAAAAGAGCATTGACTCCAATGACACACCGTAATTCCAGTCAGTTAACTTACATTTAAGTTCAGTTGATTGGCACAAAAATGTATTTGTGTTCAAGTGGCGAGCTTTGTTAAGGTTCATTCTTTAATTTGTCCTCAAAGTGTAAAAATAGATACAGATGTTGAGGAAATCCCCACAAAATGAGAAATTACTTGTATTTTCAAATATAATTTAGCTGGTCTAACAGCCTACTAATGACCTTAAATTGAATTAACATCCTGTATAAGAGACATGAACTTAAAGTAATTAATAATGGCAGCATATTGTAATCCCTACAGTGCTGGACAGTAAAAATCACACATGTTATGAAATGCTGTAAAGAGTAAACTGAAAAAAGACTCATGTATCAACATATTTAAATTAGGGGCAGAATTTCCATTCAAGTAACACAATTCAGTTCATTTAATATTGATTTTAAAATTTGTATGTTTAGGTTAAACTAATTAAATAGAATTAATTATGTTACAAACTTAATTTACTTTTTTAAGTAAAATAGACATAATATCAATATATAAAATCTACACAAGGTGTGCAATCCAGTAATAAACCACACAAAGTAAGTATGACAAAGTCTGACAACTCATTGATTCTGAAAAAAAATCAGTAATTTAAAAACTTGCAAATTTATAGGGAAAATCTATTAAAAAAAAGATATTTTTTTCTAAACATCTTAGAGAATCTGACACAGTTCATATTACAATTACTTTTGTTGATTCACCATTATTATTATTATTATTATTATTATTATTATTATTATTATTATTATTATTATTATTATTATGTCCAAGAAGTGGTCTATTACATAATACATCATGTTGATTACCATACTTAAAACATTTCTTTGTAAAATGTTCTTTTCATTTTGCTGAAATAGTAATTTTTTAATGTTTTTAGCACCGTGCTGTGTACATATACTTTATTCATTTTATAACTTTTGCAACAACAAAAAAAGGACCATAAAATGCTGAACAGAGACCATTCCTGCTGTAGTGAGAAAACTAGAAAACCATATTAAGTGGCAGTTTCTCAGTTGCTGCTGCAAGTCATCTTTGTTCTTGGGAGCATCTGTGTTTATTTCTTTGTGTTAACCACTAAATTGGTCCACAAGAGATTCAGTGTTGGCATATGTCGAGGGGCTAACAGTGTGCATGTGGGAGTGGAGAGCATCAAACAGGTGTGAGGTTAGGACTGGATCAATTATCACGTGCAGGTTGTGCCCAGCTGTCATCCTTCCAAGGGGCTTTCTTCTGCTTAGTACTGGTCAGCTTATCCTTTCTAAAAAATACACATAGAGATGAGAATTTGTAAATTAATTCACAATCAAAATATCATTTCATTCTAGAGCATGAATGTATAGCACTTCTGTACATCATTCTGGATGAGATCACTAGAAGCTACTTAAATCTAATAATTATTTTGTAGCACTAGAGTTAAAGTGTCATGCACCAGGTGTTTCAGAAACCGTCTAGTATGGGAGTTGTGGCCATTTCCGTGGTTGAGAAAACTCCTGAGAGCACCTTTTCTGTGTTTCCCCTTTGCTCTGATTATTTAGGAAAGACCTCGTTAGCCAGTAAACGTGTCTGTCTCATTAATCCTGTTTGTGGTCCTGCGTCTCTCTTGCTTACATATTGTCTCCGCCACATCCTTCTGTGATCTAAACACAACTTCCCAATTGGTGGGTCATTAAGGCTAATCAGAACCCACAGAGGCCAACAATTTTCCCTGCCTCTCCTAAGGTGTAAATCTTGGCTGATTATTGATACTACTGAATTATTTTCTGGTTTGACAAGAAAGGAGAAAACAATGGAAATAGGCTTCATTTGCACACAAGTCATTTCTCTTTTGGTGTGCCACTCTTGACCCAGGAGACCCTCTTGTGAATCCGGTGTTCCGTAATGAAGTCTTGATCTACCACAAATAATTGCGTTGACTCGGGAGAAAAGGACAACAAGACGTCCCAGAACAACAGATCATTTATCTTGTAAATGTCTCAGGTTGATTTCATAGAGCAGCCATTCATGTGCGCTTGTGGGAAAACCAGGTGTTGGAATGATCTAAACACATCGAAGCTTGCACCGCTTCTATTCACCTCCTCTGTTAAGGGATAGCCCAGTGTGCCTACGCAGTGGTAGAGCAGGGCGATTATAGAATTAACGCTTGGCGGTTGCACAATAAATACAGCACAAATGTTGAAAGAGGCAAGAATGGATAAATCACTTGTTTTTCCCCCAAGGAAATCTGATAATAATCTAGTACAGCATTCTGAAACCATAGTGTCTCTTAAATCTGTGATTTGTATTTCTCAGAAACTGAAAGTTCCCAAGAGAAACACAGCATAGATTTATTTGAAGACAGTGTTTTGTTAACAGAGTTGGGTTCAACAATGGTGCAAATGCATCATACTTTTGTAACTCTTGTATTATTATTATTATTATTATTATAATAATAATTATTATTATTATTATTATTATTTCTGATATAATATTTTCTGGTCTCATGACATACTTTTATGACATTTCTATCTTAAATGCTGTAACAATATATTGCACCTTGTTTTTTTTACATATTATTATTATTATTATTATTATTATTATTATCGAATAACCACTAATTTTATACTTCACCATCAATAAAATAAGCACCGAACTAGGATTTCTTTTGTACAACACGGATTCCAAAAAAGTTGGGACACTAAACAAATTGTGAATAAAAACTGAATGCAATGATGTGGAGATGGCAAATGTC
>JAQMYJ010000006.1:5875654-5919345 GCA_030014305.1 Clarias laeviceps | reverse complement strand
AAAGGCTGACCTCTGTGTCTTAAAATAACAACTAACTGTTGTTTTTGTTGTTGTTACGTAATTACCTAATTCCATATATGTTATTTTATAGTTTTGAAATCCCCAGTATTGTTGTAGAATGTAGAAAATAAATCACTAAACAAAAAAAAGTGTTCTAAAACGGTAGTGTATGTCTCATAATAAAACTGTTGGTTATGGAGCCTTATATATTTTGTAATATACAAAAATAAATTGGTAAATTTTGTATACTGCAGCAACAAAGTAAAAATTAAATATAGATATAATCTAGATATAATTTTGGTATTCTGTCTCAGACACTTTGCTGTCGGTAGAAACATTTATGTTTTGTTATTCCTCCTCTTGCTTTTGTTTCTTAAAGATAAAATCATTAATACTCTTCTTTTTTTTTTGACCATCATTGCTAAATAGCTCAATACACTTAAATTTCTATAACCTAAGAAACGTCTAAATTTTTAAAAATCAGGATTATTTCGACAGACAGACAGAATGAAGAATGAAGACACTTTATTAAATCTTCTTGAACAATCCCATAGTCAGGAATCCTTTTTGGGACAAATTTATTGTTGCTTTCAGAGATTTAAAGGAAACTCACACAGACATTCAAACTGAAACCTGATTCCAGAATATGTTTTATTTTATAATGTTCCATTCTGTCTTCCTGCAGTGTAAAGCTGTGAGTTATTGGAGGTCTGTATGTGCCCTGTGCATTTTAGCGTTACCTTAGATGCAGGCGTTAAGAGTCAGCGCCTGTGATGTGCTCCCCCACCCACACACTGCCTCTTCCTATAGATAATGTGTTAATTTATCATACAACTTCTGTCAAAGCCTAAGCATTTTGCCCTTAAAAGGAGTACTTCTTTAAGTCTACTCCTTTAGGTAGTTGAGTAACTGCGTATTTGCATTCTTGTAAAATATAAAATATAAAAAAAAACATGTAAATTATAATTTACAGAATATTTAATTTACAAAATTAATTCAAGACACTTATCACATTTGACTTTTTCTACAAACTATATTCAATCAATAATAGGCAATCATGGGTCAACATACATCGAAGTTTCAGACATATCTTTTCAAAAAACAACATTGTTTCACCGGTGTGTTTCCATCATCATTAATCAGGGTTGCAAGGTTTTAACCAGAAAAACCTACCACAAAAAATGGCCACTGAAAATCTTATTTTTGTACAAATTGTTGTCACTGTAGCGACATTCTTCACTCCATGTCCCCCCTTTCTGGTGGCATGGTGGCGTATTGTTTCCAGTGTGTGTGGAGTTTGCATGTTCTCCCCGTGCTTGGTGGGGTTCTTCTAGGTACCCGCAGTTCAAAGACTTGCAGAATAGGCTAATTGGCATTAGTGTGTGAATAAGTGCGAGAGTGTATGTATGTGTGTGTGCCCTGCAATGGATTGGCACCCCATCCAAGGTGTACCCCACTTCGTGGCCTTCGACTCCTGGGATAGGCTCCACGCCCCCCACGAGCCTGTATACAGGATAAAGCAGTATAGGTGATGAGTCAGTGAGTGAGTGAGTGAGTGATTATATACATGTTTCCTATTGAAAGATAGTACCTTTAAATGTACCACCCCAGCAACAAAGAAAAGTCTAGCTTGGTACCTTTTGTTTCTGAATGTGTAGACAAGAAGGATAGGAGACAAAAGCCTTTATTTTCTTTACAGTTTTATTGTTAACTGATATGCGTCTGAATTTAAGAGAAGCATGTACATGTACTCAACACTCCCGGTGCCTACATTCAGCTTGTCAGTAACCTTAGGGTGGAAATATGGAGAGTAATGTTCCTCGCATAATTGTGGTGTGGAATGTCTGAACCTCAGGGAACTGGACCACAGTATAGCATAGTAAAACCCACAAGAGCGCAGACCTAAGATCTTTCACCGTGCCTTCACACTTTTTGAGCCTGACGTCAACCTCTCTACACCCACTGAGTGTCCGAGCTTGGCTTCAATTCCTGTTTTGACACCAGGCCCTAATTACTGATGTAAATGATTGATTACCTGGCTTATGTTGCAAGGGTGGAAGGAAGCCCTTGGCCTGTCAGGCAAGGTGTGATTCTAGAAAGCAGGTAGAAGGAAAATAGATACCCACGCTGTGCTGCAAGCCAGGAGATTAGGTTCTGAGCACCTGCAAATTGGACCAAAGGCTTTTCCCATTAGCAGGCACTCCTGTAGCCACAGTACCTGCACAGGTGTTAGGGGATATCTTCAGTCCTTTGTTAGCTCTAATCCCATCCCATTCTGTACTTGGCCAGCCTCGGGTTTAACGCAGCTCTTTGACACCTGAAGAGTTTATCCACTGGCAGGTATATTCGAGCACTTTTGAAATGTGATTTGGCTAATTGGGTTTGAAGTGGAAGGCCGGAGTGCCTTTGGGCTAAAGCTACAGCAGATGGTTTTGGTGGACGTATAGTTTAAAAAAATCTGTAACCAAGTGCTGGTGGGAAAAAAAAAGCAAATGCAAAGTAAGAATGTGAACAGGAGCTTGGAAACACCCACACACCTCACAAACAGAAATTGAAAACAACTGAGCTGCCTTTGGGACTTTTCTTCAAAAGTACGCAAATCTTAACTGTACACTTTATTGTGTATTACAGGTTATTGATTTAGTTTATATGATACAAGTAACACTCTTGCATTCTGTTGTGTTATTATAAACCTATTCTGTTTATCCTTGACTCAAGGACACATATCCAACCCTGCATTCCCGTGTTCCGTGATCAGACACAGGTATGGAGACAATCTTTGCAGTCTTTCTCCTAGAGGTCAGGCAAGGTTTAACCCCAATCTTCTCCATCTGCCTGACTTACATGGCCTCTGCAGCTGCAGCCCAATTGATCTAGGTGCTGCGGGGAGATAGAATGTACGGGAAATGGCTTAATTGACCGCACTCTCACTGCAGGAATGCAAATGGCCCTCCATTTTTGGCAAATTCTTTCCCACATAAAGGGCAAAAATCAAACACCTTGGCATTCTATTTTACTTAAACACAGAACATGAGAAATGTCTGATCAACATAATAACACAATGGACGAGTTCCATGATTGAATTATACACCTTTTATTTTATCTAATATGTTTTGCCTTAATGAAATAATTCTATAAATATGTAATGGACGTCCTATTTTATATAATGAAGAGGTTTAACAAAAAATGCTTAAAAAAACATTTCACAGCTCAATATCTGGCTAACTTTAAAATATCATGGTCAATTTGTTTATATCTAATATTTTGTTATTAAAACAATGTCATTACATGTAGTTCATGTATATTAAGCCAACCCTTATGGAACATTCAACATTTAACAAGTGATGGAGAGTTTCTCTGAAGTTGTAAGAAGAGAGAAATAATATTAAACTGCCATATTTTTTGCCATATTTTTTTCATAGCATTCCTTGCAACTGTGAAGCAAGTGGGAGCATGTTTGGCTACAGGCCAAAGCCTGTGTTGTATATATTAAGCTGTGCAGTACAATCTAAGATTAATTTCTTTTGCTTACCTCTTTTTGAAACTGGGCAGGTGCTCCTTTAGGCCTTTACACGAAGGTCACCTGGATCAACAGGTTGGGGTCATAACTCTCAGACGTGTTTTAAGATGAAAGACTTAAACAGCCAAACACGCGTAACCTGTGTGGCTTTCATCTTTGCTAAAGGTCACTTGTACCCTCTCCATCAGTCTTCAAGACGCTCAGAACGGCTGTGATCTGTCACCATTAGAGGGCGCTTCCTTGGCCGGTGCGCGTGACCTTTTTGTTTCTGTTATGGGCGTATTGGCAGCATGTTGTCAACATGTTATTTAGGATGAATTGAAGACACCAGTAGAATTCTTTTCCTGAATAATATCCATACTTGCATTGACGAATTGACCAAGCTCTAGTTTTAGTTCAATAAAAACACTTGAACTTATTGCTGCTGCCAAAAAAGTGTGAGCGTTTGAAGTCCTTCAAACAGCAGACAAATGTGACACTAAAACGCTTGTGCGGATGGGGGAAGAAGCACCACCTCTTGCCAAGCCCTTTCTTTTTTTGAGGCACCAGTGGTCATGATAGATTGATACACTAGGAGTGTGTGTTTTACATGAAGACTGGTGTCATAGGACATTAGTGTAATTGCTTGGTGTGGGTGTTTCTTATCATGTTATAGCATAGCATGACAAAACCAAAAGGAACAATAATGCAATTAAATTGCTTGTGAAAAGCTAATCCTTTCTTAAATGCATAAATCTTGGTCCATGTATCAACTGTTAGCGCAGAGAACTGACCCGTGTACTGCACAGGCCACTATTTCACAATGGAGCGTAGCACTTGTCAGAGCCAGGGCTTCTTGTCAGCAGCTGAACTTGATCTGTCTGATTTGTTCCCAGTGAAGTTTTGGAGGGATTAATGGACTTGACCTTGGGGCAGGTTGTGTCTCATATAATATTTATAAGGCTAATGGGAGATGAAGAAGGATTGGATCTATTAATTACATGGCTGTAACCAGTCATGCACATAATATATGCTAAAAGTTTCAAAATGCCATAGAGTGACTTGTGAGTGAGTTTATAGTTTTTGTTTTTGTGCCAGTTGGCCATGCTGTTCTTGTCCTAACAGTTATCGGGCTGACTATACAGATGGATCAAGATTAAATACTTTTAAAAAAAGCTCCCCTGATGCTTTAGGGCTGCACACCACAATATGATGGAATGGGGGTTACGTTACTGCGGGGGTTAGGTAACTCCAGATGGATAATCCCAGGACCTGGTAAACCGGTCTTTAGAAATTCAACAAGTATACCTGGCAACCTCAGCCTGTGTAGGCGTGAATGTGCTGTGTCCCCCTCCCATAGAAGAAGCACTCCGCTACAGGCTGTCTCTGTCTCCCCCGTCGGCTGTCTTTATAACCAGACACCATTATTCTCCAGTCAGCCCAGTTGTCAGGTTCCGTCTAAACAAAGCTCTCTTAAGTGGTGATATTCTGCTTTTTCTTCCAGCTTTCTGAATTGAATGTCATAACATATTCGTTTCTATCTCAAAACAGGTTTAATACACTTTGAGCAAGAGTTGAAAAAGTACAGAGTAATTATAATTTAGTAAAAGTATAAATAGCAAGTTAGAATCTTACTTTGATAAAGTGGCGGTATCTAGCCCAAAATAAATAAATAAAAAGTTTAAAAAAGTAAATATGTTTTAGTGATGAAAATATTTATTGTCATGTATTCACGTTAAAGCTTAATTAGGTACAGTACTTTGCTAATGAATTTATCAGAAATAAAATATATTATAATAGACCAATATTTACCATTAGCTAGAACTTGATTTGCTGCATAGCCATTTACGTTGGCTACTCTAATGCTAGTCTAGTCAGGCATTTGCAAAGAAAATTTTATTTAGATAAATTGGAGTCTGAGGTGCAAAAAGTACTGAAAAGTTTCATAAAACTTTCACAAAAGTATCAAACTAAAAATTACATAAGTAAAAATATAAAGTAAATCTAAAAAATCTAAAGTACTAATAAGGTAAAAGTAAAGTCATCTTAAATGACAGAATTATTTTGTTGTGATTTTTAAGTAACTATTTATAATCGTAAACCAATAAAAGTGTTATTTTCCATAAGATACAATTAGACTTTTTGACTGAAGTAAATACACCTAGTTAACATTAATAAATTAGCAAAACATACATCAGCAAGTTATTTCAAATCACCTGAACTTTTGGCCTTATTGTGAGTCAAAGGCAATGGTTTATTATGTGAGTTTATATGGAAACATTTTACTCAAGTAGCTCCAGGAGCGCTCATGTTCAAGTTCAGCTCAGTTAACTGGTAGTTTCTTCATGTCCAGTTTCAAACAGATAAGTATAACACCAATGACACTGTACAGCCCGTCCAGTAGACTAATAATGTGTTGCTTCTGCACTGATAAACTTGATTGGATGCTATAAATTGAATATAGTCATCGGTTAGATGAGAAAAGTAGAGACCTTTTCTATGGAGATTTCCAATGTGTACTTTAAAAGTCCATGCGTATTGCTCTAGGTAATATTGATATAATATAAAATAAGTTATACAACAGTTAGTTGTGACTGAGTGATATAGAGCATAACAGCACTGGGATATTTAACTGTGTGTCACAGGTGTTCTAACATTCCTTAAATTAAGCAATGTTTAGTTTTAAGCAACAACTAAAGACCAATCTGTTGATGTGTTGTCTTTGGATAAACTTCCCCCTCCCGACCGCTCACAACTGATAGATAGATAGATAGATAGATAGATAGATAGATAGATAGATAGATAGATAGATAGATAGATAGATAGATAGATAGATACTTAAATGTGTCTGACTGATGGTACTCCTAGTTAATAACTAGGAGTGCTTCAACAAGTGTAAGGATATATCCAATGATGGAAACTGTGAAGCACTTGTGTAAGTCGCTCTGGACAAGAACGTCTGCTAAATTCTTCAATGTAAATGTTACTTGCAATGACTGTTAGTTGCCAGCATGGGTTAAAGTCGGTCGATACAGTTCACAGCACTGGAAAGAGGGAACCAGCCAACACTCACATTCAAAACCAGACACAGAAGTACTTTCAGCAAAAAAAAATAACATCTGATAATATTATGTCATCTAAATTTAATTACTTTGAATTGCCTCCCAACTATCCAAGCTGTTCTGTTGCATGGCTAATGCAAGCTATAAATCTAACTAAATTCCAAAACAAGGCTGAATCCCAAATCCTTTAATCCCCTCTAACCCCTAATCAAGGGTACTACCTGTTGTGTGGAACAAGGGACTTTACACCCTAGCTTACGCACTAGCTTTCCATTTAACACTATTTAGTTAGCTCATATTCTAAAGTGGAATAAATTAAAATATAAAAGAAATCTCATATGTTTCTCAGAAGTGTTCACCACCTCCATGGTTTATTATCCTCACCTTTTGATTAAATAGTCCCGGTAAGAATTTCAAATGACTTTCAACACTGTTAATTACACTAACGGTCGGTTGCCAGCTCAACACTAGTTACGCCAGTCACGGAAGGATATGTGTTGGTGGAACAAAATAAAACGTTAAGTAAAAAATCAAATCATAACCTGTTAAAAATAAATGGAGTTTTTAGAACGTTTGTATAGAAGCAATATCACACTCGAGGTCGGTATATTCATGGATGTGATAATAACTTCCAACACTCAGACTCGTGCCTACTACCGCATCAGAGCTGTACTGATATTCAGTACAACAGCACTCACTGGTGAACTATTGCCTAATAATAATATAATATAATAATTTATGATATAAATATAATGATATGTGTTTTTTTTTTTACTTTACTACATCAAAAAATAAGATGAAATGAAACAGTTTGTCTATTTCCAGTTTTGAATTATTTATCATGGCTGTTCAATTTAAAGTATATATTGAATAATTATGACCTAGGGAGACTAATACAGCACCTTCCAGGTTAAGGGCTACTTATACAGAAATTTGTCTCAAGACAAGTGAGTTTAAGTGAGTGTATTGTGTATAATGTACACGTTTATTACAGTCGCCTGACAATAAAACAGTTGTGGTGACCTCAGCTGAACTATGGCACCTCAGCCACCAGCTACATCAACAGTTCCCAGACCCCTGATCTAAACCAGATTTTTTTTGTCTTGTGGTGCTGAGCACAGATTTACGGTGGAAAATCCCATACTTTATGGACCAGTGTTGTCTCGCTCTCTGAAGTGTCTTGCACATTAACTGTGGATGACAAAACAAGTGGTATAAACACATGAAGTGTATTTTGGTCATTTTATGTGCACTTCAGATTTCAACCAACGACATTTAATATATTTCAGTGCCACTCAAATTGGCTTGATGGGATGTCAATGCGTATTAATGCACATTCCTTTTGATTTTTATTATTATATATTATATAATTTTATAATTAAAAATATGATATATTTTCATTAGGGATGACTATCAGTTAGAAGCATTGTGCCTTAAAATTGTCAAAAGCACACAACATATATTCAGAACATACTATACAGCAGTATCAACAAAGTGGTTCACAGACTTTTATATTTTGATATCATTACATTTGACACAAAACATAAACAAAGTTTTAGCTTTTAAGAATAAGTACCCTTTTTTATCTGTCATATATTTAAAATGTATTTGTGCTTTACAGTTTTTATTACCATGGATATTGCAACTTGGTCTAAACCACTGGCTCTCTCTCTCTCTCTCTCTCTCTCTCTCTCTCTCTCGCTCTCTCTTTCTGTTCTGTCTCCCAGCCTACATTATTAGATTTAGACATTTTTTTATAGTTATTTAGTTATTGTTCTTTTTAAAAGCTCACTTAAATCAAATTGGTTTTATCCAATTTTTAATAACTCAAAAAATAAATAGGCCTGTAAATAATAAACTGGAATCAAAAATGTTCTGTAGACTAATTAAAAAGCCCAATTAGACCAATAGAAACACAAAAATAGCTGAGATAAATGTAACAAAATTTGGGGCCATTTTGAACCTAGTGCTGGTTTTAACCCACCAACGTTGGGTTAAAATGTTGACCAAGCATGCCAGAATGTTTTTTTAACTCATTTGTGTGCTATGATTACAATGCTAATGCTTTAGCCCCAGTACTAAAAAAATACTATTTTTACTAAAAAAAAAAAGTGTGTGGTAATTTTAAACTAGTAATATAAAAGTTGTTCTATCAGTATAATTATGTAAGAATTTTATCTCATTTCTATATATCTTTTGCACAAAATACTAATTTCCACTACATACAGTATTTATCTCCATATTTCCACCTCAAATTAGCTTAATTAGCTCATTAGTTAGTAAGGTGCCCTTTCCATCCACACATTAGCTCCCAATCTAGACTACATTTTTGTTTAGTTATTACAGGCTATAATTCTGAAAAGGTAAGATAATTTTTTAATTAAATTACAGGTAAAAATATACATTTTTCTTCAACATATTTATCTAAATACAATGTCTATGTTTTCTGTCACATCTGCATCCCAGCCAAGTACATTGAGATACCTATTTATTAATGTATTGACTCAACCTACCTCAAAACTACATGCTGAACCAGTCAAAATGAAGTTGTCAAAAGAACTATAAAAACGTAAATACAGGTAGACTTGTAAAGTCTGGAATCTAAAGTGTTATGTCATTCAAAAAGAAAAGGAAAGAAAAACTGGCTCCAAAACAAATTTTGTGTGTGTGTGTGTGTGCACGTGTGTGTGTGTGTGTGTGTGTGTGTGTGTGTGTGTGTGTGTGTGTGTGTGTGTGTGTGTGTGTGTGTGTGTGTGTGTTTATGTGTCTGTGAGTGTCTGTGTGTACTGAAATGTGCTGAGGATTTTATTTTCTTGTTAAAAGTATCCCTGCCACAAAAAAAAGTTTGAGAACCCCTGGATTAGTTGGTCAAATATAGAAAACCACTGCACCTGTTGCGCTCTCTACACCTCTGGAGTATCCTGTATGAGTCTGTATGAGCTGCATGGGGAATCACATCTTATTTTATTAAACACACAAATGCTAGGATTAAAACCTGCAATGCATGTCGTTCCTGCAGAAAACTTCCTAAAGCCTTTCTTTCACATTTCAATCTGGCAACAATTACCGTCAGTGATGAAACAAAAGCTCGAGCCAAAATCGCCAGACATACACACATTGGCCTTTCTCACAGACAAGCAAGAGAAGGTTTTATGCCTGCACAGTCTTAGGATTGTATAAACGCAAAGAGTTACACATACCAATTATAATGATAATTTACAAAAAGTAAAGGTTAGCACAATGGGTGTGGCTAGCACTCAAAGAGTTTCTTTATAGCTTAATTAACATAGAATTCAACTAAAGGAATCTACAAACACAAATAGTTGTTGTTGTTTATTTAAATGACTTGTTATAATACCTTTTTTTGCACTTTAAATCCTTAATTTATAACAATGGAATTATTTTCAAATACTCCACATCCTTTTTTCACTTAGCGTTTCAATGAAACATTTCTAGTATTACATTACTTCATTGACCATTTTATTTGGCATTATTAAAATTAAAAATTATTGGAGTTGTTCATTGGTTTCTGTGCTATGAACACCTGCTTTCATTACATTACAAACTTGTTTTAGATTCCTTTACACACTGTTGTTTGTTTTCCACCCAGAATCTTCAGAGTTTGCAAAGTTAAATATAAAACTAATTGCAATCATTACTCCAGGTATTTACTTTCTGCATTGAATAGTAAAATTTATTTTATTGCTCTGAAGCTTGTTTCATGTTGGGTGACGTATGTGAGGCTCTCAGACGCATAGTATAAATAGCAGAGGTGAAAAGTGCAGTAAGTAATTTTGCACCTTTCAGTCAGTACTCCGTGCCTGTTTATGACTGTAGAACAAAACAGGTAAAGCTATTTAATGCTCAAAAAATATTTGAGCTGCCTGTCTTGTCACTGTCTACGCAGTTAACATAGTTTCTCCATCAAGGTAACCAGTATACAGAAGCAATTCTATATACAGTATATGTGAAAAAACACTCACATACATGACTAATAATCTGATGTCGAAGGCAAACCCATAAAATGCCTTCAAGCTCAGGCCATTTCTAGAGCACTAGATGGAAGACTGCAGATAGCACTACCCCCCTGAGGTCATATTACTCATACTCATCATACTGAGAGTACCTAACTTCATTTTCCAGACCATTTTCTGTCCTCAGGCCAAAACATAAGTGAAAGATGGCAAATCCTGTTGTAAACAGTGGTTTTCTTATAACAGAAAATGTAGCAAAGATAAAGAAAGAGAAAAAATATTTTTAGGGATAACTAACTTTTGAAAAAAATAAGTAGATGCTACAAAATGACATTATATGATCATTTGTATTCAGTAGTTTATATTGATTGGGTAATTAATTTATCAATGCTTGCATTTAATTTTCTATCTGCTATATACAGTATGCCTTTATTGTTTTTAATCTCAAATGTGCTATAACATATGGCCACGCATTTCTATCTAACGTTTTCAGATTTTCTTTTTCAGAGTTGTGCCGAACTATAAACAAGGTGCTCCAGAAACCTGTTCTGTCTTCACCATGGGAGTGTTCAACCAAAGACAAATAAAATATGTGAGTGAGTGAGGAACTGCTGTTGTGTTGCATCACTGGACAAGGAATGGCCGATGCCATGCTGATGAACTAAAGTTATTTTCTCATTTTCCACACACCTTCACTCACCCACTTTCATACACACATACGTAGAGAAGCAGACGCCAGCAAGTCTAGGCGCTGATCAGCAGTATTGTTATTAACAGTCTTCCTTGCATGTATTAAGGCACGGTGAGGACACATCCCAGCCTTATTACCTCAGGGCTCCGCTTTGTTCTTTCCATAATGCAGACGTGATTACAGCATCTACATTTCCTTTTTCACCCTGTCCCTTCTGCCTCACACCTCAGACTGCACCCCACTATGTTATGATTGCTATTTACAAGGATCAACCCTGGAAAAATACCAGCACATTTTCTATTTTGCATATATGAATGTACTTTGATGTTTTTTTTTATAAACAATAGCTTGATTTTGTTTTAAGACTACATAGTGACCATGAAAAATTCTCTAGTAAAATAAAACGTTTCCTTGAGATTTTCATTCAATGGTTCTCTTGTAATTCTGAAATTAAGCTTCAGAGCCAAATAATTAGCCCTCAATTGTAATCTGTTCTGTTTTGATTTATTACATATTTTTTCCTATCATGATACTGAGTCATTCAGTGATATCTATTAGTCTATAAAGTATCTCTGAAAAGTAAAATATTTTCTTTATCTGTAGTGGTTATGCTACACTTTTTAATGAAGTACTTTCATATAAATTGTGTGCCTGCACATAAATGAACTAACAACGTATGAGCTTCTTGGTGAAACTTGTAAAGATTGAGGTAATTTACAGACAATGAAGAATAAAACGTGTCTAAAATTTTAATAATAAAGAAAATTTAGGTGTCGTTTTTTTTTTCTTGTCAAGAAAATATTAACATATTGGTTATTCAAGCTAATGCTGTGGTTTTATGTTTGTGATTTATTCAATAGTGTTTAACATGCGACCCAGTTTGTGACCACCCATCTAAATTCATTTTGTTTTTGATTCACTGTTTTCAACATAAAATCATCCTTACATATGTTTTTATGTAGAAAAGAATGAATTGCAAAAAAAAGTAATCATTATGTAAAATCATGTAATCCCCACCATTCACTTACAATAAAATGTATAATTATTAGAGTAGCAAATAAAAAGCAATTATTAGATAGATAGATAGATAGATAGATAGATAGATAGATAGATAGATAGATAGATAGATAGATAGCAACTTTGTTGCTTGTAGTGTATAGAAAGTTATAAGGTTGCACACTTCAGATCCATCTATTTGTCTATCTATCATATCATTGCTTTTCATTTGCCACTCTCACCCCAGCCGTTATTATGTGTGATACAAGATATAATGAGAACTCTAAACCAACATGAAAGTAAAGACCTGCAGTTAAACTCGGTGTCAGTCCTTAAATAAAGGCTTTGCAGTGACATGGTTGCTTCCATGTCATTGCACATGTTTGTGTGAATATACGACTTTTTAATGACACACTACTCCAAAGTTGGCCAAGATTTACTTCAAACTTGTCTGAAACCGTTTCAAGTGTGGAAGCAAAGTTGTACTGGGATTGCTTGGTAGAATGCATGGCTTTTCTTTCTCGCCCATTTCCTGTAGCCTACGTGCAGTAAGGTAGAGACATGCTTGACTACAGCAGTGTCACTATTGTGCAGAAATCCCCAGTCACAGCATTTCTCTTGGCATAGTCTAAAGCATTTGGGCTATAGCTCGTGTTTTTGCTGTGACGCAGAAAAGCATGGGTGATTAAGGAAGTACTTGAGGTTCATTTTCAAGGCCTGTCGAGTTTCAACTGGATGCTTTAGTCTGCTTTTAGAAGTTAGGGTTGGCCTCCGGGTAGATCGCTATATCTAGATAATGTCTATTTTTCTTAAATTCTCGTGATAAGTTTAAGGGTACACTGGTACATGATGTCTGTGTTTACACGCTGTTTTTTAAAGCAGTACTAATGGCCTGACTGTGTCAGTTTATAAATTAAATGTGGGGTACAGACAGTGTGTAAAGCTTTAGTATTTCTGTAAAAAAAAATATTTCTGTGTAATGGCACGCAATAAAAAATAACAACCATAATAAACGGGTTCTTAAACTTTAAAGAGCAAAGAATTTATAATAAAGGTAATTTCTGCTTGTAGTCTAGTTTTTTTTTTTTAGTTTATAAGTGGTTGATATAGCATATAAAATGTATAAAATATAAGCTGCATATATGATCCCACAGGAAATTCCAGAATATTTTTGGACAATGACATTTATCCGACTGGAAATTTACATATTTATTTATTTATTTATTTATTTATTAATAAATTAATGAATAAAATTATTTTATTTGCGGTCCTAATTAATTATTCAGGTATTACTAAATTGGTTATAACTAAACTCTGGTTTAAATTCATTTAAGTTTTCAAATTTAATTTCGAATGAATTTTTTTATGTTCATGAAATGTCTGTCACACTAACAAATTCCCAAATGTAGCCTATATATCTATAACACTCACTCAATAATCAATAAAGAATAAAAATCCGAATTATAACCTATGTTAAAACATTTCTGAATGTTATATTTATTTATTGTTTTATAGAGTTTAATATTGCCCTCCTGCAAAAAAATCTAATGAAAATGCTTTGAATTTTGTCTAAAATATTTCTTAATGATTTAACTGAACCCTGTGTGTGCTGATGGTTTCTCAGCTCGACTGAGCGCCGGTATCCGCGTGTGCCACCTTTCCATAACACACTTAATCAACTTAATTAGCTTCTCCCTCGGGTCGCGTGACAACGCGCGCACTAGAAGCCAATCAGCTCGCGCGTTCCCGCAGCGCACTGACACGGACACAGTGCGGAACTGCGCGCGTTCGCTCATATGTTGGGCGTTTTTTTTGTCACGATTTAAGAAAGAACACTCATTTTTACCTCTTCGTTTCGTTTCGATTCGATTCATCCGGAAATAGAGACTATATCCTCCACATTTTATGTATTTTTTTGTTTTTGTGTGGAGGAATACTACGCGGCTCCTCGTTCGCCAAGGCGCTATCAACAGTCCTCGAAATGGATTAGTAGATGTAAGCTTTTGTACTCGCGCAATAAACCGGACGATCAACTTTGTTTGACGCTGTCCGTCATTTTTATGGCCTCTGCTTCCAATGATGTCTATGAGTTTCGCGCCTGACGGCTTGGGTTCTGCGGACGCGTCCAAATCGGCGTTTTTAGAGCTCGGTCACGGGATCTCCGCCAGCCAGCAGCAGCAGCACTTCTCTGGACTCGCGGCTAACGTTTACCCCGCGCACGGGCTGCACTCGGGCGGACACCCGCAACACGATAATCCCTTTCCGTCCGGCGCGTGCCACTACGGCGGGCCGCTGGGTTACGGTTACCCCGCGCCACTCAGCGCTCCTGCGCCCGCTCCTGCTTACTTACCCTACCACCAGCAGGGCAGCTACAGACCCCCACTGAGCCAGACGAGGAATGACGAGTCCGGTGAGTGCGAGCGCTCTGAACGGGGAATAAACACACTGTGTATTTTCTTCAGTGCATCAACCTTTCAAGCATCAACCTTTAATCACCGCTTCTGCTGAAATCCAAAACTAGGATCTTAATGTCGAGATGTGAGATGTTGTGCTCATGCCAAGAAGGTTTATATTACTAAAATAATAGCGCTCATGTAGTGTCTCTTTAACATTTCAAATAGTTTTTTTTAAATCATTATTTTTGTTATTTAAAAGATAGTTTGGTCGTTTGGTTCCTCTCAGTACGCAGATGCATTTATCCCTTTAAAAGCATTTATAGTGTTGTGTGTTTAAACTTATAAAGTAATATGAAACCTAGGCCTGTACGCATAGTGTTTGGTCTCTTTTAGTATTGTGTTTTTTCTTTTCGTATTCGTTTCAACGCTTGAATTTGTGTTAATACAAATACACATTTTTGTTCCTTTCGTTATCCAGACACAGCAACTCAATTAGTCTGATATTAATAACCCAACATATTTTAACTGACTGCCCATGGTGCCTTTAATTAATTTTATTGGCTTTACTTTCCCGCGATGAGGTTATGGGGTGATGATTATCACAGTCATCCGCTAATTATTACCGCACACTGTGGTTATTAATGGATTTTGCTGATGAAAATTTTTATTTTGTTATTATTATTATTATAATTATATAATAATAATAATTATTATTGTTATTAGTAGTAGTAGTAGTAGTAGTAATAGCTGTAGTAGCAATAGTAGTAGTGGTGGTGTCAAGATTATTATTACTATAATAGCAGTGATGGTGACGATGGTATCGGTATTATTATTATTATTAGCAGTAGTAGTAGTAGTAGTAGTAGTAGTATTTAGTGGTGTTTTTCATATCCCTCATAAATAAGTGTAAATATTATCATCTGTTCTTTGTTGCGTTTACTTCTCTGCTCTCCAAACTATAGTTTGCTTACTTATAGAAAACTAAATGAAATAAAGGATAAAGTGATTTGCTTCTACATTTTTTTTTACAGTTTTCTTATTTTTGTATGAGTTTTAACCCACTGATACTACTGAAGTCGAAAAGCCCCACCGAGTACTTGAATCCAACGTGTAGTAGTATTATTGAGGCTAGTGTAATAACACAGTAAATACTGTCCGTTAGAATAACTCATTCACTGTCGGTGTTAGAGAGCGTCATAATCTGCAAAACAAGATGCCATTAATCTTCCAGCCACTGTGAAATAAAGGTAATGGAAAATGCCAATGGTACCAAATGCCAATCAAACTGCGTCGTTAGTAAGCATATAGGCCATTCTTTCAGGTAATTTACTAAATATATTAAGTTTATGTAAAGGTTTATTGCATCTTTGGTAATGTGTGTGTGTGTGTGTGTGTGTGTGTGTGTGTGTGTGTGTGTGTGTCGGAAGGTCAGATTTGCATTGTAATATTGACGGGGGAAATTATATTCTAGGAATGTCGAATTTGCTGTTTCGTGCACTATATAATATTTTAATTAATGTTTTTTTTTTTAACAAAGATCACGAGAAGCAGCCAGTGATTGAGAACGGAGAGATACGTGTGAGTGGTAAAGGGAAGAAGATGCGCAAACCACGCACAATCTACTCGAGTCTACAGCTCGCCGCGCTGCACCAGCGCTTCCAGCAGACCCAGTACCTGGCCCTGCCGGAGAGAGCAGACCTGGCAGCCAAACTGGGCCTCACACAAACACAGGTACGAGGACAAAACTCTAAAAAGATTGATTTACCCAAACTGCAATTTATTTTTGTGCTCGATTAAATTAATTAATTAATTGATTTAATTACTATTAATTGTTGTGAGGTCTGACTAAAGATCAACTTGTCTTAGGGAACGTATGTAACAAATTAAGTTTTTTTAATCACCTGTGCAGCAGTGACCTCAGCACTTTATACCTTAAGCCTATTGTTACTTTTAATCTATGCATTTGCCTTCCCGTGCTTCAGGATATTCCTGATTTCTAAAGCTTTCTTAACATTAATATTCAGTAACTAGATGGAAATCTATACGAATTAAGTGCATAAGACGTTCTAAGACTAAGGAGTTGAAATGTGTGACTTGGAGTTTTGGAGATTATCCTGACGCTTGAAAACAATAGAGGTTAATGCAGGTCAGGTGCAACAAAACTGCAAGACAGGATTTGATGTGGTGCTGGCCTTAAAAGTGTCACTAAATTTCCGACATTTGCCAGTTCTGTCTTTTCACATTGTGCTGCTTAGGTTTGGGTGTAAGCTTTATTCTGACGCTTCAGAGCAATGTAATAATCCCTGGCTAAACAGAGAGAATGAGACCTACAGTTGGCGGTAACGTAAAATCCTAGATTCCAACAGCCGTTAAACAACAAAGAAGAAGAAGAAGAAGAAGAAGTGTTTACAATATTAGGAACGACATATTCTATATAATACCAGTACTAATACTTGTGCTTTGTAGAACAATCAATCTCAACAATGTAGTTTTTTTTTATATTGCAAAAAACATTGGACTGCACTTGAGTGGAATTGAGTGGAATTAATAATAATTTCATTATTATGGAATAATGCAGTCTTTATTCCATATGGACTGAAATATTAATTTAATTAAAAGTGTATAGTGAACCACGACATTGCTGCCAACTTTTAATGAATTATTTATATAGTTGTGGTTACTAAATCTGACAAAACACTCTCTTTTAATTAATATCTGCCACGTTACAAGACCTGGCAGTCCAAGCCAAGCTCAGAGCAAACATGAAAACATGACAATACACCATGTTAGACACCAATCTTTCACTTCATCACCAGTAATGATTTACTGCACCAACCTTTTTCTGTGTACTTCAAAAAAAACTTCTAAAAACTAAAGTTAAACTGTGTAAACCATTGTTTTACATTTATTGAATACATAGTTCTGTGTGCTATGCAGCAGACAAATCTAAATTAATAATTTATATGACAATTTCTATGATACTTTGAGTCCATTTGAGGCATGAATCAGGGTTAAGGTTTTTGAACATACCCAAAAATATGAAACAAGATGAGGTAAGTGATTGTGGTCATAATGCAGAATTTTTATGTGGAAACCACAGGCCTATCTTGAAGTGGAGTATTATTTTCTCATTGGATATTGTCTCCTGCATTCTTCATTATGGACTAAATCTTTTGAGTGAGAGCTGCTGTTTCCTCAGTACTTAAGAAGTGATCCAAAGGATTTTACCCTTGATTGGTTAAGCCTCAGAGTGAAGAGCCCCTTATCCATGGACTTATAAGGGGCACTATATGTCATTAACAAGTATTTCATGGAAGAGAGTATAACATAAAAAAGGGCCGAGATACATTTTATACCATATGGCCAAAAGTTTGTGGACACCTCACCATCACACTAATTTGTATTTATTGAAAATCAATTCTGGGTTTACTCCCATTTTCTGTTATAATAGCCTTCATTCTTCTGGGAAGCTTTTCCACTTGACTTTGTGTGGCTGTGGGGATTTGTGTTCATTCATCCAAAAGTATTAGTAAGGTACTGTTGTCAGGTGATTAGGCGTGAGTTCATATCCAAGGTGTTCAGTAGGGTTGAGGTCATGGCTCTTTGCACCCCAGATCTTCCAATCCAACCTTGGCAAACAATGATTTCATGGAGGTCAATTTGTGCACAGAGGCATTGTCATGCTGGAACAGGTTTGGGCCTCTTAGTCTCTGTGAATGAAAACTGTAATGCCGCTGCATACAAAGATGCTCTATACAGTTGTGTGCTCCCAACTTTGAGGCAATGGTTTGGACAAGGAGCTCATCATGTGGCTGAGGTGTCCACATACGTTGGGCTATAAAGTGTATTTTCTTCCAGTGGTTGACCTATATAGCATCATCCTTAATTTTTACTTAGATATCCTAAGCAGATAATATTATAGATTTATTATTGACTGTTGTAAAATTACTTATTTAGCAAGTTCATGTTTTAATTAAATTCTACATATTTCCCTTATTTTCATTCTCCCTTACTTCATCAAATGCACTGACACAATTTTCATCATGCTTTGCTGTGAGGAATGTGCAGTCTAGTTCACACCTGTTTTGTCATTTTGATTACACCACACATCACTTTGGCTGCCACCTGTTTAAGAAGGCAAAAACTTGTGATTAGGTATTTTGTAGGGCACCTGACTTCTAGCTCACCATGACTTTGGTTGATATTCTTCATATTTCATGTTAAATACTTGTTCCAATGCATACAGGCCTTTTGGCCATTTTTCTTCTGTAAACATGATTGAAGGCACATAAAAAGTGCCACACACCACACATGTTTTGGATCTTTTACGTCCCTTTCACAAATATGACTTCAGTCTGGAAACAATCACCTCACTATAAAAGATGTTATGCAAACCAGTCTTTAGGAATAAAACACACATTTTTATACATGTGTATTAAGTCTTGAAGTGGCCAAAGCAATAACGGTTTAAAAACCGTACCATGAATTTTGCCCATCTGAGATTATGGAAAATGTTCAGTGGGAGGTGGCTGCCCGTTCCAAGGTGTCAATTTTCAATTGAGGTCAAAGACAACAAATGCCTTGTTAGCACACACACACGCACACACACACACACACACACACACACACACACACACACACACACACACACACACACACACACACACACACACACACAATCATTAATTAATTATTTTAATTGATGGCTACATTCAAATCTATCTAAAAATTAACCATTAGTGTTTTTTGTTTAAAAGGTACAAAAACATTTGTGGGTGGATACCCCTGTCCACAAACACACACACACACACACGCGCGCGCGCACACGCACGCACACACACACACACACACACGCACACATGCTATAAGGCATATTCAGTATTTTATGGAAGGAAAATTAAAAATGATTATATAATCTGATGCATAACGGTTTAAATGTATCTAAATACAATACAGAACAGAATGTTAAAATCTCCTCGCTCTAACTCAGGGCTCTATCTCAAGGGTGGCAGAACAATTTTCTCCTCCACATTAAGTTCATACCAAAATTATTCCCTGGCTGTGAATCAGTGGAAAAACAGCCATGCCTGCATGTTTACTATGCCTTCGGGTTTCTGGGAATAATTTTGTTAACAATTGTAGACCAAGCGTTATTGTTAGACACGTGCGCGGCGGTTCTCATAAAAAAATCAAACTCGGTAAGAGTTGCTCGGTAAGATGTCATTGGGTCCATCTCCACTATAACTGGATAAATCTGCCTAACAATTATTTATGATTTCACAGTCTTTAAACGTTCTCTTTTTTAAAAAGCACTGGGTTTATGGTCAAAATTAAATAGAAATGTTGCGATGACAGTTTCATATAGGGCTGTAACCATGCTATAAAAAGCTTTTTTAGCATGAATATGCCATAGTTAATATTACAATGTTGAATGTGTATTTTTTGTCATTTCTAAATTATATTTATAATTCTGTTCTCAAGGACTCAAACTCAAAATTTAGTTTGATTTTTAAGTAAATATTTTGCTAAGTTAGCTAGTGATTTCAGTCTAAAAATGCACAATTTGGCAATAAGATGCCAAAAAATGATGAGCATTGCCTAGAAATTAGACAGCACATTGAAACAAAACATAGTATGAGCATTCTTTATTCATTAGCAAGAATAAGATAGTAAGATCATAAATACAACATGTATGTGGGTTCTTCTTTTAATCATAAGCCTATGTCTAACAGCATTTGTATTTTTTTTCTTGCATATTGTATATGAAATTGTAATAGTGATTTGACGAGGATAGCGCTTCAATTTTGTATATTGATAGTTATTATAGTTATTGAAAATGACAGAATTCCGTAAAGGTATGGAGGTGTTAATTGTTTTTGGATATTATATACTCATAAACACTGTTTCCTTTGAACAAATTTATGCGAAATCAATATTGTATTTTAGATTTACCTGTTTGTAACCTGAAAACCGCTTATAAGACACCAAAAACCTTCCGAAACTACGCACTATACCTACTTGTAGTGCAGTCCCAATCATTTCATAATGTTCCTTATCAAAAGAAAAAAAAACTGTCTTATTAAAATCCGTTAATTAACGAATTATTAATATTGCTATATGATATCACGTCTCCTAGAGAACATGATTATTGATGGGTGTGCCAATTTCCTATTGTCACTGTGTTTTAATCTGAGCAGTAGTCATTTGATACCAATTCTGGTGATTTGAAGAAATTATCAAATCAAGAGGGTTTCATACAGATTATTATCACTTTAACGTTTTCTCCTTTCTGTCTTTTTAAAGGTTAAAATATGGTTTCAGAACAAGCGCTCTAAATATAAGAAGATCATGAAGCACGGCCCAACCGGACCTGAAGGAGAACTACAAGCCGCCCGTGCGCATGCGCAGTCGCCTTGCTCTCCCGTGCTGCCCGCTCTCTGGGACGCGGGCAAAAGCGTGCATACGCATCCTGGCGGCTACATGAACAGTTTCGGCCAGTGGTATCCATCATCCCAGGACACTTTACCCAGACCTCATATGATGTGACTCAGCTGTCTGCTACCGACATTCTATCGAGATAATGATTTTACGACATGCGTCATATCGTATTAATGTATCTAGAAAAAGGTGTGTCGGTAATTTTCCCTTAAATTTCTGAGCGTTTGTTTTGCCTACATGTGAGAATTCTTTTATTAAAGTGTAAATACGGTCGTGTGTTTAAAGGGATTGTGACTTTATCCTTGAACAGGTTTCGTTGTCAATGCTTGTTGATATTATTAGTCATCGGTGCTTTTCGGTTTTTATTCGGACTCCTTGAATATTTGTTTTGAATAAAAGACCCGATGAAAGGTTGCCAAACACTGTGTCGCCATGCCATGTAATTAAACCAAATTGTTGCTGAAAATAATTGTGGAAGTCCAGAAAAAAATACAGAAAGAACGTCTAAACACAGATTAATTTCGAAAATCACCACGCACTTTCAGTTCAATTGAAATCACTTCAAGTTTTTTACTTATGACATTGTTTAATGGTCACTCAAATATAAAATCATCTAGCATTTCTTCAGTGTATCTGCTTATAACAAAACAATAATAGTTTATCATTAGTAGAAAAAAGCCCATAGTACTTTGGAATTTGTGTTTTTATAAGCTTGATGCATTATCCTCTAACCTGTTCATACATTAACATAAACATAAACTGTTAAAATTTATTTTACATATAATTGCAAACAATGTGAATTTTAATTTTTTCTAAAATTAATTGTTAAGAAGACCATGACTTGGCAAAACAATCTCCTCTTTAAAATATTTTAACATTGAAGCACAATATATTTTACCTTAATGACTAGAATTATAGAAAATCTTATTTGTAAACCTAAAGCAGAGACAGGTTGTAGAGATCATTATCATGATTTATAGCCAGTTGATTCTAAGATCTCAGGTACTTTGGAGATGATCATCTTAATTATTATTATTTTTTAATCTGACTATTTAGAAGGTTTTGACACTATGCATGAAAGACTTAAAGTCTACCTTAACTCGTGACCCAAATGATTTTAAGTAATACAAATTGTTGAACACTCTTTGAAGAACCATATAACATGACTTCAGAAATTATCACAGAGAGGACACAAATGCATCTTTAAAATCTCATCCATTTCACATACACCCAGAAATTACATTCAAGTAAACACATGACATGATTTTATGTTCTACACTTTTCTAATTATAGTTACTGCTCTTAATTTCAAATGTGATTTTAAAAAGATTCATACATGCATACATCATACATTCATACATGTTAATTTTTCACATGTAGTGCATGTTTTTATTTTCACTTATGATAATATCATAAATGGTGGGAAAATCACATCTGGAAAAAAAGTGTTTTTCACATTCATCCTGTGTGGAAAAATGAACACTGGAAAAGTAAATGCATTATGTGCAAGAAAATCCTATGTGAAAATAAAAGCACATGCACTGCAAATGGCATCAATGTGAAAATAAATTAAACATTTGAGCATAATATATGAAGTGTTTAAAATGCATATTGTGATTTTTTTTCACATGTAAAATTATTGTGTTCTTTTTCTGTAAGGGAATTAAATTAGAACAATGGTCTATAAAACTATAATTTATTTATTATAATTAAATGAATTGAACTGCAACTTTCTTTTGCTCAATCACAGATGTGCTTTAATGAATGTCAGGACAGACTAACACACAACAGAAAAAATCCATTTAGAATGAAATAAGGATTAATTTTAGGTATAATGACTTATGGTGACATACACTAAGTCAAACAAGTGCCTGGTGATTTTTACTGAGATTGAGTGCCATTTCTTGATATGATCCCATTAAACATAAATTTTAGATTCAAGAAGGATTTTCATTAACAACACAGGTTTATTCCAACAAGACTAGACATTCCATCATACTTTCCAATCTATAGTATATTATCAGAATTAAAAGCCCACTAAACCAAACCCACAGGATGTGAAGGTTCAAAATTTGAGGACGCTGGGAAGGTTGTGGTCAGGCAGAGCTGTGGAAAACACAAAAACTGCACCTTAAAAGGTAATTTCCTTAAGAAAATTTAGACAAATGCTTCCTCAGCATCTGGCAGACTAACCTGGCACCACATTCAAAGCCCCTACCACTGTGAGAAAATGTCTTATAATAAATGGTCTCCTTCAAAGTAAAAAAAAAAAAATAATTTTGATGGGTTTTGTAGGAGAATCCAAAAACATAATACTGTCTTAAAGAGAGAAAAATCAGTATTAATGAATAAACAATAAAGTATTTGAAAAAACATATTTATTTGTTTGTTTATTAAAATAGTAATAGTCAGAAGAAGAGCTGAGGAAAGGCTTAAAGATTTCTGTAAAACATGGAGTTGGCTCTGTCAAAGTATGGGCAATCATTTCAACCAGTTACATATACCTGGTCTAAATCAAAGATAATTTGGAAACATTTTAAAGATTGTATTGCTTGGATTAATTACATTCTATCTTTGAGAAAAATAACTAGCGTTTCTTTCAAAAAATAACTAAATCAAACACACTACTAACATTATGTGGGTGCAGTGTACAGTACACCCTGTTTTTACAAACTGTTAAGTTCCACTTACGCCTATTCTCAGGGACTGCTGGAGAGGCATGACCCAAAAGGAAGTTTATCTTTGTCAGTGAATTTTGGCCTTGAGTAAAAAAAATGTGTTTTAAATATAGGCTGTTATTAACAATGCACATTTCTGGTTATGCACTGCTTATGTTAGAACAACATCTTATGTTCAGGTATAATCTTTCTGTACGGGTGCTTAATGCCAGCATCCAGCCTTGGATCAACATTTCCTGAAAATGATTGATCTTAACTGTTGCATTCATTCACGCATTATCACGAATACAAAAGGATTGCTACATACAAGACATTGTTTGTTTGAATACTTAGGTCATTTCATAGCTTAACTTTATAAATACAAATTATTCTTCTAGACAGATCATTGAAACAGTTTGGATTTGTACCCTCCAGCTAAAAACATGCATTTATAAAAACTAAACAAACCCAACAACATGTCAGACAACAAACATTACTCTAAAGAAAGGATTAATTTTGCCTAAAGGAAATTTATTTATTGTTGGATGACACTGGAACCAAAAAGCGCTTTTTAAATATTGCCAAAAGTATACAGAGAACAATAAAGGATGGACTTATCCCACATTTTACTAAAACTTTTAAGTCGTAAATTTAAAACCTCCGAGTAACAAAAAACAAAAAATTTCTATACATGGAAAGTTGGGAATGTTTCTTTAAACATGAGTTCAACATGTTATGTCAAATTAAAATGGTAACTCACTGCAACAACAGTAAATTAAGTAGCTTTTCTTCAGTAATACTTTGAAATGAATTATAACATATAGACTAGTTCTTGTTTTAGATATCTAACACTGAGTATATAGGTCTGTAAATTTAGAAATTTATCAACAATTGCAAACAAAAGACAACTGGGGGCATCCATGTTTTCTATGTAGCTCGGAGCACAGAGGTGGCAAATTACATAATT
The DNA here is from genome assembly GCA_030014305.1 of Clarias laeviceps. Lineage (NCBI taxonomy): Eukaryota > Metazoa > Chordata > Actinopteri > Siluriformes > Clariidae > Clarias > Clarias laeviceps. The sequence continues at coordinate 5,894,665 of JAQMYJ010000006.1, read as the reverse complement.
TTGAGATCTGACTTCCCATATCCGAGTTACATTACATACAGCTTTAGCACAGCTGGAGATGATATAAACCCACCTCCCCCTCTCACACCTGAAGGCTCTGTCTATTGTTAATGATATTGCTTCACATCGCATTGCGGGAGGGGTTGGCTTTCACAGCAGGAGGCTACCTTAGGCCTTAGAGTTTGGCTATTTTCATCAATCTTTGCAATAGAAAGGGTGAACACCCCTTTACACCCCTTCACTCAGACCACAAGTCCATTCTGGTCTTCTGATCGAGACACCCATCCCCCTGTACTGCTCTACGGTTGTCTGTGAGACTTTCTTTTAGTCCAGAAGCACTCTTAAACTTGTTTGTAGCTATAACTTCATCCATATGGAATGGAAGAAGCTTGAAGACTATACAAGCATATGACAGCTGTTGTGGTAAAAGAAGGGATCTGAAGATAAAGAACCCAAAGCTTGAAATTGATCAAAGGAAGAGTTCAACATGCCAGACTCTCATCTTCTGTGCTGATTATCTGTTTCACATATGCTGCATTAAATTGTTAAAAAATTACTGAAAGACTTCCACTATGGACATTAAATGTGTTGCAGTTTTGGTGAATATAATGTGTGTAGGATTTCCTTACACAAGCTTTATACAGTAAATTCTGTCTTTAAATATCTGGTTTTCTAATGTCAATTAAATTTTATTTGCATTACACACACACACACACACACACACACACACACACACACACACACACATATATATATATATATATATATATATGTGTGTGTGTAAATACTCTACTGTGCCTGGTCTATGACCTTTATTGTTTGTGATTAAATATTGTGATTTTCTACAAATGTTGAATAACTGATACTTTGTTTTCAGCCGTTTTAAGAGGTCCATCTAACTGAACGTTAAAATGAAAAGTCAGAAATAGGATTAGATGATGATATTCCAACTCCTTACATTTAAGCTATTAATAGAGTGGGATGACATTTAAAAGTGTATTGACCTTCTTAAAATAGCAAACTGTGTGCTTAATATTATAAATCTAACCAACTAGTGTGTCTGTGTTGGTAGATCAAAAGTAAATGCTACTACTGTAGTAACTAAGTTAAAGTGAGTGGATATTTTACCTACCGTTGATAGTTATTGTTGCCATATTGTTGATAAGTAATCATATGTGGAACATGGGGTTCAGGACACTTTCCCCATCTTTCTGAGTAGGAATTCCAAGTTTGTTTTTTCCCTCATCTGACTTACATTACATTTACAAGTTTGAGGGGAATGTAATATACTTTAGGTCTACCATAGCTCTCCTTTTGCTACATCTGATGTAACAGATCTAAAATCATCTATGGTCTTCTTCTTGAATATTCCACTAATGTCAGAATTTTCAGTAGATGGAGTGACACGTAAATGTTTTACAATATAACTTTTGACAACACAATTTGATTTGAATCATTCATTATATTACTCATGAAAGTGACTGTCTATCAGGTGAGGAAAATCAACACTTCACACGGTTTAAATTAAAATATCTGAAACTTTTATACCTGATTAAAGTTGCAATAAAACTCTATGAAAAATGGACTTTTTTAAATACCCCACATGTGAACAAACCACAGGTGGTCTAAAAAAACAAAAACAAAGACAACATGTCTCTGTAAAGTTCTAATAAACCACTGTTACAAATAGATTTCAAGAAACACTAATCATTTAAAGCCCGTTGCACTTGACGTGACTTATGTCACCTCCTTGTTCAATTATTAGTGGCTCTTCTATTTTACACAACTAGCTTCTTTATGGTCCTTGGTGAAGGCCCTTAATGTAGCTGTTTAAAGCGGTAGTATCAACGTATCAACATTTATTAACCACAAAATTTCTTTCTCACACTGACAGGATATCACTGAAACACAAGAAAGTTTCTTTAGAAATCAGAGCATCCCTAAGGTTGGCAATATCAGTTGGAGACTCATTTCTATTCTCACACCAGTCTATACTGTACATGTGAAATATTGCATTGCAAGGTAATTTGACTAAAGATAGGGTGGAAACAAATTACTATGAGACTAAGCATATTGCCAGGAATATCGTGTAGTACAGCAAAATGAGGTGCCTTTATATCTTTGGCAGCAGTAGCTTTACTGTAACCACAATGACAGCAGTGTTGCATTACATTGTCATCTATGCAATAGCACCCTTGGTCACAGGACAAGCAGGACATAAGTTAGATCTTGGGACAAGCAAAATCTGGAAGGCATATGTTGACTTGATAAATGGTTGGCATGACAACAAATAATACTTAGCTCTTTGTATCTTTTCTAATTTATTTTAAATTCTCTTTTTCAGTTTTTTTTTCAATTGCTGCCAAATTCATTCTATTTTGTACCAATCACTATAAAACCACAAAATAACATTTGAAGATAAAATGTACAGTAAATACACATTGCAAAAGCACTATTTGACAATGGTCATAGCTTTGTGACTAGGTAACATACAACAAATAGAACACTAGAAACATTCTAGTGTTTTTAGTTGTTTTTACTTTTAATAATGCTATTTTTTTGCCTTATTGACAACTGTTCTCAAACAATTTTACAGTTTAAGTCATTTGACTTTAATATTACATTTCACTGACCCCTCTCTTTCATGAACAGACAACTACATAAATATGAGTCAAATGTGTTCAGTAATTTGGTAATGTATTGGGAACATAAAGCTATTTATTTCCAACCTTTCTACCAACAGAATACTGTGGGTCCAGTTGGACAGTATTTGCAGGGGGGGATGTGTTTGAGTGATTGAGGTCTGGATAAACACATTTAATTCAATTGACCAGGCAAACAAAACTCAGTAAATAGAATAACTTGTGGGTTGTGTTTTCTAACAATGTATTAATATAAGATGTTCATTGGTAACTCTACATGTCAATTTCTTTTCAAATATGTTTTAATAGACTTTAATAGACAATCGCCGCAATATTCCACAGTTACCGACTTTGGCGAGCACAATTCCGCCAAAATAAATAAAAATGCTTGTTTTCTGACATTATAATATGTTAATTCACGTGTCATTGTGAAATAAGATTTCTTTCAAAAACCTTATAAACGACACTTCCTAGAGTAGAAATAAACCACATTGCATTGTTAGAACGTTCCTCATTATCATCATTCAGAGCTATAAATTACAGGGTTTTTTTTTAGATTAACTGCATTCTTAAAATTGATCTTATTTATTTTTTATCCCAAATTAGAAGGAATATATCATAGAATTTCCCAAAATGATAATTGTTGTTGGACGTACGTTCGGTTTGGTATTGAAAAGGGCGTAAAATAAAAAGCATATATTCCAATAAACTATTCTGTACAAATCTTACTCTTAAAAGCGTCATCACGTAAAAACTTAACTTACTTTGTTAAGTATTTCCATGTACACATAATTAAAATTTACCACATTTGAGTGAACTGGTAAAAGTTCTAATGCAAACAGATATTTAGGAAAAATAGTAGGAATATCAGCAATCTACTGGAGTTTAAAATAAACAAACAAATAAACAAACAAATAAATAAATAGATCCTTTATATTATTTCCTTTCCTTAACATATTAGTGCCACCAGTGGTTATGTAATGACTGAGCTCTGTATAAGGTCCAGAAATAAATAATATCCAGTAATACAGTATAACGCTCCAGTAATACATATAGGGAGGGTGCGGAAAGAGCCCAGGCGAGGTAAAATACCAACCTCGACATTTGTTCCAGTTTCATAGTCCAAACCCACCACAGGTTAAATAGGTCAATATTTACATATTCATGCTGTTTGATTACGATTGTGGCGTGTTTTGCAGAAGTTTCACAGAAGTCCGTTGAAAATAATTCATTCGCACATAAAGGTGATGTATCGTGTTCTGTCTAGCTTGGATGTTGTAGTTGAATTGTATGTTATTTAATCAACCTTCTTTTTACTTTGTATATCAGTTAACATCCTGGTAGGCACTGCAGCCGTAACCTATGTGACAGGTGATACGTGATGCAGCCGGCTGGGGCATGACGCCCTTGAGCATCTTACCCACTCTTACACCTTACCCACCCTTACGTAGATTAGAAAAATAAAACTGCATAAACATTTATGTTTATTCATTCATCTCCATTTACGTTAGATTTGCATGTTTATTCATTCGAGTTCGGCACAAATAAAACACAAGCAGACTTGAATTGAAATTTTCATGTCGGTTGTGTAATCGAACATAATGCATGTTTATGTAGCCTATGTTTATTTTAAACATGAAAGGGACAACATTCAGTAATAATGGGGTAAGATGCTCAGGTTGAACAACTAACAACTTGCACATTTTATATTCATAATTATACTGTAAGTTGCCAATAATATTACAATTATGAAGTATTGTATCCTTCAACAACCAATGCATCTTCATCAAGAAGCTTCCTGTATGTTAAATAAAACATTCCTTAGAGTCGGCGTCTTGCCCCACTGTCCCGTAAATAATGATGAATTAATACATTTACCAATCCTTATGAGCAACAAAAAACAATAATGCGTGTGTAGGATATTAACAGTCAACTTAGTCATATATGAATAAATATTGAAGTTATCTTATTTCCTATGTAATGTCATGATTTGAATTAGAGGATCACTGCATGTTTTAATTAATACTTTAATTAAAGCGTTAATTTTCATTTAAGCATATTTTATATTGTTTAAATTGCGGAAATTATTGTAACGTGTTTAAAAATGCATGTTAAAGTAATGTGTTTGCATATGCGTTGTCGAATCAAGACAAAGCCCTTATTCACTGAGCCATTTTCGTGAACGGAAATGAATTCGTCTCAATACATTAAAGCACTGGTGCATGAATTATAACACATATTCTAGTTTTAGATGGTTGTCTTATTCATTTAAATGCAACATTACATTATTTTTTAATAAATTTTACAAACAAAATTGACGTTAGCATGCATCATGTATTTTATGGAGTTTAAAAAAGAAAATCCTGCAAAAAATAATTTGTGGCATTTTAAAATATTTTTTAAATTGAATTGAGTTATTTTTAAATTGTCCGTCTAAAATTGCCGAAAGTATATATTTTTTCAATAGAGAATTTGTGCGGTTTGGGTTGGAAATGGCATTTTATTTAAAAAGCACTTTTTAAACGACGACAGTCGTTGTTGTTCTCGATTAAACTTTTCGAGCTTGTAACCGTGCCAAAGTAGGGTGACTTAACGAGGGGAAAGTCAGTATAGTGGTGTATGAAACATTAAAATGGTTAATGACATGTAACCTGTCATTTTACAGAACGTTTTTTTTTTAAATCCGATCTTAGATATGATTTTAATTTACAACTGCGTGTTTTATTAAGTAAAAGAGGAAAAAGTAAAAGCCTTGTTAGGGTTTTTTTTATTTATTTATTTATTTTGCTTCACATTCTAAAAAGTTTTAAAAAGGAATTGGGTTCTTGAAATATTTTTGCTAAACATTTCCATCCACATTAAACCGTGGTAAATAAGAGGCTCCTTGGTTGTTGTGAGGTCCACTTGACCTGACTTTGACCTGGCTCACTCAGCACAGTCCATTCAGCTTGTCTAAACAAGCGCATTACAAAGAACTTCTGTCAGGACTCCACCACTGAGCTAACACACCAACACACACCACCAGTCTGAACCTTAATATTATAATTTTTACTCAGAGTTTTCACTTAGGAATATCTGCTTGGTTGTTTAGAGAAAGTATATCCCATTAAACATTGTTATGAATTTAACATACATACTATAAACTGAACTATATATCCTTTCAATTAAATTAAAATTTGATCTTCATTTTTCAAACACTAAGAAGAGGTCTAAGATGTAATAGATCACTAGGATCTTTGCATATATGTTTTGGCATTTAATTTTCCATATGACAGTTACACTAATAATAAGACCTTCTTTCCTTATAATACAAACATCTTTATCATAGTCAATAATCTTGAAATATTTTTTAAATTTTTTAACAAATTATTTTACATATGTTTAATGAGGAAAAAATTTAATACAGTACAACAATCTACTGAAATCACAGTACCAAAACCTTTTGTAAAATTGACATCCAGGCTCTTACCTCACTACAGAAGCCAAGTAATCCATTTCCACTCCTGCTGCTGTAAATCTTCATTTGATCAAATTAAATTCCACTTGTGTTTGATTTTTTAACCTTACTGTACTTCTTTATATATCCCACTCTTTATATATCTCCAGCTTGATTTGTTGAAAATATGCACCCACTTGTGGGCCATGGGAAGAGACGACGTGTTACTGAATGAAGCAGGGCATCACAAGGCAAATTATAGGTAATTTTACATCACAAGATTAGAATAATGGTGTTCAAGTTGGACAAGCAGAGAAGGGCTTTTCAAAAGGGGCAATTACTGACAAGGCAGATTTGGGAGAGCTCTAAAGGGTGATGGTGCAATGAATAGAGGATAAGTTGTGGAAGATGTCTTGATTAATGTTGAGAAGAAAATACCTTAATAGAGTCACCCTATTGAGAACGTGTAGACTTTTGTATCATTGGTGCCTTGTGGTTTTTAATTGCAGTATATGTGAAAGAGGGAAATGGGATGTCTAATTACTGTAAATCACAGTGAATTCAGGACCCTTGAGGAGACACGTGCCTCTCAGTAGTGATTGGTATTATTAGTATTATTTAAGGTGGTCTGACAAAGGATACTTTGGGGTTCACATGTGATATAATTTGGGGTTTGTTTTACTACTACTACTTATTAATGCCTATATGTACTAGAGTTCTATGAACCCTAAAAGTACAAGCGTTAGATTGTAGGATGTCCTTCTATGCCCCTCTTTAATATGTACAGTGAACAATGGCTTGACTTCAGCACTACATCCCAAGTGCTTATTAAACAGAAGCTATGGCTGTGGTTTGTTACTAAATTATGAAGAGGTTTTACCTGCAAATTAAGATGGCTTTAATTTCAGCCTCCCTACTGCCATCCTAACTACATCCCAGACTATAGGGTGAATTAGGGTTCACTGGTTCACAGCTGTCAAGAACAACTCTCTCACTGAATCTTATTTACGTTTTGAGCAGAACGAGTCTGTCGAGTGATGCCTCTTCTGAAGTCTTTTCTGCCTGGCAGCTGAGCCCCATCTTTTCATGGCAACATTTGCATGCCCGTAAGTAGGGCTGACCGCTGGCTCAACCTGCATTTGCCACCCTGGAGACCCTTGACATAACTTGCTGAAAATGTTTCTCAGCAAAAGGGAATGGGAGTGACCTCAACTGTCTTTTTAAAACTCTGTTGCAAAGCAATCCAGTATCACATTCAGAGTTCAACAGTTCATCTATGATGCAGAACCCGAGTGTTTAAACACATTATGGGTGGCTGACCGTAGCTCTTTGATGACCCTGTATCCCACAAAAAAAAATGTGTCCCAAGACAGAGCCATCTAGTTCAGTATCAGTCTGTGAAGGCCACACATGGTGTACAAATCCATGAGACTACAGATATTGCACACATGGCTGAAGTTTACTTCAGCCAAGGCTTTTATGAGCATTTCTGGTATAGATTTCGGAACAAAATTGGCATAATGCTTCATTAAAACAGTGTACTGTTTTTCTTTAAGAAACAGCTTTTGTAAAGAGCTGATAGAATAATCATCCTGTAGGGTGAACTAAGTGGCTTGACAGGTTTTATGTGAGAATATAACCCTGCCCTTTCTTGTGAAAATAGGTTTGTAATTCAAGCTGCTAGAAAAGCAAGGCAAGAGATCTTTATGACTAATTGCACAGCTATGGGACATACTGAAATGACTCACAGTTGACCAGGCAACCATCTCAGCTATCTCCACAGAGCACACCATTGATCAAAGTTTAAATTGCGGGAAATTATTGTAACGTGTTTAGAAATGCATGTTAAAGTAATGTGTTTGCATATGCGTTGTCGAATATGCAATGTATCTGTGTTGCACAAATTGAAATTATTGTAACGTGTTTAGAAATGCATGTTAAAGTAATGTGTTTGCATATGCGTTGTCGAATCAAGACAAAGCCCCAACTAAAAAGCAGTTTCTTTCTTTTTCTTCTATTCCAAACATTATCCACCTCTCAGTAACTGTACATCATCAGATATTGTTCCCCAGATCTGAGATTATCATGTATCTGTGTTGCACAAATTGTTCAACAGCCCTGCATGACAGCTCATGGTTTATCCAGGCCACAGTGACCCTGACTAAACCACTGTTTGGAACATCTGTGGTAAGTTTGTATGGTTATGCCTAGTCATTATTTATTTATTTTTTCCTTTCCCCATTTTAGCAACACATCTTCAATAAACCATGACGTCACATGAGAAAATCACTCCACATTACACAATTCCAACAGAGGTGCCATACTTTTAGCAACCTCATACAAGAAAAATAATAATACAAATCAAATTCCAACTTAGTTACAAAAGCATCTAAACACAGGTTGTTGTAGGGAGAAACAAAATTGTCTTTAATTGTACAAGGCAATAAATAAAAGTACATTTATGTTATATTAAGTATACTTTAAGTATATATTAAGTATACTTAAATATATTGTTTACCTCAAGTTCATCTATTTCTTTATTTACCTCAAATTCCTTTAAATCTGTACCTATATACAATATGTAACTTACATATTTATTTTAATGTATTACATCAAATTATTTCAGAAAAGTTTGTGAACACGTTTATTAAGAATGTTTATAATATTAGTTTTAAAAACCCACAATATTTTGTATGAAAAAGTAAATACTAAATATATATATTTTTTGTTATTTCGCCTTTCTATGTATATAAAACACCGAAACGAAAATTTTAATGACAGATGAAAACGTTACAAAAAAGCATTTTGGTTTTTCATCGTTTTCTTTTCCCGCTGTTGTTACCATTACGATTTTTAAAACAATATTTTAACTAAAGTCGGCCATCGATATTTTTTATTTTATTGTTTACTCATAATTCTTATATGCTGCAAAATGTAGTCAGATTAAAAGACAGCAGCAAAATACTCTTAATGTAAACTAATTAGAAATTAATAAACTGGCCGTAATATTTCACCTTGTTAATGCCTGATGTTTTATTTATTTATTTATTTATTTTTTTTATTATTCTGATATTTAAAAAAATGAAAAACACACATTAGTATATCCAGAAACTGAGAGAGAATTATACGATTTAGAAAAACTTAAGAAAAACGGGTAAAGAATTAAAACAGAATTCATTTTTGATGTTTTAATTTATTTATTTAATTTGCCAACTGCGCTTATATTAAGGCTTTGTATTAAGCTGGTGTTATTTATTGTATTATTCAACATTTACAAACGAAAAAAAATTGCATGCATGAATAAAATGTTAAGGTAGTCGTGCTTTAATTAACGCTTTTTTTAATGTTTATAAAGCCATGACCAAAATAGGTCTAAATAAAAGTCCAAGAATACCTAAATAAATAAATACATGTTAGTGTTGTTAGTATGTTATTACAAGCATGTTACTACATGCTGATAAGGTACTAGATTCTTATCGAGCTATTCATTGATTGTTTCACGTGGTTGTTCATGTCACTCAATGTGGGCTTCATTTTACTAGTTGATAGGAGAAACACTGAGTAACGTACTTGACGTGTTTGTTTGGTTTATTGTTATAAAAACAAAAATGAATAGTGTTGATTATTTGCTACTTATGCTATGATTAACATTCACCTAAAGCATTAACATGAAACTCGTATTTTTAGAGAACTCTACTATTTAAGTGCATTTCAGTGTATCATGGCAACGTTAGTTTCTGATTGCCATGAGGATAAATCTCACTTTGCAGTATATAATAAGGAACACGATGTTTAAATTAGGAAAACTGCTACAAAACTAAATAAACTCGTAATCTATAGTACTGAATGTGTCCACGTGCGCGTGAATGAGCCCTGTTAAGCACTGTTATTTGCATTCCCTGTTAAGTTCATTCTTTTTCTCATCTGAAGCTTTTGTTTGGTGTTTGTTTATGTATGAGCACCTCTCCCTGCGGCTAAGGGCTTCAGTATAGTCACCCCTTAAATAAAATCCAGTGACTCCATCATGTCTGCTTGACTGTCGCCTCATGTAGTCTGTTAGCATACAGATACAAAACCATGGGTTTAGGATCACAAAACATCATTGCATTTAACGCAGGGGGCATAAGCACCGGCAAAACAAAATCCTCAGGGTTGCCTTGACTCGTGATAAGTAATGTTGTTCTTATGCGTAATTCGTAATAATTTGTGTGTATGAATTTATTGCTATAGAAGGTGTGGATTATGGGTGTTGTGTTATGGGTATGGGTATGAGTTATATATAACTTTGTGTTGCATCTTGAACACTCTGGATATATAGCTGATAGAAATGAAAATATGTATATATGCAGTAGATACTTTCTCTCAGATTAAATGAGTTTTTATAAAAAATTGAAATTTATATAGAAAACGACCTCTAATTTACGAAAAAATTGGCAAAATTTTTACCGTTGCGGAAAGATTTAACGTGTAGTCTTTAAGCACTACCACTGATCATCTGTGCAAGGAGAACAAGTGGTAGTTATCCTACAAAACGTATTTATGTTTGCGCAATGGTACACGAGAAAATCATTGTTAAAAAGGTGTTAAAATAATGTTTGATGTATCATGTGTGCCAAAGCGGACAAAACATTTTAAAGAGATTTAAACGCCTGCAATAAGCTATAGTTTCTTCTATAGGTATCTTTCACCTTATAGTGCTCATATTGTGCTGGAACGAGTGACTGACGAGATAACAAAATTTACATGAGTTCAGATTTGCATTTATTCATCCTGTAACATTACAATAAAAGCACGAGAATCCTCTATAAAACTGGGGTTTATAAACAATATTGTTTAGTGGTTCTGTTTTATTTTAACACACTCCCACACACACTCGCACACACACACGCGCACGCAAACACACATATATATATAGCCTATATACAAAACTACATTTTGTACAAATTGATATAAGTTACGTCCTGAGTCTCTGAAGCGGTATCATTGTAGCGGGTGTGTCGGGCAACTGCACAAATGTTGGGACGATTGTATCTTTCCTCATGTAAACAAACAAAAAACAGTCTATTTGAACATTTCTATCCGTAAACATCATTATGAATAAGGGATTGAGTAAGTAAAATAATTTAAAACCACGCCATATAAATTTAGGGCTGCAACACAGTCTTTCCTTCTCCTCTCCTCTCTTCTCTTTTCTTCTCTTCTCAGGCTGATTTAGCTTTTTAATCAGTCACTTTTTTCTCAACGAAAAAAAACGATCAAGTGTTTTCAGCACGCTTTTGGATTTTTGTTTTGTTTTGTTTCGTTTTCGTTTTATTCTTTCAGCTTATCTTCGGACGAACAGCCTAGGCGCTCGTACACATAAAGATTACAAAAATAAAGTCCTGTCCCTTTTTTCATGTTTATATTAAACTCTTGGAGTGACAGTCTGTGGTCAGTAGACGCTTTGCGGGGGGCCGGCGTGCTGCTGATACCACGCGCCGCTGTAGTCTTCCGGGTAGGGTGGCGTCGACGAGCTGAGGGCCACCGGTGTCACGTGACTGCGGACCACCGGGTTCGCGTGCGCGCCGGTGTCCCCCCAGAGCGCGGGCGACGGCGGCGAGTTACACGACATGGAGTCGCTGGCGTTGGGACTGTGCTCCAGCGGGATCTCGCCGTTCTTGTAGAGCTTCTTGAACTTGGACCGCCGGTTCTGGAACCATATTTTCACCTGGTCAAGAAAAAGAGGGGAAATCACCGTTATAGCTTATGTCATAAAAATATTATTGTTGTTGTTATTATTGTAAAATTGTCATGCACATACAATACAAATCGTGTAATAATTGTGTGTCTGTTTATACACAGAGCGCAAATGACACATGACACGATTTATATTACACAATGATATATATATGTTGCACATTTAAATAAAAATAAATACATATTGTGTATATATAATACATGTGTGTGTGTGTGTGTGTGTGTGGCTGTGCGCTCGCGCGGAATCACTTTTAACACTTCAACGCCCAGTTAACATGCTATAAATAGTGCATAAGTAATAAGAATAATCTTTACCAATAAATAGTACCATTAAACGACGCATAATACAGTGAACAGCTGTGCAGTGTGTACAGTGCAATCTTAGAGTGTGAATTTATTTGTGTGCAACTGTGTAAAGTAAGGAGCGAAGGCAGTCATGGGCGAGTCAGGTGTGAATGTACTTTGTGTGTGTGTGTTGTACCTGGGTCTGCGTTAACCCGAGCTGTGCAGCGAGTTCGGCTCTCTCCGGGAGCGCGAGGTACTGCGCCTTTTGGAATCGCCGCTGCAGCGCCGCGAGCTGGTAGCTGGAGTAGATGGTACGCGGCTTGCGCACTTTCTTTGGTTTTCCGTTCACCATACGAACTTCAGTCTCTGGCTCCTCTTTCACTGTATAAAAAACAACAATAAAATAACTTTGAAAGGCGTTAACCAGCCTATAGCATAACGTCTAACAACCAGTCTAACAGGGTGTCTAGCTTCAAAATATGCAATTCGTAAGGCCAGCATCTTCAAATGCGTTTATTTCTGCCCAACTGAAATAAATGCTAACTAGTCAAACTAGTCTAGGATGGGTCTAACTGCAAATTGTCAAGCTATTCTGTCGCGTCATAATTAAAGATAATAACTCGTGATTTAAATATTATAAACAGGCGTCAAATAATACTTAATTTCAGTAATCTAAACTAGTTAGTGGATTTAGTTCCAAGACAGGATCACGCCTGTGAATTAATATACTCGTTGACAGAAACAATTAACACAGAGAACATATAAATTATAGGACAGACGTGGAAACTGTATCATACAATATCTAATATATTTACACGAGGGTGTAACAGAAGTCAGACACTATTTATTCTTTTTTTTCCAGAAACAATGTACTCTAGAGTGAAGTGCAGGTTAGGTAAAAAATTTAAGTAAACTTATACTCGTGTTGTAATAATAATAATAATAATAATAATAATAATTCTTTAGATAATTCTTACATAACCATTTGTTTATAATATTTTCTATAATAATAACTTAGTTGTTATCTTTTTCAATTTAATTTTATATTTATTATTAACAATTCGCCAAAATACGAATTGTCTAGTTGTGGGATGTTGTACAATATTCACAAGACTTTTTCAGAGCAATTTAATTATGTCTATATTTAGTGTCTGAGACATCAGACTTTCATAACCACTCTACCACGATTTGAGACTGACTCAAGAGCGTTGTAATGGTCACAGTCTATTGTGAGATGGAATGAAAAGTAAATTTATTTAATTTTGCAATAATAGAGTGCGCAATAATGGATTGCCCGGGTATTCATTGCCTTTTCTAATTCTGGACCAATATTTGCACTATTTTGCGTAAAGTTGAATAAACACTCGAGTTGTTCATTCAGCGTGCGGCATTGTGTTGTAGTCATGCGTAACGCGCACTGATTACCAGCTTGTTTGTTTGTTTAACTTCAGTCCAGCTAGTGTGTGCACTTAAAACACATGTAAAAGTTTTCCGATTTACTCCAAACATTGACCCACCTGTGTTTTGTGGCGGTGTGTGTCCGTCTCTGCTGTACTGGCCATACTGGTGGCGGTACGGGTTGGCGTAAGGGTACTCAGCCTTGGCGCCGTAGGGAGCCGCGCCGCTCATAGCGCACATGTTAAACTGATGGTAAGAGGCGTTGTGCGGCCCTTGTGCATACGCTTGAGCAGGGTAGTAATCGTGATGGCCCTGGTGTGTCGTGTAGTAACCCATGTCCGTGGCCGAGGACTCGGGTAGTGTAGGCGAGTCCTTGGAGCCCGGGTGGCAGCTCATAGAGCCGGAGAGATCAGTAGAAATACCGGGTAGCTTCCTGTCGTACGTCGGTCCACTCATCGTGCGGGACAAAAACAGTGCAAAAAATGATACAATCGCCCACTGTTACGTCCTTCCCCGCGACGGGTGTGTGATTTAAAAAATAAACAGAATGTGGGACGCCGTTAAGGCGAATCCTGCAAGGGCTGGAGCTCCTCTTTTCTCTACTCTTCTCAGACGAAACTGCTACTCCTGTAATGACACCGCAGCGAGCTTGGGAAAGTAAATTATAGGGCGGTCGGGTGGATGCTGCTCTCTGATTGGCTGGAAGAATCCGTGTCTGTCTGTTTCTCTCTCTCTCTCTCTCTCTCTCTCTCTCTCCCCCAGGGCACAGTCTCATACACACACACCAGTACTGGATATTTTTGTAAATCCTTTCAGCGCCACTAAATGAAAAAAAAATTGTGCATTCCATTAAAACTTACACCGTATGTGAATTTTCCCTTTCTATTATTCCCAAATGGTCTTCGGGCTATTAATTAAAGTCTTGTCTAGTAGCCCGCATATCAAGCCAAAGACCCTTGCCAACAGTAAGGTATACATATTCTACATTTGACTCTGTTTCTTTCTCCTTCATAGATCCTTTGTGTGTAATAATAAAACAATACACACTTTCTCTCTCTCTCTCTCTCTCTCTCTCTCTCTCTCTAGAGCTGCATTTCATGCTTTTGTTTTAAATAAAATTTCCATTGACGTGAATATTCAGAAGCACGGGTCTCCTGGGCAAGAGACAACATTGTGATAGCTCCTGTCTTTTTCTTTTCTTATTCAGAGACCATTCGAGGCTTTGTTTTAGTGGTGAAAGACTTTTCAGTAGAAGCCTGAATGCCAGTGGGACATTCCTCTATGCGCTCCTTACAGCTCCTTAATCATACAAATAAATAAAATAAATAAATATAAAAAAATCAACAAACTTACATGAATAAACACACCCAATTTAATTAGAATTTGTTAAATAAATAGTATAAAATAAATTCATATAAATATATTTATTAAGCTTAGAAAAACGAATTATTAGGTTTTAAAATATTTTTATACGCAAACACAAATTATACTTAATTTTTATGAAATAAATAATTAATTGATATACATTTATTTGCTATACATGTAGAATTTACTTGTTTATTGTACTGTGATAAATTACAATGTAATATAATTGTATGTTCTAAAGAAATATAACAAACAAACAAACAAACTATGCTTGGTTAGTTTCATCTCTGAGACTTTTTTTTCTTGAACAATATAGCGTAAGTTCACTGTGAACTACAAAACAAAAAGCAATTAACGTATTCAAATCATATAAGCAACCGTTTTTTTCTATGATCTAAATCCTTGGAGCCTAGAGTCTGCGCTAAAATGAAATTTCAGTTTTACACACGGTGTATGAAAGAAGTTTAACGCTGGGTAAAGAAAGTTACAAAAATAGTTAAACAGTTATTCACTTATACTGTTTTGCCCAACGTTCGTCGGTAATAAACATTGCGAACTCTAAGTTTCTGCATAGTATAAGGTTCATATGAGCAGAAAAATAAACGTTATAAAGAACGACGTTATAATGAAGTAGTTGCTGTCACTTTTTTTTTGGATCGCTTGAAGTCGTTTTTAACTCAATACCGCCTCCATGTGGTTAAAGGTGTAGTAGACCTCCTGCGCTGCTAAAACACTTATTAGAATCATGAGTCTACCCCAGCACATGCTGAACTTCTCAAACAAATAAAGCTATTAAGCATCAAGATAAGCAAGATGAAGGCCGTACTTTATCTATTGCAGGGAATCATCCTCATACACACGCACACACAGGCACAAACATTCAAATCCTCATTCACACCAAATTTAAACTAGCCAAATAATTTCTCTCTTTTTGGGAGCCAGAAAACCATTATACCAATAAGAATTGCGTAAATAAAAAAATCAAACCTTCAACAGGCTGAAAAAATATTCTGATGAAATGATGCATTTATTAAAATAAACTAATGATGTTTATTTTCATACTTACTAAACCCACATTCTCTATCCCCAAATGAACCTCAAGTTTTTTATCCTCATATACTCACACCCTATTGCTGGTGTGGTAGCCTCACTGAATCTTTAGTGAGTAGGTAAGGGAATTTGATTGGTTTGTGACTGATTATTTTAATTTATTACACATATGAGCAGTTGAGGGTGAAGGCCCTTGATTAATTCCCCACCAATGGCAGCTCGGTGGTACTGAGAGCTTGGTCGTGCTAGTGTTTGAACCTAGGACCTTCTGATCACTAGGCCCACACCAGTAGGCTCAATCACTTGCCCACCAGTGCTGCCTTTTTTTAAAATAATCTGTAGTACTTTGGCAGCATGGTGACTTAATGGTTAGCACTGTCACTTTGCATCTCTAGGTACTGGGTTCGATTCCTGCATTGCGTCTGTGTGCATTGAGTTTGCATGTTCTCCCTGTGCTTGGTGGGTTTCCTCTGGCTTTTCTAGTTTCCTCCCACAGTCCAAAAACATGCAGATTAGGCCAATTGTTGTTTCCAAATTGCCCGTGTGAACTTTGACCGGAGGTAATACCACGGCTGTACAAATGGGAATAAATATAATGTTCACCAGTGGTCCCCAGTGGTCACTGTTGGACTACAGAGTTTCCTGAATGGATGGATAGTACTTTAGGTTTCATGTTATTTTATTAAAATCAGGTATAAGTGTGAACCAATCTGTGAAAACCCAGCTAAAGCCATTCATTTTGCCAGTTAATATTTTCTACATAAAATCATTCTATCTAAAAATATATATATATATACATTAGCATATAAATATATAAATAATACTCATATAAACATAAATAAAAAAGTGTATTTTGGCTGTAATGTAGGGCAGGAGACGGTAGATGGCGTAGCTGTATAATTGGAGACAATGTGACTGCTCCTGTTTGTGTGTGTGTGTGTGTGAGAGAGAGAGAGAGAGAGCGAAAAAGCTAATAAGGGATGATATGAATAGTTCACACTTTCTGATGGTATTCATATAATCCACAGGAGTTTTATTTCACAAATAGAGTGACAACTTGGCACACACATACATGCTAACACTGAGCAACAAGGGCATGGAAAGCTCGGTAGTTAAGATGTTCGACTACTCATCAGAAGGTCAAGGTTCAAAACCCAGCACCACCAGTTTGCCATTGATCAACCCTCAAAAGAAAAGAAAAAACAGCAATAATGGAACAACTATGCACAAAAATGCATTTACGAAGGCAAAGTAGTAGCTTAATACACATAGATAGGGTGACAAATGGATGTAACATACACAGAGAAAACTAAACACACATGCAGCACACGGATAATGACAACTAAACATTCACACACAGACACTCAGTACATTTACTGTACATGCACAGTTAAGATTAGATATGGTTATTGCTCATCTAGGCCATTTAATTGTCATTTTCTCATTATACAGGCATGGATGAGGAATCAATTTATTGAATGAAATATGTCAAACTCTTTATTATTTTATGTTATATATTGGAAAAAAAAAAGTAATAAACTGTCAAATAATTTGATTTGTCCAGCTCAAACATCAAAGGCACACTTTTTATGAGCTATTTTATTTGTTGTGTGCTCTGCTTGGCACAACCCTGTTACAAATACTCAGGAATCTGAAAAAAGTCTATTTAAAAATATTGCTTAATAAATCTTTTACCCTTAGGTAAAGAAAGTCACATTTACATTGAATTCTCATTTAATTTTAAATAAGAGTTGCCCTATATTAATTTAATCAACTTTTAAAATCTATCTTTCTCAATATTTTGGTAATCACACATTTATATTTTACTCATTTAAGTAGTATTTATTTTCAAATATTTGCTCATACACATATAAATTGAATCATTGGAACCTTCAAAATGAAAATAGCTTAAACCATCATGAGTTTAGAAAAGCATTTAAGATTATTTTATAAAAAAAATTATATGATAACAGGGTTGCAATTAAAGTAACAGGGTTGCGCATATAAACAGGGTTGAATGGATTTCTTTTAATTGTAGATCATGACATAAATGTGACAAAAAATGTTGTCACATAAATGAACAGCTTGTCCTTCAGCGCTGCACTTGCATACAGGACTGCACATTAATTTGCAGGTAGATTTGTAGATTTATCTTCACAGTTCGTGAGAAAGCATATTGATGCTTGCTGTTATAGAAATGGCAAATATCTATATATATATGTGGGTGTGCATCTGAAGATCACATATATGTGCAAGAGAAGCTTAACCATATTATTTGGGTGTGCTGGTCCAACTTTGAGAAGTTTGATTTAATTTGATTTCAGGCAGAAAGCGATTACCTTTATTTTAAAAGTTCCGTTTTAGATGGACTAAAACAACTAAAAAACACATGCGCACACACACACACACACACACACACACACACACACACACACACACACACACACACAGAGTGACAGCTACAGACACGCAACACAGAGATTGAATGACAGCTAATCATTCACACACAGACAAACACAAAGCAACAGCTAAACACATGCATACACATAGTGAAAACCAAAACTAAATACTGTTAATAGACTAGTGTACGATCGCTGGTTAGTCACATGGCAGAGAACTACACTATGTGGACAAAAGTATCTGGCTAAATCTGCAAAGTCATAGTATTTAAATACATGTAGTTCAATATGGAGTTGGTCCCCGTTTTGCAGCTATAACAGCTTCCACGCTTCTTGGAAGGCTGTCCATAAGATTGAGTGTTTCTGTGGGAATTTGTGCCAATTCATTCTGTAGAACATTTGTGAGGTCAGGCACTGATGTTGGACGAGAATGTTGGACGAGAAGTCTTTAAAAGTCCTTGCTTTGTGCACAGCCGTGATGGAATATAAAAGGGCCTTCCCCAAACTATTGCCACAAAGTTGAAAGCATAGCATGGTCCAAGATGTCTTGGTATACTGAAGAATTAGGTTTGCCCTTCACTGCGGATAAGGGGCCTGATTGAAACACTTGAATTCAGTAATTAACAGGTTTGGCCAAATACTTTTGTCCATGTAATGTATTTCACACTGTACCACTCTCATAGCAGGTCCATGGAAAATA
>JAQMYJ010000006.1:5863695-5875554 GCA_030014305.1 Clarias laeviceps | reverse complement strand
TGTACATAATTCTTTAAATACCTTTTGCTATGTGTGACTGAACACACAGGTGTCATTTTTGTTAATCTTATATATGAAAAATGTAAAACAGGCACCTGTAGTTTTAATGACTGCTCCAAATGACAATCGTCATTTATATATATGCCAGTTGATGTCATTTACAGAAGATATAAAAATATTGCTTTTTAAAAAACTGGGTAAATTTGTTTTAAAAAAGAACCATTCTAAACAAAATTTGGCTAAAATGTTAATTTCTGAGAGCTAATGACATCGTACTCAAGTCTACCTCGAGACATGGCCATCTCCTTTGATTTGTAATTGAATCATTATTCACCAAAATGGATGCTAAATTACATTTATTCTCTTATAATGTCAAAGTATATCTCTTTCTGTCAGAGTGGCCATCATGCCCAGTAAAATAATTCCTTGTGTGCTGATAATACTTCATGGTCTTTAAACAAGACATTGGATATCACGACAGCTTGTTTGATAGAGTATCTGCTATAGCTGTTCATATGAGGTTAAATACATGAACAAGGTAATAGACAATTTGCATATGCATTTATTCTTTGTCATGTGAGTTAGCATGGAAAGACCTGCTATATTACTGTCTATTGTTAAGAGGATATCCTGGGCTATCAAATTATACCTTGTGTTATAGTACTATATGTCCATATAGTGAATGATTTTGACTAAACAAAAATTTCTGGTAGCTGGGGAATGCTGTGTTATCTGTGTGTGAACGACAACATGAAAAGCGCCTCCACAAAAAAAAAGCTTCATTAATCACCTGGTCTGTTTCTCGGCTAGAGCCTCCACAAGTGCACAAGATCAAACATTTCCTAAATCTTTAACTCCTTAAAAGTAAAGCTAAGAGCTCAGATTAAACTCCTTTGCAGAGTTCCTCAATGTTTTTCCTTTGACAGATGCCTTGTAGGTCTCGCTTTAAGCCTGCAATTATAGGATAAATCTACGGTTCCAGATTTCTGCCAGATCTTGTGTTGTGAAGATTATAAATTAAAACCCTTTTCCTCTAAATCAATTGTTTCTCTTAAACTCTGTGAAATCCTCCTGGAAGTACGGACAGCTGCAGCTTCCTCTGAGGTCTAGAAAATAATCAGTGTCAATACATCTGAGCGACTTCAGACAGAATTGACTAAAATGGATATTATTAGATATTATTATTATTATATATAATATATATATTAAAAACTTAAAAGTTCAGCCTTTATTCATCACATATACATTACTGCACAGTGAAATTCTTTATTCTTTGCATATCCCAGTATTTTTATTTCTAGGGTGAGGTCAGTCATTTTTAAGGCACCCCTGAAGCAGACAGCTTTAAGAGCCTTGCTCAAGGGCCCAACAGCAGCAACCTGGCAGAGGTGGGGCTGGAACCACCGACCTTCCAATCAGTAACTTAGAGCCTTAACACACTGAACCACCACTCCCCATAGTAATAATTTATTATTTATTTAGTAGTAATAATAAGAACAATGATTATTCTTTTAATATATCTATTCCTGTGGTTATCTTATGGCTTGTTTCTGAGCTTTTGCAATAAGAATGTCCAACTTACATTTTCAGTATTTTTGTTATAAATACATATATAAGCTGTTACACTGCAATTAATTACATCTTAGCAAGAAGAAATATCCTGAAGATGAGCAAAATTCTACTCATCTTTCTCCATTAGCTTATTTTAAAAGGCACCTACTATACAAAATTCACTTTGTGTGTGTGTGTGTGTGTGTGTGTGTGTGTGTGTGTGTGTGTGTTTGTGTGTGTGTGTGTGTGTGCGTGTGTGTAAAAAAGAATCCCTTCTTTTTTTTCCCATTTTTGTTTTTGTCCAAAAATGTGTTTAAACACAGTTAAAATGTCCCAATTTTCCCACCTTTCCAACACATCTTTACAGGCAAGCAGAGAAAAGAAGGAAACAATTGACATTACATTTACATAGCTCTCCTCTGGCGGGAATCCTCAGCACAGTTTTTAGAGTCCAGATTCCTGTGTTCTGGAAACACAAAAATATGCTTCCACAAAGGAACCACAGACACTGAAATAGTTTGCTTGAAACAGGAGTTAAGCAACGAAATTTACAAACGTAATTCAAACGGTGAAATTGTGATGTATTCTAGATTAATTATGTGTAAAGTGAAATATTTCAAGCTTTTTTTTTTGTTTATTGTTTTTAATTTCAGTAATTATGCCCTACAGTTCATGAATATCCAGTGTAAAAATCCAGTGTTGCAAAATATTAGAATCTTTGAAAATCAGCGAAAAAAGAATTTTGAATACAGAAATTCTAAAATAATTTGTTCATTTTGGCACTCCGTATTCGGTCAGGGCGCTTTAATATGAAATACTGCATCAATACATGTGGCATAGAGCCAATCAGCCTGTGGCACTGCTGAAGCATTACTGAAAACCAGGTTGCTTTGATAGCAACCTTCAGCTCATCTGTATTGTTGGGTCTGGTGTTTCTCATCTTTCCTCTTCACAAAAGCCCATTAGATTCTCTATGGGGTTCAGGTCAGGCGACTTGACAGACCAATCAGGCACAGTAATATCATGGTTAGCAAACCAGTTGTAGTTTTGGCGCTGTGAGTAGATTCAATATATTTTCACTTGCTATTGAGTCATTTTTTTATATTTATCTATCAGTGGTTATTTTTGATACAAAACCAACAAAATGAGACAACTTAACAACTTAAGTTAATGTATCTATAACTTAGTCCACTTGGCTTTAGGTGTAATAAACAGACATTTACTATGATTTTTATATATTCACACTTTTCCATTTTTATAAAGGTTAGACTTATTATCTAAATGTTTTAGTTATTAGTCAGAAACTATGTATTTGTAACTGTTTTGAATAATAGAATAGCTTTATATATATATATATATATATATATATAATTGTTATTATTGTTATTATTATAATTTCTCAAAAACTGAAAAAGAAAGATCAGTTAAAAAAACCAATAAGAAAATAGAAATGTAAGGTGTTAAAAAGATGATAAATAATGTTATCTTTGGTTTACAATGATGTTATAATCAGAAATATTAGATACATTTTCTCATACTAATTTATAAGTTAAGTCATATAAAGCCTCAAAGTTCGTCCAAATTCAATTCATGTAATGCATGTACACTCATGCATAAGCAAATATATACTGTGACAACTGGGTTACAATATCCCCCCATCCTCCTCCCAGAAATTCATCCAAGAATTTAATAAAGCTTGGAAGAAATTTCTTCCCACTCAGCAGCACTCCCAACCGCAGTACTGCCAATTTCCTGTAACAATATAAACGACACACAAAGTGGTAAATAATAGAAGGTGAAGATACACTTGACATGGCAGTGTGTAGCAAATAAATAAGATGCCAGTTCATTGCAGGGCACCATGCACACATTTTCAAATACAGGAGCAATTTAATGTTGCTAGGCATCAGACTGGTAAGTTTTGTGACCACTTTCTGTACCACTCTGCTGCCATGCCTACATTTATAAACAATAAAGGGTATTACAATGATTTTTTAGAATACTGTACACTATAATTAATGATATCACATATTATATTACATATAAAAGAGTTGATCAACTGGTCAAGCATGGTCACGATGCAAATCCAAGAAAATAGACCAAACAAATGGTTTAAATATAATCTAGTCAATCATGTGACAAAGATAAACTCACCATAGTTCAGCAAGGCAAGCCTTCTCGACATGAAAAATTGTCCCTTTTGTAGCATACTGTATCTGCATATGTTGCAGCATTTATGTAAAAGCCTGAAGGCAACTCATCACAACTTTCATATATTTGTTTTATCTACCTGCTCTGGTCTGATCAGTAAAATAATGGCTTTGATTATTATATTAGAATGTTTAGAGATGGTTAGATACGTATACGGTGTATATTACAAAACATGCATTTTATTTATAACAATGAAATAATAATTAAGTGTTAAAAGGACATTGTTGTCAAAATTTAGTCATGTCCATTGCTCATCTTGTATGCAAGGAATTTTGTATACAATTTGTATAAAAAATTGTTACTCTCACTATTGCATATCTTGCCATTACAAACAGACCACATTTCATTATCACTTTCATGCTGTTCTTTGCACAATTACTTAGGTATTTGAACAATTAATACTATATGCACTGTCACTTCGTCACATATGAAATTGCACATCAATGGCTGCACTGCAATTAACCTTATTCCTCTAAAAGGAATTTTATGTCACTTAGGCTTCAGTGCTACCCTACAAAAACATGCAGGAAAAAGAATTGGCTGCTTTTGCAGGTTTATACTTGTTGATAGTGCAGGTGTCCATTTGGTTTCTTCAGGGCGCTCAGGTTTCCTCCCACATCCCAACTGCACCCAAATGCCTCAGGGTCTGTGTGCATGGAGATTGCATGTTTTCCCTGTGCTTGGTGGGTTTCCTCTGGCTACTCCAGCTTCATTCCACAGTCCAAAGATATGCAGATCAGGCTAACTGGCATTCCCAAGTTGCCAGTGCTGTGTAAATGAACGTATATGTGTGTGCCCTGCAATGGCCATAAGTTTCCTGGGAAGGGCTCCAGGCCCCACGCGACCCTGTATACAGGATAAAGCGGTATAGACGATAAGAGTGAGTGAGTGTAAAGGGGTCAAGTTGAGATTGATTCCTGGGGATCCTGAGTAGACATGGTCTTAAGGAGACCTTATGGAACCAAAAATGATCAGGAGGATTAAAATGGTGACAGCAGGAAGGTCTCACATTGCTACTTCTGATATCATACCTCTTATTAGAACCTGGGTTGAACATCTATTAACCATACATCATCACTTTCACCAAAATCTGCCTTCCCTTGTCTATAATGTGACCAGCTGTGTTTGTCAGGTGATGCCACTCCAAACAAAAGCCTATTGTGTGGCCCACTATAAAATTTACATTACAACCAACAGGTAACACCACACAAAAGCCATGACCCTCATACACACTAACTAAATAGTCACGCTTTCAACACTTATTAAACAGACTAAAATAGAAAGCACATGGACAGTTTGATACACAAAGTCTTGGCCCCAATAAAGTACATCATTAAGCCGAGTCCAAAGAATGTCCATGAACATATGTAGCTTTTTATCAGACAAACCACATGTGAGCTCCCACAGCCAAATAATGTTCATAATTGACTCTGCACTAGACTCACACACAAAAACACACCAATAATTTTTGACTTTGAGCACTTAATATGAGGGGTGTTCAAGTGAAACTGGGACTTGAAGCACAGTACAGTGAGGAGACTCTCAGTCATGGTAAAACTTTTGAATGGTGCAAATGTTTTAAAGAAGCCCATATGTCTGTGAATGATCATCCTGGCTGAGGTGGCTCGGAGCCCACCGTAGTCGTTCCCATGAACATTCAACATGCACATACAATCCGTGCAATTATCTCACTCCAAGCCATATCTATACTGTATACTGTATTTGGGCCATTAAAGGAGATCCTGGGAGGCCAGCATTTCAGACATGAAGCAGGCAGTCTGATCATGGCTCTGGCGTACTGAGAAAACTTTCCAAGCTCTAGTGAAACACTGTTATAAGTGCATTAGTGTAACGGGATTATATATAGCAAGAAAAATAAAGAGAGATTTTACTCTCATAACTTATACTGTTATTCTTCACAATCAAAAGTCCCAGTTTGACTTGAATGGCCCTCGTATTTTTTTAGTAGTACTTATTGCACTATAACACAACCCAACCAAACTTTTAGCTTTTGTGAAGTTGTGAAACCACATGGTTCACTGTTGTTTATTTAAATATAATAGAATTGCTTCCCCACAGACGAGGCTGTTGCCAATTTTGCTACGCCTTCATTTGAAGAAAATTTTTCACAATCACATCTTTTAATAGAAAACATGTAAAAGTATGACTCAAGACTTGGGTTCAAAGCTGGATTAAAGGAAGGCTGTAGCTTGTAGCCCATGATAAATAAACCAGTATGTAGAGTCTGGTTGAGGATGTACTGAAAGTAATTTTTACTGATTGTTCATTCATCCTCCAAGTTATTCATGTCTAACAAACCTCTTGGAGGCAATGAGGCACTTCTCAGACTGTAATTAATAGGACATAGAACACATGACCATCACATCCGTTTGTGGTTCTTCCCCAAACTGTTGCCACTAAGTTGGAAGCTGACAATTGTATAGAAGGTCTTTTTTATGGTATAGCATTAAGATTCCTCTTCACTGTGACTAAAAGGACCAAACATGTTCCAGCATGAGACAATGCTCAAAGTGAGCTCCACGAAGACATTGCTTGCTAAGGTTAGAGTGAAATACCTGACCTCAACCTCAATTAACACCTTTGAGATAAACTGGGAAAATGATTGCACCTAATTAACTAATGCTCTAGTGGCTGAATAAACCCAAATCCCCACAGTCATGCTTCAAAATCCCAAAATGGAAAGCCTTCCCAGATGAATGGAGGACAGCAAAGTAGGATAAAAAACAAAAAAAACTTCTGGAACAAGATGTTCAAAAAATACATACGGGTGTGATGGGGTGTCCAAATGGGTTTTGGCTGGATAGTGTAGATTTGCTTTGAGCCAAAAGTTACTGTGATAAGCCCAGTTGAGTCGAGGCATAGAATTTGAGATTTGAGGACTTTGTTGTGTTTTTTGTCATTGGCAACCAGTTCTGGATTGCTGGATAGCTGTATATAACATTCAAATGGTCATACATGTTATCCAAAGTGTATTTCCAACAGTAGGAAGGCAGTGAAAGCCTATTTGTATTGGAATTATAAATAAAAGGACGTATAATTTCAGCCTTGGATTCTCCACCTATGGACCATAGCATATCTGTAATACAGTTTTCTGGTCACAACCTTCAGAATGTTAAGGTTTGCAATATGCTTGACTAACTTAACATCCATGTATGCTTTTTCACGCATTGGTTTTCAGAAGGAAATTAAACTACAATAAAAAAAATTGAACACAGTAATTCCATGTTAAAAGATATTAACTTGTATTAAATGTGAATCTTTTAAAGTTTTTTTTGCCATGTTTTTTTCACTGTGTTTAATAACAAAGAGTACCAGACTATCTGGCATCCATTAGATGCCTGGTGTGTGTCTCTGGGAAGGCTGTGTACAGTGTGCTTGAACTGGTGAGAGAGGACAAGCCTTGGGTCAATCCTACTTAATGTGCTCCTGACAGGCCTCAGCTGTTAAAGGATTTAGTTATTAAATGACAGCCAGCTGTTGCCAGATGTTATGAACAAAACTCTGAGCTGGATGCTCTCTCTCTCTCTCCCTCTCTCTCTCTCTCACACACACACACACAAACACACACACATGCACAGCAGTACTGCGGTACAACAGTGCTGACCTCTGCTTTTCTGTCTTATTAGTTTAGTTGTGGCTCTCTCAGGTTACAGCAGGTGTACACTTGGTTCATGATAATTATTGGACAAAACAGAGAAATATATTTTATACAACTTTCCACTTTTGTGGAGAATGTCTGCTTTAATGCATCACCACAATAGTATATATAAATACTTTTTTTTTTCATAAACAAAATGGAAATGCTCACATTAGGATTTATAGTTCATACACTTAACCACTAAGTACTTTCCACTTTCCAGCACTTTCCACTTACCCTGGGCAGTGTGTACTGATTGAACTACTGTACTACAGTTAATTCAATCTACCATTGAAGTAATTCATATGTAAGGACACGTTTTAACGCTATCGGCCAAAACATAGTATAGGTGCTCATTTTACTTTTTTAATGTTATAAATATATTACAAAATTTTTATGCAACATGGGAGTGACAAATCTTACTTCCGTAAAAATTTCAAGTTACTATCTTCAACCGTTTTGGAGGGAATATTTTATATGTTCCCCCAAAATGGCCATTTTTCAGTGTTCTACTGTCTCGCTTCAAACTATAATAATTTAAAATGCTAATTATTCATATCTCTTTCTTAGTATTGATACTGGAATTGTTATAAGCTTGAAGCATATGACAGTAATAGTTGTTGCTTGAACTGGTTTTTGGTAAAAGCTTAAAAAGCAAAATATCTGTAGTGTCCGTAACCATATCGAATTCATGTTGTAATATCTTTAAAAATTAGCATTTTGGAATAATACACTTTTTCAGGTTTATGTCTTTTTATGTGAAATCTAAAATGGCCAAATTTCATCTGAATAACAAATAAGATCACTAAAAAATTTAATTAAAAAGAGTTATGAACACTACATAAAGTCACGAAATTGTATTTAGTAAATGTGTTTCTTTTGAACTGATAAATGTGCATGCATATTTACAAAAAACAAGGCATAGATCAGGAGATTATGAAAAATAGTGTTATATGATCCTATTTAAAAATTCACTTGTTCACCTGTAGGTGAGGCACTTTGTTATCACCAATACCATGTTTTGGCTGTTTACTAAACATATTAGTATGTCAATTCAAACTACATACGCGAAATAGTCCGATGTATTTTTCAGATGAAATTATATGAAAATTATTACCATTCACACATCTCCCTAAATTAATCAGTCTATACATTGACCTTTTTTTCTTCAACTGTAAACCAATGCACTTTTTTAACTGCCCAGTTTACAGAGGGAAATTAATATACTGTTACATTATAATAACAGTACTGTCTGTCTTTACTAGACTCCTGTCCACTATGAATAGTGTCTGATATGTCTCACTCTGCATAATCATTGAGGGAAGCATGATCTGTCTGTCTATCTGATTTATTCCCTCACAGTCTAAGTGGGAATGCCAGACTAAGAAAGCTTCCAACTACCACCAGACAGAGAAACCCTGCAAAATCAGATGTGCTCTCTAGGCAACAAAGCTGTGATTCTTAGGAATGCATTAATTTAGTGAAAGAGAGCGACTTATTCTGAAGCGTAGATTGTAAACAGGGCGGATGGACACAGCCAGGATGGGAGTTCCTCAAAGGCGAGATTTGGGTTCACTTCTTTTTACTCACTCCTGCCTTTGTGTTCAGGCTGTGCTTATTAACTGGTCCCTCACTCAGCAGTAATCAGTTCCCAGATGCCAAACGTTTGTGAGGTAACACCAGAGCTCCTGTATCCTGAGCTAGACCACTTCCCTTCAGTTTATCAACAGTAATCAATCTTAAACATTTGGTGAGGGCAACAAGTACCTGAAACAGAACTAACCACAATTTTTCAACAGATGAAAGAGTGAACGCTCTCCAATATCACAACCACAACTCCCTTTAAATAGGGATAAATGTATCATTTTGACATGTCAGCAACAGATGATGAACAGAAGCTTTTAAAACATGACCTGTGGTGAGAATATTTTGACCCTTTTGGCTGTGTTCCTACGCTGAGCAAATCAGTGTTTTCCACTGTACTATTTTAGAAACCTTCTCTCTCCATTACTCTGGAAACTGCATGTGGTCGGGTTGCCAAGGAAGCCTCGCCATAGGCAGTCTTTGTTTGCTTTGGCTTCATTTTAAAACAAAATGAAGAGCAAATGAGCTCTCGTGTTCATGAAGAAGTCACATACAATCCTGAAAATTAAGATCGAATTGAGGACTGAGCTACAAAACACTAATAAACTAATGTACATGGTAAAGCATAAATAAAAAAGCATAAATAAATTAAGATGTTGGTACCAATGGGCCTTAAAAACCTAAAGAATGGGACTAAGTTGCATAAAATATTTAGAGGCATGTATAAATAAAAATAGTAACTATACAGATAGTTAAACAGTAAAATATAGATATAATCTTACAAAATAAACTGAATAAAAGGCTATATTAGAAATTAGATGTTTCTAGATTC
Organism: Clarias laeviceps; assembly: GCA_030014305.1. Classification (NCBI taxonomy): domain Eukaryota; kingdom Metazoa; phylum Chordata; class Actinopteri; order Siluriformes; family Clariidae; genus Clarias; species Clarias laeviceps. The sequence continues at coordinate 5,865,718 of JAQMYJ010000006.1, read as the reverse complement.
ATAACCAAGAACAACCATTTTATTTCAGAGGTCGTGTCTCGTTTGCTGTTGTCATAGCCTCCAGTTTCTGGGAAGGCGTTGCACTAGATTTTTGAGTGTTAATTTGAGGATTCATGATCATTCAGCCACAAAGGCCTTAGTGAGGACAGACACTGATGTCACTCAAGGTGGTCCTGGTGTACAGACAGCTTTCCTGTTCATCCCAAAGGTGCTCAGTAGGGTTGAGATCAGGGTTTTGGTCCAGGAAACTTAAGTTCATCTGCTCCAAAATTGGCAAACCATGCCTATGTGGACCTCACTTTGCACACAAGGGTATTGTAATTATATAAAGGGTACAGATTTGGACCCTTTAGTTTCGGTGAGACTCTACAGCAGACAAGAACATCCTATTCAAGTGAGTGCTTCATACTTTGTGGCAGTTTGGTAAAAAAATCATATATGAGTGTAATGGCCATATAGTGCATGCATTACAGAATACTATATTTAATTTATAATTATTTATTATAGTTAGTTATTTATATGTTTTAACAATTGGTATATGTAAAAAAAAAAAAAAACTTTCCATGAATTACATTTGATGTTCTTTGTTTCTCACATTGTTCTACGATCCTTAAAATCCTCAAAATTAGATAGACAAATTGACCAAACATCATTTATTTATAGTGTAACCAAGTTGTTTCCTGGAGCTTGTTTTAGAGACCTGTGTTTCCTGTTCATTAATTGTGGAGCAGTAAAGAAAAAAAAAAGACTGAAACCCCATGCAGGCCGTCTTGTCTTTGCTTTTGTGCTGAATCTGTGTGCCAGTGCACTAATGAATGAGCATTTAATGATCTAAAAGAAGCGTTCAGCTGTGTGGAAAATCTGCAAGTCTGTGGAGTGTTGTTCCTCTTGTGTGCAGAGACAAAGGTCTACTCTACTGCTGAATTCTCTCCCATCTCTCTTCCTCTTTTTTATTTGCTCTTTCTGTCTAATCCACTCAAAACATATTCAGTGATGGAAAGTAAAAAAAAATGACATATCCATGTACTACGTTATTTACGATGTAATTCAATCATAGTACTTTCACTACTTCCACCATTGTTTCATTTATTTTGTAACGCCATTACTTAGAAGATGCAGCATAGTGCATTTGCAAGACTATAAGCCATAAAGACTATAAGCCATGCTCCCAACTCATTGCAGGGCAAAAGCAATCATACACTACAAGCAAATATAGAAATACCAACCAACCTAGAATGCATGTCTTTGCACTATAGGAGGAAATGGAAGTACTCAGAGGAAAGCAACCATGTGAAATCTACACACACACACACACACACACACCAAGACTGGAGATGAGAATTCACACTTTTTCGTCTGGGGTGTGAGACAACAGTGCTAAATCTGATCCATTAGTCATTATGTGCAAATTTTAAATACGTCAATTTTAAACCTAATCAAAATAAACCTGTTTCCTGTCTACACTTCACGATTCAACTTCTTTCTTTAGTCAGCCGGGGCAAAGACGGCCCAGTTGATCGTAAGTTTTAAATTCTTCAAAGATTACAGTGTGACAGTGATACGCAAAATATGTGATCCAAAAAAACAGTTGCAATATCACCAATGTCCAGTTAAACATTCAACCTGTAGCCTGTAGAAACTTGTATAGGTAAGTCATTAGCTAGAGTTTTATTCTTCTTCTGAGGATTATTAATATTTTTCAATAATACAGTACTTTTTGGAGGTCTTAACATGCTCAAAAAGTCATGAAAATGAGCACACATATTGCAAGGGATTTATATGAATATCCCCAAACTGGGCGACTATAATCACAAGAAATTGAGGATGCAATGTTGCGAAGAGATTTTTGATATCTCAAATGTCCCAGCCATGGCGATTCCTTAAATTGATGGAAAAAAGTGGCTAACAACTTCCTAAGTTACATATAAATATATACAGTATATACTGGTCCTTCTCAAAAAATTAGCAGATTGTGATAAAGTTCATTATTTTCTGTAATGTACTGATAAACATTAGACTTTCA
>JAQMYJ010000006.1:5811225-5832171 GCA_030014305.1 Clarias laeviceps | reverse complement strand
AGTCTTAGGCACCATATTATATGCTGTACCAATTTTGTTATATATGTTTATCATGTCTGCATAATTATGTACAAAATAATTCAGTATTTCCATATATACAGGTGCATCTCAATAAATTAGAATATCATCAAAAAGTTGATTTTTTTTCCATAATTCAATTAAAAGTGAAACCCATATATTATATAGATTCAATTCAATACACACAGACAATTTTGATGACTAATTCAGTATCTCAGAAAATTCGAACACCAATAAAAAAAAAAGATTTGTAAGAAAGAAATGTTGGACTACTGAAAAGTATGAACTTGTACAGCTCTCAATACTTGGTCGAGGCTTCCTTTGCATGAATTACTGCAGCAGTCTGGCATGGCATGGAAGCGATCAGTCTGTATCACTGCTGAGGTGTTTTGGAAGTCCTGGTTCAGCTCTACTGCATTGTTTGTTCTGGTGTCTCTCATCCTCCTCTTTACAATACCCTATAGATTCTCTAGGGGATTTAAGTAGGGTGAGTTTACTGGCCAATTAATCACAGGTATACGATGGTCCTTAAATCAGGTATTAGTACTTTAGGCAGTGTGGGCAGGTGCCAAGTCCTGCTGGAAAATGAAATCAGCATCTCCATAAAGCTGTTCAGCAGAGGGAAGCAGGAAGTGCTTCAAAACTTCCTGGTAGACGGCTGCACTAACCTTGGACGTGATAAAACACAGTGGACCAACACAAGCAGATGACAAAACACTACTGACTGCAAACTTTACACTGGACTTCAAGCAACTTGGATTCTGTGACTTTCCTCTCTTCCTCCAGACACAGGGACCTTGATTTCCAAATTAAATGCAAAATTTACCTTTATCTGAAAAGAGGACCTTGGCCCACTGAGAAGCAGTCTGGTCCTTTTTGTCCTTAGCCCAGACAAGACGACTCTGATGTTGTCTCTGTTTCAAGGGTGGCTTGAAACAAGGAATGTGACAGTTGTAGCCCATGTCCTGGACACGTCTGTGCATGGTGGCTCTTGAAGCACTGACTCCAGCTGCATTTAGGTAGTGGCAATATATTCCTTATTTTGTTATATATATATTTATGGCTCTTCTAGTAATATTATCTCCATGGGCATCAAATGAAAGGAATTATTATAGGAATTTATAATCACACCAAGGTCTTTTACTGTTGCACATGAAGAAATCTGGAGTTACTGTGTGATCAGAAAACTTACTTCTAGCCACATGTGGTCCTAGTACCAGTACTTCTGTCTTGTCAGGATTAACCCGAAGGAAGTGAATAAGAATTCATTGTCTAATGTCCTTTACACATTCCTCATCTTTATTAAGCTGTTTTTTCTCATCTGGCTTTGCTGAGACATATATCTGTGGTCATAGGAGATGTTTTTAAAATGCCAGGTTTAAAGCATTCCAGCCGTCTACTTGTATTCATGGATGGATGTTAATACCAAGTATGAGAAATAAACCATATCTATGCAAGAAACTGATGGATCAAAAAGTCCATGCAGATGGGTTTACATCTCTGTAAGGTTAGCTTTAACCAAGTCCAATTGAGAATGCCAGATATGTATTTTTTTGTTGATTGAAAGCACATTTAAGGCTCTTGGATTCATAGAAAAGCTAATACATGACAAGTCTGATGAGGAAAAACACACAGCATGTTTAGACCAGTATAGAAATGATGTTTGAGAAAGTCCAGCCCGGTCTAGTCCTCGGAAACCTCACCCTCGTGTATATCTACATCATTAGAACGCGGGAGGTAATGGGTTATTCTTTATTCTAACAAACTTTATTCCAATGCATGTAATGAGCGAGCTTAACATTAGGGTACTTAACTACTGGCTTATAAGTTTTAAGGGAAGAAAAATAGCATTCGAATGAAGGTCAGGAAGGTCCCCAAGGACTGAACAGGTCTGGAATTTCTCAAACGTCATTTATATAGTGGTTTACAAAGGCCCTGTGTGTGTTTATTTGTAGCATAGTAACATGGTGTAAGCGTGGGAAGCTATAAACTCAGTCACTCTGCCAAGAGCACCAGCCAATAAGATGAACAGTTTATTATAATTTTTTTCCCAAGACATGAGACTGGGAAATAGTATTGGCACGTACGTGAGTTGTCTTACAAGGATTGTTGTGCTGGTGAGTCTTATGTGTCTTCCTGAATGGATTTCACAGATCGAGTCACGGTCCTTTAGGAGAGGAGACGATTACATTTGCAGTTCACACCAGCAAATAAAGAAAGAGTTAGTGTTTCAACATAGATGTCATTCATTTTGATCTACTATAGAAACTCTTACTTTTGACGTTACACAACTACTTCATATCTTCTCACTATTCAGATTTATAGCACAGTCATCATCTAAACTATGGGTCTGAGGGATGCACATACTTCTAAATAGATTTTTCTTTCTTAACACAGTGGGTCCCACAAGAAATAAATGAGCTGATGTTGCAGAATCTTAATCAACACTTCTTGATTTGAGAATCCATCCAAGCTGGACTTTAATTGGTATTAGTTATGCTAAAAAGCCTATACGACAGCTGATGATCTAAAACTAAAAAAAATCGAAATCTAAAAAAAAATTCAATCAGCTTAGTAAACCCACTGCTTTGGCACAGCAGAACCCTGGCTCAATTCATCACAGCATTACAGCATTACACAGTTTTGGCTTCAGCGATGGTTTTGCCTCCTGTTTCTACAAAGCATGCTGTGTCCTATGAGGCCAAAGTCCAATATGTATCCTGTATTACAAGAAAATAAATGTTTTTTATACTTGTCAGTACTGTTGAATTCTTAGATCTGATTGGTCAGTACATGATTGATTTTCCACAACAGCAGAGCTGATATTAGTGCATGGTAACATCTTAGTCATACGGATTTGTATAGGAGCTAATCATAATATTAGGGATGCAACGGTACAATTTTTTCAAAACCGATCCGATACCAAAGATTCTGAGTATCGGTCGATACCGATACCAGTCCGATATCAGTGGGGGTATTTTACTTTCAAAACTAAGGAATGTATACAATTCACTTGGTCATTAAAATGTATTTGTTTTAGGTATAGAAAGAAATACCAAATGTGACTGCACATTATTGGATGAAAAAGAGGAAAAAAAAGAGATACATGATATGCAATCTACAGTATGGCAGACAACTTTATAAAAAAAAACTGAATGGTGCGGTAGCAAAATTAACAGTAATTTCAACAGTTACTAGTTTATATTTAGGCAGATGCTCTTATTCAGAGCGACTTACATTTTTATCTCATTATACACCTGAGGGTTAAGTTCCTTGCTCAAGGTCCCAACAGTGGCAACTTGGTGGTTGTGGGGTTTGAACCTGGGATCTTCCGAACCATAGTCCAATTCCTTAACCACTGTGCTACCCCTGGCCCTTACCAGGATCACGGCCCCTAGTTGTACCACAATCTTTACAATAACGACAACATATTTACTGCAATTATTAAATTAAATTATTTTCTGATGAAAATCCAAAAAGTAATATTCTAAATCAAATGATTCTGAAATCAGAATGGTAGCAAGCTGCAACACAGTGCTTATTATACAGAACACCTTACATTCATGAAAAATAGTGGAAAACAAACTTTAATATAATAACCAAGATAAATATAGGCATCACTAGCAACATAAACCTGCCTCAGGATTCACTTGATCATCATCGGTAGGGTTTTTCAGGAAGCCTGGAGAACTATTCTTCAAAACTATATTAAAATACGACAAATTCCTGCTCTTTGGAGCTCCAATGTCAGTGCTTTGGAGTAGACAGTAAGCTGTGAATGTATGTTTTTTTCCAAGTTTATCAACAATATAATTGCAACAATATGACATTCATTGTAAACAATATGAATCTATTGGCTATAAGTAGGACAGCTTTAATGTAAGTCATAGCCTAACTACAGTAGGTTAAATGGATGTATAAAAAGATAAATGGAGTAACACACTGCAGTGTGTGCTGAAATAGCTGAAATGGAAATGGAATCGCACCATTGTTGATATACTAGTATGTTTTTTTAAAAAAAGGGACGTGCTAAGATTTAATTCAATCTCCTTTAGCTATAATTGCAACACAGTGGCTAGTTCATGTGTGAAAATGCTTCCTCATGCTTTTACAATTCCCACTCTTTTACAATTCCCACCATCTCCTAGGGTTCGAGGAAGCATCTAGACTGTTTTCTGTTCTGGCACCCAGGTGGGGGAATGAACTTCCTGCAGATGTCCGTACAGCTGAGTCACTGGCGATCTTTAAGAGATGACTAAAGACTTGTCTGTTTCCTAGATATTCGGGTTATTCAATGAAGGAAACTTCAAAGCACTTTTGTAATTGGCTCTGAATAAGAGCCTCTGCGAAATGCCGAAATATAAATGTAATGTGAGTCCTGGAATATGCCTTCAAGAAAGACTATTGATGTGATAACCTGGTCATTCAGAACATTCAGGTCGTCATCTGACTTCATTTTATTGCCACACAACGTTTCTAAGCCTAGACCTGACCAACTGAAAATCATAACACTGTCTCCAGAGGCTTTTGCAGTGGGCACTATGCATGATGGGTGCATCGCTTCCTGCGCTTCCCTTCTTACCCTGACACACCCCTCACTCTGGAATAGGGTCAATCTGAACTCACCAGACCACAGGACCTTTTCCTATTGCTCTGAAGTCCAATCTTTATGCTCCCTAGCAAATTAAAGCTTTTATTCTAATTAGTCTGACTAACAAGTGGTTTTTATTATGGCCACACAGCTGTTTAGTCCCAATCCTCTAAGTTCTTATCATATTGTATGGAGATGCTCTTACTTTCACTGTTAAACATAGCTTTGGGTTTTTACTGTTTTTGTATACCATGCAACTTCACAAAGATGGTTCAGTTCTATCCTTTTTCATAATGGTTTTCATAATGTTTTGAATGGTTCTTAACCCAGCCGGATAATTTGACCCTTCTGAAATGGCAACTTTTTTCTTTAGGCCAGACAGAGAAAATACCTCCTCTGAGGGGAACATGCATTCTATATGATTAATACAACTGTGATATATATCTATACAGTATATCTTTTTTGTTTATTATTAGCCTTTGCTAGAAATTTGAATTACAGTTAAGTTTGTCATAGTCGTGCTGTTATAGATAAGTAATTAACACCTCCTGACCACTCACTTATTTACTTATCATCTATACCACTTAGTCCTGTATACAAGGTCGCGAACTGGAGGCCTGGAGCCTATGCCAGGAGACTCGGGGTACAAGGCAGGATACAATCTGGACAGGGTGCCAATTAATCGCAGGACACACATACACTCACACACTATGGACAATTTGGGAACGCCAGTTAGCCTAATCTGCATGTCTTTGGACTGTAGGAGAAAACCCACCAAGCACAGGGAGAACATGCAAACTCCATGCGCATAGAGGTGGGAATCAAACCCGGACCCTGCAGGTGCCAGGCGACAGTGCTAACCACTAAGCTACCGTGATACATTTTCATTGCTTCATACTGCATGCCATGAAGTTTTTTTTCGAGAGAAAAGGCTTGGAAAGTAAAATAATTCCCACCACCTCAGAAATGGTGCTTTCTTAAAACAAGCCTGAGACCTTTGATGGTGCTTTATAGATCCACTTTGCTTTGTGGCCAACATTTAGACATATTGATCCATTTTATTCTTCCTGAGTTTTCTCTGTACTTGTTCAGTCCTTCCTGTAGCTTCCTGCTAAATGGCCCCCTCCTGGAGCTCTTCCAGCTTACTTTTCCAGTCCCATCTTTTCACACAGCAGGTGAACGTAAACATCTGCATCAAGGGAATTGTGCCAGATTGAACCTGGCGAGCTGAGCTCATCCCACATCTGGTATTTGAGAGTGGGAGAGCACTCTGGGTCTAATTCAAGGCTGAGCATTAGTGACTAATGGTAAGCATGGCTCTCACCTGTGGAACATTGCAAAAAAATGTTGTCGTTCACATAGTCAAGTGAATGAGGTCAGGCTTATCTTTTTTAAATATTGAATTTAAGCTTCTAGAAGTGTGCGTAATGAAGCACAGACCAGCATGACTTTTCCACTTATCAGAAGAGCTGTATGCCATTTTTACTGTTTCTCTGCCAAGACAAAAAACTTGCCATTATACAGTAGGTGATAGGCAAAAGTTACAGTATGAGAAAATAAGAATATCTTAAGTTAATAAAAAAAATCTTTCTCTCCCATGTTAACCTAATTAACCACAAACCCCAAGTAAATTAATTTAAACAGATTTAACTTCATATATGACAGTTTGTGAGTTTGTATGTAGTTTATATATAAGTACAGCACTGTTCAAAAGTCTTGAGCCCCCTTCCTATTTTTTTTCCAAAGAGCCAGACTTTCTGGCATTTTTAATAGAGCCTTGATCATCAGTTCTTTCTCTAGGCCTCTCATTTTCAGTCCAGTTCCAGAGAAATATTTTTTGATTGTTAAGCCACGCAGTGACCTATGAATCATTCACTCATCATCTAGACCACTTTATGCTCTATTCAGGGTCACAGGGAGCCTGGAGCCTATTCCAGGAGACTGAGGGCACAAGGCAGGGTACCCCCTGGACAGGGTAGCATTCCATCGCAGGGCACAAACACATACACTACAGGCACACACACATACAGCCTAACCTGCAGGTCTTTGGACTGTGGAAGGAAACCCACGAAGTTCAGGGAGAACATGCAAACTCCATGCACTCAGAGACGGGAATCGAACCCGGACCCTGGAGGTGCAAGAAACAGGTGCAGATGATGACAGATGATCAGGCCGGTGATTAGTATACTGATGATGCTGAATTCTGAGTGGTTGGAACAGACGAGAGGGGAAATGAGGCTGCTGCTGAGGTTGTTGCATAAACAAGCAATTTTTAAAATTATATCTTTACAAGCTTTCCAGCCTGTTTCTTTTGTTCCCATTTTTTTAATTTAATCTAAAGAAATGAAGGATGGCACTATTATGTTTAAGGAAACGATTGACTATTTGGCTTCAACCATACAGACTGGCCCAAAAAGTCTGGATCCATAGGCGTAAATATATTTACAACTATAAATTATAGCAAATAATTTGGCAAATAATCTGACTAATTGACAGACTCTGACTTTGCACCACTTGTGTTTTAGCTGAGTACAAGTATGTTAAACGTTTCTTAATGTATCAGAACTGATGTTGTGAAATGCAGAGATGATTTCCTTCTTCCTCCTTCAGTTCTGATCACATTACTGACTTCAGGTGACCCCAAAGGGAAAAGGTGTTAAGGTCTAGTCTTATCTTTAATCTTCTATTGTTAGTTTCAAAGCCATGGTGGGTCTGAAATGAAAAGGAAAATATCAAATTTCACATGAGGGAAAATGCCTGTGGATGAAGGCTTTTGAGCCACCTGAGTTTTCTTTTCTTCCCAAACTCAACATCTTTTAAAACCATATGATTGTTCTTTTGTGTGTGTGTGTGTGTGTAAACACGCAACTTTATCTCTGACTAAATCTCAGGCTCTTTAACAAGGGCGGTTTATCACTCAGACTTGGAGAGCACTTTTACAACTTTGCAAGTCCCGACTCCTCCGAGCTGCTCGCTGCTCTTTGCTCTTTTTACCCACAGCTTTGACACCTGGTGAAAGATTGCATGGCCCCGAGGTACACAGAAAACACAGCGACTCTCTCATGACATCACTAAGGTGAAGAAATTCCACGGACTGAGGGCAAATAGTTTGCGGTCAGTGCAGCAAATGGGCAGTGTCAGGGAACATATGGGGATGACACATCAGGTTTAGAGAGGAATTGTTGTATTCTTGACTCTAGTTTCTTGACTCTAGATTTTTGCTTGGATTTCAAGTATATAATTATGCCTAGTTATACTATACTTTATACCACACTATTCCCTACATTATAAGTATATTTTAGCAGCCGGCAGTGGCTCAAGCACAAGGCGACAGTGACTCGTGTGCATTTTTTTTTTTTGTCTTCGAGTGCAAGGATTGAAAAACCCCAGAAACACTCCATCAGCTGTCCCTCCTCCTCCTCACTCAGGCCTGAACTTGTCGTTCCTCTCTCTGGTGAACCCCCCCCGCTCCCCCATTCCTCTGAAGACAAGCGTTCTTTAGTGTCTTCTGTCTTCCTTCACAGCTAAAGATTATGAGTGTTGTAAGGTTTGCTGTGTGACTGAGGATCTGTTGAGTTTCAAAAATCAGAAATCAGAAATTTGAATTCAAATCAAGGTTTATGTGAATTTCTATTTAAAAATATAACTAAATTGAATTGAATTGAGACTAGTATGGCTTACAAAAAATGCAATATTTAAATGAACACACACAAATTTCAGGTTATAGTAGCATGGTACAGTAGATGGCATGCATGGTGGCAGGCGAATAAACATTATTGGGTTTGAAATCTTCCAAAGTTGTGGCCAAGATTTATGGTTTCAAAAATATGAATGGGTTTTTTATGTATTGGACAAAAAAGCCTATCACAACTTTATTTGATTCCTTTTTAATGAGTTTTCCCAAGGTAATCACATCCACAAACTGGCACGGCACACACGGTTGCATTTAAAGTGGTGGGTAGTTGCTGTTATTCAGAGCAATGTTGTACAGCAAGCAGTTAAGGGTTAAGGACTCGAAACTCTAGAGGAATTTAAACTCACAACCTTCTGATCAAATCCAAGGTCTTAACCATTTACCGTCTGCTCAAGCTTTTGGCAGTCACTATGCCTTATTAAAAGAGATAACCTGATTAAGCCATCTCTACCACTTTTCAATTGCCTCGAAGCATAGCATGAGACATAAAGTGGCTGTAAAATTATTTGTGCAAGTGCACCAACAAACAAAAAGTTAGCATTGTATATGACTTTTTAAATTGTATTGTATTTTATTTCATTTGTGGTATTTGTAAAGATATTGATACTTTTACCATGAAGGGACATCTCAACCATTTGGACGAGGCCTATACTTACAGGTCTAATTTATAGTTTTTTTAATGCAGATGTTGAGGTGATTTTTGAAATGTCAGGTTTTAACTAACTAAAGTAAATTTAAAAAAAGGCTACAGTAGATTAATTAATATACTTTTTCCATATATAACCATAAAGGTCTCTAGATCTTCCAAAATCTAGCTAATTCAATTCTCTTAAGGCAGTAATTTAGCTGTTGTACTTAAGAATGAATATAATATTTTATATCAGGGTGAATTGTCTTGTGTTTGAATTGGATATGATTATGAAAGTCAGTCAAAGAGTGTGACTTATTAGACAGACGGTGTACATGTTAGAAACTGATTATACATCAACCTGATCTTGTTTACAACTTCAAAATGTTTAATTGCTTTAATTGCTTTAAGCTGGAAGTTCAGCTTTAGATTTTAGATAGCTTTTTTCACAAAGCAACAAACTTTCAATAAATCTACAGATCAAAATTCAATTAGTTTGATGCAAATTTAGAATAAAACTCACACTCACATTGTTATTATTAATTTCATTTTTTTTTCATTGCATCACATTAACTCCATACATCCAAATCAAACGTAAATCATAACATGCGTCCTGAAGAATGTTAATTTCGTCCATGCTGTGTATGACATTATACATCATGAAAAGCATTTGTGTACTTGTTTATGTGCAGACTCCTGGCAGGTGCACCCAAAGATAAAGCCTTATCAAAGCTCAAGGTAAATGAGACCGGAGCCATCTACTCATGCCCCATCACTACAGACCCAACGGACTGCACCCGAGTCGACTTCATCACCTCAAGTATGCAAGTTTGCACCTACTGTATATACTGTATCATTATGCATCTGCTCAGGTCAAAATGTTAAATTTATGCATTTTATTAAAGATGTTGATGATGAAATGTTTTTAGGGACTGTCAAGATATAAAATCAATAAGATAACACATTTTAGTTTTGAAATGCGCCAATCCCCGAATACATTATGCACAAAACTGAGAGTATTAATCCATACAAATTTATCCATAGTTTGTAAACTAAATAGTTTGTCCAACTTCTGTCTCATGTGAACTCAACAAGACTTGGTGCCACTTTACATCTCTTCTTTGCTAAATCTTAAACTTTAATTAGTTAATAATTTTTTTATTTTTTCTCATCCATGTTTCTTCCTTAACAATTATGATGAGCCCTCGTCACGTGCCTAAGCATGCCTTTTGAAATTGTTTGTGCAAATTTGCATCCAGGGTTTTTAGGCATGTGCTTTAGGGGGATCTGTGATGTTCTACAAATTCATCTGATTCTACTGTTTAATCATTATTAAAGCCGGCATGATGGCATAGCGGTAAGTGCTGTGACCTTGCACCTCTAGGGTCGAGGCTTTTATCCCTGCCTCAGCGAGGTGAGTGCCCCAGTTTCCCACAGTCCACATACAGTGCATGCTGGGTAGGTCTAAATGACATTTCCAAATTACCTGTAGTGTGTGATTGGGCCCTGTGATGTGCCCCAAGGTCCCTGAGATAGCCTCCAGGCAATCCATAACCCTGAACAGAATAAGCAGTATAGAAAAATAGAGAGAATAACGATGATACAATTATTGTGATTCTTTAAGATCTAGTTTAATACATCTTTAACACTCAAATGGTAGTTTTGTGCTTAACTTAGTTTTTCTAATAAACATAAAATTGATTTAAGATATCATCATTATAGTGCTTTAAATATGCTAATAAGAATCCAAAGTTATCAAAGTGAAAAAATGCCAAACTCACTCACTCACTCACTCACTCAGTCATCATCTATACCACGTTATCCTGTATTTAGAGTCGTGGGGGACCTGCAGCCCATCCCAGAAGGTTAGGGCACAAAGCGGGGTACACCTTGGACGGATTGCCAATCCGTCGCAGGGCACACACACATATGCACACTCACACTCTTATTCATACACTACGGGAAATTTGGGAACGCCAATGCATGTCTTTGGACAGTGGGAGGAAACCTGAGTATCAAGAGGAAATCCACCAAGCACAGAGAGAACATGCAAGCTTCATGCACACAGACCCCAAGGTGGGAATCGAACTTGGCTTTGTAAATGAACCTCTGGAGGTGCAAGGTGACAGTGCTAACCACTAAGCTACCGCACTGCCAAATGCCAAACTAATTAGTTATTTCATTATGTTCCTTTAATTGCAAACTTAATTGCACACTTATAAGCGAGTTTTAAAAAGAATGTACCGCGGCATCTGTTGAATTTTGGAATGAACTAAAATTTTTACTTGTTACCATGAAGTGCGTGGAATGAAGATGTGAGGTCGCATTCACTAAGTACAGTAGATTTCAACTGCACGCTCATAAGCGTGTATTAAAAATATACAGCGCCATCTGTTGGATACTGAGAGGAACTAATGTTTTTTAAGGTCGATTATTATTTTTTTTTTTTTATGATATAAGAGTGTTTTCTATTTAAATTTCCAAGTAGCATATCTTCTCTTCCTGTGGCCCGATTAAAAAAATTAATGAAACAAAGCCTATATACACCTGTGAAAACCCCATTAAAATTCGTTCAGTAGTTTCACTCAGTAGCACAATCAGACTGACAGACAGACAGACAAAACGTCTAAAAACCATCCTGATGTGTACTATTACTCATCTTACGTCTCCACAAAATAATTTTTTTTACAAATATCTTCGATGTACAGACACGCCAACTTTACAGTTTTATTATATGTATAGACAAAAATAGAAAATTATATAGAATGCAATATAAAATCAATACAATATAAAAATAACACTATTTAAAATAATATCTTGATGTGTATATATAAAGTGTAATCGTTTGATTCTCATATTTGTTTTGTAAATATAGGACATCATTTCATAAATATTTTTCTAATGTTTTTGAAGTTCTCCTTTAAAGTTTTTGAAATCATTAGCAAATCATATACAGTATTTGTAAAGTGCCTTTGTTTTTAAGTGCCACAGAAAGCATTACGGAGTGGATCTAAATTCTGAACAGATCTAAACCTTAACAGTTTGTAACCTATTACCTTTAACTGTAATGTATCTGGTGTTATATGTACTCTGTGTTTTTTACGGCAGGGTGTTTAGTGATAGCCAGCTATTGGCATCCAGTGAGTTTTAATCATCAGAATTTCTTATATCCCGTGGTTCCCTGGTGAACGTGTCACTAATTTATAAAAACCTGTCTGTGGACTCTGTCTAGTATTTTATTTTAACTAAATCCAAGAGTTAACACTTTTCTATCTTAACTGAAGAGAACATTGTAGATGAGCTTCGACTTCTGCAAACCATGTGACTGGAAAATCACTTCTGTTCCAATTTTCCAGTTACATGGTCACATGTACACCCCCCCACACACATATAGACAGTATATATACTGTACAGTAACACAATTATTCGCCACAAAGTATTATGTTCAAAAGACTGAGGTGAGCTTTCATTGGTTCCCGACCAGCGTGTCTTTAAACAGAATCGAATTGTACTAGGTGCATATTTCTACACCGCTCTTTAATTAAACACTTAGAAACGTCCCTTTCATATCCACACACACACGAAATCTGAACTTTCATTTTGTAATGAATGGTAGGTGTTTCAATTTCAAACAATCCATGACACTCTGTAGTCATTGCCAAGTGCAGAAATCCGAACATACCTGCGCACATGCCCGGCCTTTGGCAGCTGTTTACGTTAAATAAAAAATGTATCGAGCCCAGTTAGGCAGGTCAATTATCTACTCGAACGTACATTCTCTTCTGACTAGAGACAAAGCGTAGAGCCGAGCTTTTGTTTCTCGAATAAACATTTTGGGTTGCTCTGAACTCGGGCGCTAACCTTCATTTGTTCTCTTTGTTGATTGACTCAGACTGAAAGCTATTTGCATGTCCTCTGCATGACTGATATCATTTCAGCAGGCATTAGAAATAAGTGTTAAGTGAAAATTAACAGCCTAATACAGTACAACTGTCAGGTGTGAAAGTAAGATAAATAATCATTAAACTGTCAAAACAGTCTACACACACACACGACAGATTTAACTTATTTTGGCAAATAATTGTTCCCTGACACATAAGGTTTCCCTGACACACATGGTAGTTTGAAAACTGCTATGCTACCTTTTAAATGTCCACATTTTAAGCAAAGCATGACACATTCGCAGCTGATGTCTGGTAACAAGCCACATGGTCTGTAAAGAACAGATATGCGCTATGAAACACAACAGCTACTACGAGTTGCTCGAATGTGTTCAAATGTGTCTCTTACCGTCTGCAATGTGTTCTATGAAATTTGGATTTTGCTCCAACTATGTAACTAATATGAGATTCTGTACTCTAAGCAGTCTGATGAAGCAGAGAAATAATATTATAAATCTTAAAATATGCATAACAATTTGCAGTGCAAAAGACATGAGATGCACCCCCTGTGCGTGGAAAGCTGTTTGTTATACGCTGCATACCTCTAATATGGGTCGCCATGGTAGCTTAGGTGGTTAGCACTGTTGCCTGCAACATACAGTATTAAATCAAGCACATTAATATAAACCTGTAATTTAGCATACAGACAGTACAGCACTGTTAGAGCTATTCTTACAGAATTCAATACCTTCTGATCGATCAGAATAAAAAATTCATCAGTGCTGCGATATAAGGATTTGAAAAGTAACTAATAAACTAAATATTAATTATTATTAGTGTTATTATCATTATTTTAATAAAGAAGGAGAAGTAAGGACTGTACATAGACCTTTATTTCTTTAATCTCTGCTTACTGATTAGCTTTTTTTCTTATCTAGCGGATTCATCCGAGATGATAGAAGGCATGTGGCTTGGAGTGACCGTAGCCAGTCAAAGAGAGCATCCTGGTGGACGAGTATTGGTAAGTCAGAAACTCTCTGTGTCATTAGTGGCAACCATGGTAAACTTATTACACCTATCGAATAGAAGTATCTATAACACATAAAACAATGCAAGCAGTCACGCCTTATTTGGGAGTTCTGTATGTTCTAGGGTGGCTAAGAATAACTGAATGACACTTCTGTGAGCGGGAACTAAGTTCACACGTGCCCTACCTACTGTACGTCTTTGCGTTAAAGAATGTTCTTTTCAGGTGAGCGAAGGTGTGTCCTTACAATTTACCTTCACCGCAAGAATCCTTAATGACGCATGTCAAGTTTCGAATTTGGCAGCGATGTGATCATACTGTACCATCATATCATCATCACCATAACCGACGATCGCTGACTATAAATTCAAAATTAAGCAAAGTTTCTGATATTTGTAACAAAATTACCTCAACTAGACATTTTTTTGGATTTCTCTGATGTATTTAATTACAATTTATTTCATTTATAAAAATGATAGAAAAGACCCAGTAAAAAAAACAAAGGGAGAGAGAAAATATATATTACAAAATGGTTCGCTTATACATTCTTTTTCATTTAATACACAAAAACGTACATTACCCACACAATCATAATTTACAGGAATTGACCACCAGGATTTGTGGCAGGACCACAATGAAACTGAAACGCCTGGTTTTAGACCACAATAATTCATTAGTATGGTGTAGGGCCTCCTTTTGCAGCCAATACAGCATCAGTTCGTCTTGATAATGTCAGATAAAAGTCCTGCACAGTAGCCAGAAGGATTTTGAGCCATTCTTCTTGCAGAATAGTGGCCAAGTCACTACGTGATGGTGGAGGAAAACGTTTCCTGACCCAAAGTGGCTCTATAATATTTAGATCTGGTGACTGTGCAGGCCTTGGGAGATGTTTAACTTCTCTTTCATGTTCATCAAAACACTCTGTCACCAGTCTTGCTGTGTGTCTTGGTGCATTATCATCCACCGCCTTCACGATACAATGTTTGAACCATTGGGTGCACATGGACCTCCAGAATGGTTCGGTAGTCCTTGGCAGTGACTCGCCCATCTAGCACAAGTATTGGGCCCAGGGAATGCCATGATATTGCAGCCCAA
Source organism: Clarias laeviceps (assembly GCA_030014305.1). Lineage (NCBI taxonomy): Eukaryota > Metazoa > Chordata > Actinopteri > Siluriformes > Clariidae > Clarias > Clarias laeviceps. The sequence goes on along the minus strand of JAQMYJ010000006.1, from coordinate 5,817,237 downwards.
ACCATCACTGATCCACCACCATGCTTCACTCTGGGCATGCAATAGTCTGGGTGGTACACTTCTTTGGGGCTTTTTCCACACCGTAACTCTCCCGGATATGGGAAAGACAGTGAAGGTGGACTCATCGGAGAACAATACATGTTTCAGATTGTCCACAGCCCAAGGTTTTCGCTGCTGGCATCATTAAAACCGATATTTAGCATTGGCACGAGTGACCAAAGGTTTGGATATAGCAGCCCGGCCGTGTACATTGGCCAATGGTCAAATTTAGCTATGAAACCTCCAACACTAAATTGGCCAGTGTTTCAGTTTTGTTGTCCAATCCCTGTAAACCATTGATGATTTTATATTTTAGTTGTACATTTTTTTTTTTACATGATAATGTGTTATGTATGTGTAATGTTATTTTTAATATGTTAATATTGTAAATATGTTAGCGTTTTTATAGTAACAGCTATATTACATGCCTGGCGAATGGTAGTCAGACTTGCTTCACACTTGCATGTAATGTAATATACAGTACATATTGTCCATTCAGTCTTGTCCGGCGCTTGGGGATAATGCTCTTCATGGATTGTGATCTTGTGTCAACTCTTTCAATTCACAGATGTTCTTGCCAGTGTGTGCCTTGATGGTGTCAAGCCAGTGAGTCCTTGGCCTGGTCTCCTTGCTCCACTGACCATTTCTAGCATGAGGTCTTTTTCAAGCGATTTAGTGGACATTATGTTTCCAAAATTGATCAATCGACTACTGACAATTTTTGCTTCCAGGGACATTTCAGGTTTTACGCGAATGACCACCTCTTTGTTCATCACATTTCCCATCTACGGTATGAGCCAAAGTTCTCTCCAAAGCGCCACAATTCAAAAGCCTCGACTTTCCTTCTGTCTGCCTTCTTCAATGTCCAGCTTTCTGCTATTGGGAACCCAATGGATGTCATGGAACTTGTATCTTTGCTTTTCCAGACCTTTTCGATGCTGAGAATGGTGCTTTGGCCTAGCACATTATACAAACTCTAACACAATGTTGCCATATGTTTTGGGAAATTGACCCTAAATACTACTGTGGCCAATAGTTTTGAGAATGACACAAGTATTATTTTTCTAACTGATGGCAGCGCTTACCTTTTCTTCTCCGGACAAGCATTTTTCCAGATGCTCCAAACGTTCGAAAAGGGGATTCATCATAGAAAATGACTTTAGCCCAGGCTTCAGCCGATTAATCTCTGTAAATTTTACAGAATATCAATCTGTCTCTGATGTTTTTCCTGGAGAGAATTGGCAATTTTTGCTACACTACTTGAAATGTATCAGTCCTGTGTCATGCCAACAGTAAAGCATCCTGAGTCCATTCATGTGTGGGGTTGCTTCTCAGCAAAGAGTGCAGGCTCATTCATAATTTTCCCTAAGAACACAGCCATGAATAAAGATGAAACAAACCATCTTCTGAGAGCAACTTCTCCCAACCATCCAAAAACAGTTTGATGACGAACAATGCCTTTTCCTGTATGTCGGAGCACCTTGCCATAAGGCAAAAGGGATATCTACTGTAAGTGGCTCGGGGAACAAAACATCAAAAAACTTGGGGTCCATGGCCAGGAAACTCCCCAGACCTTAATCTAATCGAGAACTTGTGGCCTATCCTCAAGAGGTGGGTGTACAAATAAAACTTCACAAATTCTAACAAACTCCAAGCATTGGTTATGCAAGAATTGACCGCCATCAGTCAGAATGTGGCCCAGAAGTTGATTGACAGCATGCCAGGGTGAATTCCAGAGGTCTTGAAAAAGTAGGGTCAACACTGCAAATATTGACTCTTGACATCTGACAAAAAGATCTAAAAACACTGAAGCAGCAGACTTTTAATATTTTCGTCATTCTTTAAACTTTTGGACACGGTTGTAGACATTGTGAATTTTCCTAACTTCAAGCAATGAACCATCCTAAAAAAATTCTAACTAAAAAATAACTATCATTTGATTACATTCATTTTATTATATCTAACAAACATTGTATGTAACTAAAAACAACACAAAGATTTCTTGCACTGACTTACCAGCAGTGGGAGGCGTGAGCATGCATTCCTAGACACATCTTTTCAAACATGCGGGAGGTGGTTTTGAAACCATTCTGGTTGTCACTTGCAGCTTCAAACAATACACACTGAATAAAACACAATGTGGTGCATAGCTATACAACAGTTATTCACGGTGGGATAGTAATACAGCTCCGAATGAAGCAGAGCGGTTTGGTTATATTTGAGGCAGAACTTTGCTCATGCATGCAGAAGCACTGGCAATGTCAACAGCATTATTTACAAACTTGCTTGTGTGCCTTATGTACATCTGGAGGATTAAGTGCGACATTAACTAGATCGCTGGTCAGAGCCAAAACATTCCTATCTGTTTGGTCTCAAATCAAATTAAAATCTTTAGTGATTTCATAAACAATGATGTGTGCCATCATTATGCTTTCTGAGTCACACATTGAAAACTTGGAGGCGTTCAAGTCAACCCGGGACTTTTGATGAAATTTCATGAGGATTCACTTAAAACCCAATTGACATTTACAGAAGATTTCAAGCAGATTACGGTGATGAGACTCTAAGCTGGAGTAAAACATTTGAATGGTGCAAAAGTTAAAATAAAGGCCATATGTCCATGAATGAGGTTCCAGGCCAAGGTGGCTCAGAGCCCACTGCAGTCGTTACCAGTCAATCCTTGAATTCCAAATGATTCATTTCCACATGCTTAAAGGAGTTCCTGGGAGGCCTGCATTTAAGACATGCAGCAGGCAGTCTGATCATGGCTCACTGAGAAAAAGGGATCCAAGCACTTACTGTAGGAAACACTGGGATAAGTGCATTAGTGTAGCAAGGGATTAGTTTTTACTCTCATAACTGTGTACTGTTATTCTGTGCAATCAAAATAAGTCCTGGTTTGACTTGAACGCGCCAAAAAGTATCTTTGTTTATCTAGAAAGAAAAGAAGACTGATACACAGATAGACAGACATTTAGATAGTTTTAAAGTCTACGAGATACTGTAATAATTAATGAAACTCAATTACAGTCTGTAATAGTTCATACAAGTATGTCAGTTCAGACAATACTAGTTTGTTTAGTGAAGGTAAATAGATGGGGAAATTTGTTAATTTTTAAATGTGGTGAAAAAGCGAGTGAGCATAAATTAATTGCAAAAATAAGAAAAAATGGACATTATTTTGTTAAGTTTATTCATTTTGATCAATTAAAGTAATATTTATTAATTTATTAGATACATGATACATGGCACATGCCTACCATAAATTTAAAATCGATAAATTTCAAACATACCAGACATCGTAGCATAGAAAAACGTGAGATGTTTGACATTTTTAGAGCACTGATTTATTGATTGTGCAGCACATGCATTATTGAACAGCACAACAACTAGCGTAAAAAAGCAAAAAACAAACACACACACACACACACACGACTCACACCGAAGACTATACAATGCTCTAGTGGAAACTGACTGACCAAGACCGGAGTTAGAAGAGAAGCTGAGCTATTATTTGTTCTCTTTGTCACCAGGTTTCTGACTTTCTGACGTGCGATAACTCTCTTCGTTTTATGCATTGGGTAGCTACTATTTTGCAGGGTGTTATGCAGACTTCAGGTGCAACGCCCAGCAAAACTTGAGTAAAGAAAAAAAAAAGTCAAGTAAATCCAATTATACTTATATTTTTTGTAGTTCGGTATAAATTTTGTAATTCAAATAAAATGATAAATTACAGAAGTAGAATTATAACTTTAACCATTTACAATATTTTATTCCCTGAATTATATCATCATTTGTATATTTTCTCAGTATGCACTTTCTAACATTGAGCAGCACAAGCAAAAGAGTGCTTTTACGAATACTTTATCAAGAAGTGTAGCTGCACATTCCGCCACATGCAATCAAACAAGCTCTTCATTTCCCTTCTAAAAACTGAATTTGTGCATAGCAGCAGATATTTCCATAATGACATCAGATTCAATTTCACAGCAATTTGATTTCAACCCAGCATTTTAACAGAATGGAATAACCAGCTTGCTGACATGACATGCTGCAAAAATGTTTCCTGTCATCTCTGTCTCAAGATTTTATATCAATATTTTAGTGGTAGATCTAGCTATTACTGTAAATGTTTCTACTTTAAATGCCAGCAATGCAAAAATCTGTAATCACAGACAGTAAAACTGGCACTGTATCAGTGATACCTGACAGATATCAGGCTGATAAGGATACAAAGCCATAAAAGAAAATTTGAAAAGATCAAAGACAAGACACAGAATTACAGAGATCAAAACTTGGGTATCGTCACTGTAGGAACTTTTGCTCTGCAGTTGCCTTAACATTGTTATGATTTTATGTATGTTTATTTATTATGAATGGTGGCATGATGACTTAGTGGTTAGAACTGTTGCTTTGCACCTCCAGGTTCCGGGTTCAATTCCCGCCTCGAGGATTGTTTCCATGGGAGTCTGCATGATAGTATACTTTGTGTATATTCTACTTTTGCATCTTCCGGTTAGGGTCTTTAGTAAGACTGCAAAGAAAGTTTCAATGTATTTTTACCAAGGTGACAGCTTGGCTTTGTTTGACCTCATTGTGCCGAAAGTCTGCAGCTTGATGCCTAGAATCCAATAGCAATTTAAAATCAACAGCCAACAAATCGATGCGTCTGTGAAACAGGTAGAAGGTAGAAACTCTGTTGGGCTTCAATGCGCAACATGATGTCAACATGTTTGAAATTAAACTTACAAAATCTCTGGCTTGTTCGCCCATGTTTAACGCAACATCTGCCGCAGTAAAGATCAACTGGAATGATGCAATGCTGAGACTGTTAAAGCCCTTTGCTCTCCTTTTGCATTTTTAAAGCCCTAAATTAGTTTAAAAACAAAAAAAGTCAACCCTTTCAGTCGGATAAATCATTTCTCATCGAGTAGCCTCTGATGTTTCAGTTGACTGTTCAGGGTTTTGCTTTTAAATCATTCATGCGACGCTTAGAAACATATACACAATTCATTATTAACCTTTAAAATTGATAAAGCACTAAAGCCGTACTCCTGGGAAGAATTTGTCAGCCCGAGCTGCAGCAACTAAGCTCATGTTAAATATTCTCTCATCTTCATTAGAGCCCATCAAGTGGACTAGAGCAAATCATTTTCTATTAAATATTTATCAAATCTGATTAAAGTAACTAGCCCTGACATGATTTGAATAATTATCTACACATTTACACAAAGTGTTTATTTAAACTTGCTGACTGTTCTGCAGCCTGAATATTAAATAACTGTTGACTTTTTTTTTTTTTTTCCCATTCATTTTTTTTCTCTAATCTTTTTGTCCCCCCAGCACAGTAGCATGGTCTGGTCTTAGAATAGCAAATGTAGGATCTCTGCTGTTGAAAACATTCATACATTACAACAGATTGCTCAGTTCTCAACAGATGGGTTTGGTGCATCAATTGATCCACTATCAACAGATCTATCAAATAGCAGAGAGACAAGCCAAACCCTGAACCATCCCACCATCCATAACTGAATATTGTAATTATGGCAATGATGTTCCTAACCAAAATATTCAATATTTTTGATGCGGAGAAAAAAAAAAAAAGTATTTCAGTGCACAGTGTAGTCTGAACAAACAGAACTTCAATGAAATAAAATAAAAAATAAAATTTGGTTGTATAGTTCTGATATTGGTATTATCCTTTTATACACAGAGGATTGAGCATAGCACGGTTTAATTTTAAATGGCACAAGATAAAGTGAACTCTATTAGAATAAAACACACATAGAGTTGTATTTACAAAGTAGGTTATAACTGCAATATTTAAAAAGGACCATAGTAACAGTAGTAACTTAAGCAATGTCACATGAGAGTGCTGTTGTACTGAATATCAGCACAGCTCCGAAGCAGTTATAGACCTAAGGGCGGCACCTGTATACTGAAGATATCACAGCTGATATATTCAACAAAACA
>JAQMYJ010000006.1:5767315-5796745 GCA_030014305.1 Clarias laeviceps | reverse complement strand
ACAAACAGGAAGTTAATATCACCAACCATTCCCATTTTATTAAGGTGTATCCATATAAATGGCCCACCCTGTACATTGATTTATGTCCATGTATAGGAGAGAAGTAGCATAATGTCCATTTGGATATGGATGGTTAACAAACTGGGCTCATCATTTCTCTTGCCTTTTTTTCTCCTCTTCCACTTCTCTACAGTTTACGGTGAACATTGATCCCATTCCAGGAGAAGAAACCCCATATAACGTTCCATTATGGATATATATCATTGCAGGCGTAGCAGGAATCCTCTTATTAGGCATCATCAGCCTCATCCTGTGGAAGGTACACACATCATGTCTCACACTGCTGTTTAGATCAATGTGTCTGTTAATCTCTGTAACTTATTCATGGTAGTGTGCTCCATGTTTCTAACCTTCTCACTTTAGAATTCAGATAGGAAAAGAAAAAAAAGTGCCGACATCTACATCTAACATCAACATAGAAATATTAGCAAATTTTGACCGCACATTGCTTTTCCAGATTCAAACACAGTGTTCAGAGTCAAACACAAATAAGGTTATTAAAGTGGAAACCCCAATTCACTGAAGGGGAAAGGTTGCAAGATGTGACAGATGTGCATTTGCATCTGGTAACGGTTACTTTCGCTTCAGGCTGACTTTATCTACGTACAATAAGCTTTGCAAATTTAAAAGGCTTGTGAGTCAATAGGGAAAACGCTAGTAAACAAAAGAAAAATTGAGGAGCTTCTTATCCAACATTGGAAGACCGTTATAACAAAGTTAGAACAATGTTGGGATTCTGTACAATGTCCGGACAACATTGTTTTTGAAAGTTAAAATGACTTTGATAAAATGGCCTTGAGATAACATTGAATTGACCCATACACAACCTCAAAACAACGGAATTGTAACCTTTATTTGTTGCATTTATGCCTATTAACATCATCGTCTGACCACATCCATGCCATTCGAACTGAGACTGGGATGGACACAACAGCTTCCAGTACACAGAGATATTCCGCAGATCTCATGTCACGCATCTCTTAGTGTTGTAATGTTCCTTCCCTATTATTCTACTGTAATATGGCGTTTGCACATCATCACATCCACTTTAACAGAACAGATTGTTAGCAGTTTTTTTTTTTTTTTCCCTTTTGGCTGCTTTCCAGTTTAATATTACAGTAAATTGCTGTTGTCCAGTATTGTTTTGTGCTGCTTGTTGTTATGTCTGCACATTTACTGGCATCAACAGCATGTTCTCTAATGGTCCCCAAGGGTTATGCACGAAGCGCTCTCACCAGAGTAACCAGCGTTTGAACTCCACTCAAGCTGTCGATTTGCTATCAATATTATTTTGAAGTCAAAACAGTTACAACATTGTGTTAGAGGCATTCTTTCAATTATCTCATCATCATGTACATTAGTCAACATCATTTCATCAAAGTAATTCTCACTCACTGGCACACACGCATACTTACAGTATTTGTGCTCATTCACACACTATGGGTAATTTGGGATTTCCAATTAGCCTAATCTGTCTTTGGATTGTGGGAGGAAACTCACTAAGCACGGGGAGAACATGCAGACTCCATGCACATAGACTCGAGGCAGGATTCGAACCCAGACCCTGGAGCTGCATGGCGACAGTGTTAACCACTAAGCCACCTGAAGTTATTCATCTTTTAAAAACAACCTTATACCAACGTTTTCCCAGTGTCACCACAACGGTTTAACAAGCAGAAATTCTAATAGTAGTCATGGTAGATATTTGTGTCCCATTTTAGAGTCCTTAGTGTTGCATGGTGCACATATGAGAAGAAATAGCTACTGTAGGTATATAGTCTTTTAATGTAACAGACATAATGGATCATCCTGCAGAAAAAAATCCAGTGTAGTCTGACTAGGGTTAGAGGGCCACAGACTGCTCATGCGCTATACAGTAGCTGGTTACATTTATGAGGGGTGTTCAAGTCAAAACGGGACTTTTGATTGTGCAGAATAAGACAACATTCGTGAGAGTAAAAACACCTTTATTTTTCTATATAATCCCAGCTACATTCCTTGTGGTATCCAAGCACCAGTGACATGCTGGGATAAGTGCATTAGTGTTGCAGGAGTTTCTATACAGAAATAAAGGAAGTTTTTATAACAATCATAACTGTGTTCTGTTATTCTGCACAATCAAAAGTCCCGGTTTGACTTTAACACCTCTCGAAAATTCAAATGTCCTCAAATCAGATACCCATACATGTTTTATCACACTAACACTGTCCTGTTAACTGTCCTGTTTTTTTTGCTTGAAAGGTTTACGTGAGTAAATTATTTCCAAAGGTTGAGTAGAGCTACTGGTCAGGAATTAACGTGACTCTGACCACAAAAACTATGATTACAAAAGTGCTTTCAGATGGTCAGATGGTTATGAATACTAACAGTGTTAGACTTCAATGAATGGATCCAATTCCGTGATCGTTCAGTAAGGTGAAGGCGTTTGATCGATGTTCAGCATTAATAAAAGATTTCTCTGGCAATTTGCATGACTTGGACTAATTAGCAGAGGAATGTATGTATCTTTAAACATACTGTACCACATTATGAACTCTATACAGTATATTGTTCTTTTCCAGTTTGTTTGTTTGTTTCGAGTTCAAATCCCATGAAAATGTCAGTGTTACCGGTTTTCTTAGATCCACATTGTGGAACAGCACTTCTGCACCATTAATGCGCCTGATAGAAAACAGAAGTCGTCTATTAATCAAATTCCGATCCATCGTCCCACCTTTCCTGCAGTGTGGTTTCTTTAAACGTGCCAGTCGAAGGGAGATGTATGAAGCCAAGGCCCAAAAAGCCGAGATGAAGATCCAGCCATCTGAGACTGAGAAGCTGACCGAGGACTACTGAGACCGTACGGGGCCTCCGTCGGCCCCATGGTGTCCCATGTTGGTGCGCCTCGGTAATGCAGCCACCGTGGAATCATTTCCACCTATTCACACTCTATTCCTATTTCCTTCACACTTTTTCCTCTTCTGACTCACACCTTTGCATTTAAGCACTCTGAACAGTCTGGTGCTTGCTTTTCTTGGATCAGAGGACTTTCTCTTAACACTATAAGGGTTATCTTTCTCACAGTCTCATTTCAATTGCTCAAACAGGTGCTTGTTTTGGGAACGGTACCTTTTTCAGCTAATTAATCTCTTTTTTTTTTGTGCACAAAGATTCCCAATTCCATACAAATGAAGCATGGAAAATAACACACAGCCTCTCTCTGAATGAGCTTTCCTGCCAGATTTTCTCTTCTAAAAGCTATTTAATTATCGTCCGCTCCAGGTCCTGGCAGTGAGACGCGTATTTAATCCCACGTGAATAATTTTGTAATAATTTTCCTCTTTCTCTTCTCACTCTCTGTTTCTGTTACGCAGTGTGGGTTCTTTAAAAGAGCTGTCTACTACAAGGTGATGCCTAAGTACCATGGAGTGAAAATACGCAGGGAGGAGAGGTACAAGTTGAGCAGGGCTTTCCAGCCTGAGCACGAGCTCAACAAAAAACTCTGGGTCACCAACTGGACAGAAGTGCAAGAATATTACTACTGAACTTGGAAAGCGTCCGCTCGGCTGCTGGTTTAAAGGAATGCCATGGCTGAAGTTTACCGTGACTAAATGGAACAGACTCTGGGGTTTTGGCTTTTTTTGGGGCCAACACTGATGAACTACATAAAGAACTGAGGACCTTTGGGAATAATGTTGTTCTTCTTGTTGTTGTAGTTGTCTGGTGCGATATTGTGTCACAAATCAACAAGTGTTCTGCATTCTCTTGGGCACATGTACCTTTAACATTGTTATTGATTTTTTTATTGAACCTATTGAAGAACATTTGCCCAAGAATAGCTTTTGTGTATTTTTATTATTATTATTGATATTAGTTTGTTTTTGTTTTTTTATGTATCACAGATGATGCTCACCCTCGGACTAACACTGTGAGAGACATTTCCGCAGTCTGAGGTTTAACTATGAATTATGAATTATTGTACAGAGTGCCAGTTTCGTAGCAAGTATCTCTTTTTTTTCTGCCCAAAAGATATCAAAGACACAACGACACTGCCTGGTAACGAGGCACAGTGAATTATAGCACAGGGACGAGTATCACACATCACTGAATTGATATTTATTTTTGTACATGTATGTACGTACAGTATATGACTAATACGAGTCAATACACTGGAAAATACATTGCTTTTTGTGTCTCTGTTAGCTTGTAGTGCACAGTGAGAGTTTAATTCCAGTTAAAACTGTTTTTTCTTCTTTGTCGTTCTGTGAAAGAATCTCTATCAGCTGTTTTGTGACACTGTCATTATGACCTGCTGTAGCAAATAGAAGAAAGTTGAGTAAATCATTACACTCGGTCCAAATCTGGCCCATGTTTAATATTATATCCATAAATGATGATTCAGTAATTTGTATAAGGGGCAGAGAGTACTTGTGGTTCTTCTTTTTATAAACGCCAGATATTAAAATGTTTTGTACATAAAGGTATTTGTTATTGCCTTGTTATTGCTTTTCCAGTGCATTTGACTGATAATGTCTTTACTACTGTATATGTTGATTTTTTTTTTTAATGTAGTGGGAAAGAAAATAGCTGTTTAAACTAGGTTTAATTGGATTTTTATTTTCTTTTAACTTGACACACACCTTCCGGCCAAAACAAGCCATCATTTCAAAAGGACCAAATGAATAGCCTGCATCAAACAAAGAAAACAACTAAGGAGTTTTAAATCAGTCACAATTTAACCTTCAACATACTATTAAATCCTGGAAGGATAGTGCTGGACTGTCAACTTTGCTGAAGAAATGTGGTCAGAAAAAAACATCATCAGATCTCTTAAACATTCAACAGTATAAATCAGAGCTACAGTATGTTTAGTAACTAAAGTAGAAGCATGTCCACGCTGTCAGGTTTGTGATTAAACAGCTGTGTGGGCATAAGAAAACCACTTGTTAGTGAGACCAGCGTTTATCAGACAAAAAAAAAGTTTTCATTTGCTAGGGAGCATAAAGAGTAAGTCATGTGGTCTGATGAGTTCTGATCAACCCTATTCCGGTGCATTGGGGTAAGAAGGGAAGCTCATGAATCGATGCACCCGTCATGCATAGCGCCTACTGTACAAACCTCTGAAGGCAGTGTTATGATCTGGGGTTGCTTCAGTTGCTCAGGTCTAGGCTCATCAACGTTATGTGGCAATAAAATAAAGTCAGCTGACGACCTGAATGTACTGAACGACCAGGTTATCACATCTATTAAGTTTTTCCTCCCTGATGGCACAGGCATATTTCATGATTCAAATTATGAAAGTGTTTCTGGGAGTGTGAAGAATCATTTACACACATGAACCATGCACAACCTTGTGAGTCATGATCAAAGTCATTAAAATGAAATCTTAGAGTGTTTTTTTTTTTTGGCCAGGCAGTGTATTTAAAAACTGAGTTATACATTAATAATGATGACTTGCTACCTTTTAACCTTTTTTGTATTTTACTTTTTTAAATATTAAGCTTCACAGACTATTTAAATGTACTGTAGCATGGTGGTAGCTCCAGGATCTATCCCATCTCTGGTTTCTTCTCACCTCTAAAAAAAACTTTCCAGTAGGTATTCTGACTACTGTAACTTGCCATACATGTTGTGCATAGTGCATTCCTTGAGAATGGAACCCCAACCCAGGTTTACTCCAGCCTCATGACCAGTGCTCCTGGACAAACCCTCGGATCCCCAACAACCATGACCAAGATACAGTGCTTTTAGGGGCAGTGGTGGCTCAAACAGTTAATGATTGTGGGTTACTGGGTTACTGATTGGAAGATCGGGGGTCCCAGCAACGCCAAGCTGCCACTGTTGAGCCCTTCTAGCAAGGCCCTTAACCCTTTCTGCTTTAGGGGCGCTGTATCCTGGCTGACCCTGCGGTCTGTCCCCAGCTTCCAGCAATTTGACCACAGAGATAAGACAAAAACAAAAATTGGAATATGTATTTATTATAAATGTATTTACCAATAAAATTAATCTAAAAATGCATACACAATTTGGCCTTTACAAACAAATCATCGAAAACCCACCCAACATTTAATATATTTTTGTACAAATAAATTACAACACTTGGACTTCTTCGTTTTTCTTTTTGCATAGTCAAACTAATTTGACCCGAAAGAAATTATTAATAAATAAACAAGGGTTTTGTTTGTAGTGAAATCAAATACAGGACCTTTAGCCTACATGTGTACTCTTATTTGAGCTCCATTTGAGAGATGGACTTCTTGTTTAGGCGCCTGGATTTCTGGTATTTGAAGGCCAGGAAAGAAGTGGAGACCAGAAGAACGATGCCCAACACAAGTAGAACCCACTGTCCAGCTACAGCTGCAGCTTCATCCACATTCAAGCCTAAGAAATCCACAGTAGGAATGTTCTCCTCCACAACTGCTGCTGTTACAGGACACAGGACACAGGACACAGGTGAGGCACAGAGTAAACAGAGCAGTTTAATGCTCAAGACATGTCCAACTGATTCCAGTTGCATCTTTTGATTTTACAACCACTTGAATTTTGCCACACACAGGAGGTTTGCACTGAAAGTAATGCTGAAGTGCTCACTGACAACAGTCAGTTAAAAAATAGCACATGTTGGTAGAGTAACTCTTCCTCTATACAAAGGTACTACACAACATAGTTTTTGCGCCATCATTGAACTCACTCATCTTTAAAAATCCTTTCTTTTAGTGGATGATCTCCCACTTCTTGGTTTGTCTCTAATGCTGGTTTCCCCATCTTTAAATGTCCTCATCTATCCGCGGACATTGCTCTTGTCAGTGGTGTTATTTCTATAAATGTTCTGTAGTCAAGTGGGAGACCATCAAAACTGTGAGAAAGGGGATTTTCAAATAGGATTCGAGGGCATCACTTAATTGCGGACCGGCCATCCGGATCTGGATCGAGTGACAGATCTATCTGGACCCTGATGCTTTTGTGATGACTGAGAATAATCAATATATAAGTAATCTATTGCTTCTTTCCTTGAGGTGGGTGTGCCTATCAGCGCAAATGGTTTACCTTGTATAGACAGAGTGTGCAAAAGAAACAGAAACAAAAATGCAACACAACACGGGTTACTCCAAGAAAATGAAAGTACACTATGAAAACTGAATCTGTAAAGATAAATGGACTGATCAATACATATTTATTCTTCCTGCGGTAAGTTTGAATCAAGTTTATCTCATATCTCATATCATGTGAAGCACCACTATGATACAAACCATCAATCATTAGAGCAAACATATCCTATATGGACCAAAGTATTCGGCCAAAGTTGTTAAGTATTTAATTCAGGTGTTTCAATCAGGCCCCTTATTCCCAGTGAAGGGCAATCTTTTTGTATTAATGCTTTAGCATACCAAGACATCTTGGACAATGTTATGCTTCCAACTTTATAGCAACAGTTTGGCAAAGGCCCTTTTCTATTCCAACATGACTGTGCTCCAGTGCACAAAGGAAGGACAATAAAGACATGGTTTGATGAGTTCAGTGGGGAAGAACTTGACTGGCCCACACAGAGCCCTCAACCACATCGAGCACCTTTTGGGACGAACTGGAACGGAGATTGCGAGCCAGGTCTTCTCGTCCAACGAGAATGAATTCCCACAGAAAGACTCCAAAATCTTGTGGACAGCCTTCCAAGAAGAGTTGAGGCTGTTATAGGGGGACCAACTCCATATTGAAGTATATGTAATTGGATACAATGTCATTGCAGGTTTGACCAAATACTTTTGTTCATATAACAAATAGTGTATCTGCAGCAGTCCGAGTGATGGTGTGTAAATTACCCAAACTGAGAGCCCAGAATGACAGAGCAACATTGTTTGTATTCCTTACAAATACAAGGAAATATAAAAAGTCATCAAAGTTTAAATTGTTCGCATGCTTAACGTAGTTACTAAAATTTACGAATGTAATTATTAACTGACCTACAATGACCGCATATACAGTATAAATATCTGAATCCTAACACAAACGTGAGAAATTTGGACTTCAGCTTAAAGAACATTTTATTGTCCAAACCTTCTTAAATTTTAATTCAGTACCCCTGGTACAGAGGAAGAGTAAGTCTACTAACACGTGCAATTTGAACCACAAATACAAGGAAAATCCAGTTAATGCAAAAGTTTTCCCCTTTTTTGCACTACTTTTTTAGTATAGCCCTCATATTTAATACTGATGTGAATGATATTGTGGCATTGTGTTAATATCAGGTGTGTTTGGGTAATAATATAGATATATTTTTTAAATAAATACATTCCAGCCAATCTTTTTTTTTTTTCAAACAAAATCAAACACCAACCATTTTTAACATCTTTATTTCAGACCAAATCATGACCATAATCTCTGTTAAATGATTGATTGTTTAAAAAAGCTTAAATGTGATTGAAATGTAAATGAGAACATTTAGATTTTTCATTTCAGCATAATTTTTCCCCCAAAAGTTGATTTTGACCAGCACATGCAGCAGAATTAAGCAAATTCATCTTTCACACGTACTCGTGGTTGGTGTCCAGCTGTAGTCGGGCCAGCCGAGGATATCCTCGTTTTTCTTGTTCTCCTGCTCTAGCCAGGTGGTGAGGGGCTGGAAGTACTTCATCAAAGCCTGTGCAGACATTTTGGGCTGGCCGGTGATCATGGTCATCGCCTCGGGCCAGGGCTTACTGAAGCCCAGCTTCATCGCATCACTAAAAACAAAGAATATAAAGAAAGTGGTTAAAAGTCTGTTCAGTAAACACACACATTGTAAAATTACAATTACAACAGCACAGCTGTATGTAGCTTGTTCTGCCCCACATGTTTGTGAGAGTCCAGCACTGTGTACAGTATACTATCATAACCAGTAAGTAATAATTATTGTGTGTCTGACCCGAGACGTTTTCCTGCCTCTGTAGACTTATAGATGTCGCAGGTGTGAAGAGGTCCAGTGTGACCCGCAGCTTCACACAGAGCTTCATGGAACTGGAACTGGATCACAAAGCTGACAAAGTACCTGACAGAGAAAAACAAAATGGCTTTCTCAGAACAATTTGTGCATATATGGTTTACAAATATTTTGAACTTGAAACTGATTGGTCAGAAGACATTGATTCCTTTCTATAACAGCAGTTCAAATTTCAGTTAATAGAGGCTCCCAAGTGGTGCAGCATATCATCAGGGAATCATGAGTTAGATTTCCAGGTCATGCTGCAGCCATCCGTAGCCAAGAGCAGAGTGGCAATCACATCAATCATAGTGACACTAGACAATCATGGGCGTCTGTGTGCTCATGTAACTGAAAAGGGTAGTTACAGTAGTGCTTTCCTCAACCATCTACAAGAGCCTGTGAGCAGCAGTTTGAAAAGATCTAGTCATGACAGTAGTTGTCACCTTGATGGGAGAGTTCCCTAACAGTGATGTGTGGAAATTCAACTAAAGCACCAATTCTAATATTTCTTGGTTTCTATAGTAACAACTTATACAGGGATATTAATAGTCTTGTATGAATGCTCTGCAATGTTTTTTATACGAGGACTGTCCAAGTCAAACCAGGACTTGTGATGAAATTTCCGGGGAGTGAAGACGTAAAATCGATTGATATTTACGGAAGACTTCAATCACCTTACAGTGATAAGACTCAGCTGCAATCAGCCATCTGAATGGAGCAAACCGTTGTTGATTATTTTCCCCATTAGTACCCATGTTTTATTTCCTTACTTATCTAACTGGTTATATACAAGCTGTTGCTTTGGAGGAAGTTTATGTGACCATGTTATTACATATTATGCGCTAAAACCAGAGACGAAAATAAGATATATTACATGTCATAAATTGTCCGGCCATATCACTGTACAATAAAAGGACATATGAGGGCCAATAAAACACTACTAAGTAGTAAACAGATTACTATGGTTAATCATGAAACTGCTATGATTATGTACCTGATGTAGGGCACGTTGGCCGGGATGTGGAACTTGGCACCTGGGTCGAAGTCATCCTCTGTGCGGGTTACAGGTGGGCACAAGCCCTGGTACTTCAGCCTGAGAGAAGAGATTGTAAATTTATAGCTGGTACATTACACAATGATGCAATTATCATCCTGGACAGTGTATTCCTTAATCTATAGTACACCATGTTCCTGATAGCATTTCTTCTCTCTTCACCTGAGATTCCACCACTCCTTGTTGTACTCATCACTCGATATCCTGCCATCGAACACCTTCCACCTCCACTGGTCCATCAGGTAGCCGAATGGCAGGAAGGCGATTTTATCCAGGGCAATGCTCATCAGGAAGTTTATGGTGCTTTCTGTGCACAGATTAACACCAGACATGATTTCAACTCTGCACAAGAGTGCGTTTTACACTACAACATTCTGAAGGGTAGCTGGGATGTAGAGGCAACTTAAAATGATGTTCATCTGTCACTTGTTTGCCAAGTCAAGCTTCAGCCCTATTTGATGTAATGTCCTCAAAAGGTCATGAAAAGCTTTTGAGACTTACCGTGGTTGTCCTCGACCTTATCGAGCAGACCGATGGTGTTAAGGTGTTTGGGTGTGGACACTGACAACGCCAGAACGTCTCCAATGGCTTCATGGAATCCCGGGTTGGCACCGTCACGGAACGAGATGGGCTGGTCCTTATACTGGAGGAAATATTGCACATGACCCATTTCGTGGTGCACCGTGATCAGGTCGTCCATGGTCACCACTGTACATTGCTTAATCCTGGAAAATCAGATAACAAGCTCCATGGAAAATCAACACATTTCATTAAAGGAATTTTGGACTAATGCTTCACCAACTGCAAAATGTTAATTCCCAGATGCGTACCTGAAATCTTTGCGGTTGTAGAAATCCCAGGCTGAGGCATGACACACCACTTCACGGTCTGCAGGCTTCGTCAGCATCGACTTGCTCCAGAATTCCGAAGGCATTGGTTCCAGACCCAATGACTTGAAGAAGTTGTCAGACTCCTCGAACATTCGCACAGCATCCCAGCCCTGAGAAAATACAAAGTCTCAGAGATTTAACCTTCTTTTGATTAATGTGTTCTCAAATAGACCACCATTTCTTAGCAAAATATCTGTAAATTTTTCATTTTTTAGGAACCACTTTAAGTCTGTGAGGGCCTATTCTGGGATCTACTGTAAAAGAAATTTTTTGGTTCACCTTTACAATTCAAATCTCATATTTAAGTAATATAAATGTGGCTTGAGCAGTCGAGAAAAAGCTCGAGTACCTTGTCTATCATGGATTGTGTGACATCCACTTGAGTGGCATCAGGGTACGGGTTCACCAAGTCCATGATTCCTGACCAGGTCTGTGCCCACATGTTTCCTGAGAAGCACACAAGGCAAACAGATAGAGAAGTTGTTGGATTGGGTTCATCGGTCAGCGCCTGTCCGTGGCGCGAGGGAGCCGAAGTGCGCTGCTGGGTTTTGAATTCCAGCGCCACTCATCCGTGTGGAAGCTCTGCATGTGTGAGCGCATGCACACAAACTCGCACATGCACATAGCTGTGTATTTTCTCTCTCTCACACACACACTCACTGTCACGCTTGACGGTTCTGAAAGCACATTAAATCCTGCCGTCTCTTTTGCTGCAAACAGCAACTGAATATTAATGTGCATTCACAGAAAATATGGAATACATATTCAGGCTCAGCTGTGACTCAAAATATGTGGCTTTCTTCAAAACAAGATCACAGGGCTCGGCTAAAACTAGGGCTTTTTATATGATTCGATTCAGACAGCATTTATTGCATTTATTATTTTAACTCATAAGTCATGTTTTTCAATCATAACCCCAGCCTTGCAAATCAATTCACATGGATAGTACAGCCATTCTCAGAGCTCTCTGGTGTCACTGATGTTGTGATAGAGGTCTGAACCAATAGTTTAAGTTTTATTCTTACCTAGTAAATGTGCAGGGATGGGCCCTTTAAGGTTAATGTGTTCCTTTCCATATTTTTTGTAGAGCGCTCTCCGGACGTACGTATGAAGGTTGAGATATAGCGGTTGCAGTTCTTTCCATAACTCCTCCAGATCCTGCTCGAATGTAGGTGTTTCGTACAAGGAGCGCCAGAAAGCACCATTGTCAGTGTGACCTGTTGAGGGAAGAATGTGCTACTCATGTACTAGCTGACCACAATTCCTAGGAAGCTTTAATTTCCCATAAAATGAACATTTCGCATTAATAGAGATTGGACCACATTTCTGATTTCACATTTACTACCCATAGCATCAAGCTTTACTATGGGCCTCTTTCTCACAAAGGCAGCCTTCATGTTGAGGCATTTACCGTTACTCCTGGCAGCTAAGTTGGCAAGCTCCACATATCTCTTGTAGCCTTGGCGCAGTTCTCTTCCTGAAACATTTCGCCAGCCCTGCCAGGCAAACAGCAGCCTGTCGTAGTCCCTGGACTCAGCCATGATCTTGTTTAGGTCTGGGGGGAAATTTTTTTTTTTTTAATCAGCTGTCAGACTGACATACCACAGCCCAGGTTGAATAATGACATAAGACTGATTTGAAGTTAAGTTGAATTTGCATCAGTTTAAAGGTTTTTACAATATCTTTTTCAGACTGTTTCATATAAAATATTTAGATATCATTTTAATGACATCACTCAGAAACAAGGAATATTGAAACTTCATATAATAACACACAAAATAACTTTGACTGTTTTCACATTTATCTGTCCTTTTTTCCTGAAATTGAAACCTAAAACTGTTTGATAAAACTACAAATGAAGGAATAATCATAAAGACAGAACCAAAGGATATACAAAACATTTCTGTAGGGTGTTCAAGTCAAACCGGGACTAGTAAATAAAGGCATAAAGCCAACTGACATTTACAGAAGACTTGAGCAGTGATGAAACACTTCACTGCAGTATAACATTTGAATGGTGCAGATGTTTTAATGAAGCCTGTTTATTTGTGAATGACAATCCTGGCCTGCGCTGTAGTTGTTCCCATTAAAATTCAGAAAGTGGAATGTCTGGTTCTTGAAAATCAACAAATAAATTGTGGCCAACTTGTGGAAGAGAAGCATCTGTCTGTAGGAACTGTATATACAATCTTTCACTAACACCACTTGCACATTACAGAATCTTGGCTGGGCACATCCAGCGTACAGTCCTGATCTCGCTCCAAGCCATTTCCAAATGTTTGAGCCATAAAAGGTGTTTCTGGGAGGCCAGGGTTTTAGATGTGAAGCATGATGTCCAATCATGGCTCCAGCGTACTGAGAAAACTTTCTTACTGTGATGGTAGCCAAGCACTAGTGAAGCATATTAGGGGAAGGGGTTTTTATAGAGAAGTGAAGAGGATTATATAGAGAAATAAAGGGAGTTTTTTCTCTCATAACTGTTCTGTTGTTCTGCACAATCAAAAGTCCCAGTTTGACCTGAACGTCCTTTGCAGCAAAGTAGCTGCAGACAAAAAGGTCCAAATCTAAAGCCACGATCAGAAAAGATGGAGAAAAAAAGATACAAAATAAATCTAAACTGTATCCAGGTGTATCCAATTTTGAGGCAGATGTACTGGAACTGGTACACAGCATTAAAAGACATTGTACTGATTTATAGACCAGCTTTTATCCTCCAAAATACAATTATAGTGTTCTTTAAATATCCTTTCTCACATAAACACAGCATGCGATGTTAAATCTTCCATCAACTTTTGTTGATTATAGTTTTATTTGTCCTGATTCAGTGTTTGTTTTGACTTGCTTTACTTTGTTTTTTCTCGATGTTCCCTGATCGTGTGAACTAGTTTTTGATCACGGCTCCAAAGCACTTCTAAAATAAGGGCATCAAAGAAATGCTGCAAATGTAACAAAAATATTCAGCTTGACGGTATAATCCATGAATACAAGTAATCGATGCCTACTGGACGATCTGAATAGGATAAAGTCAAGGTTTACATTAAACTGTCTTCTTATGGGGGAATTTACACACACTCAGGGACACGAACAGGAAACAAACATTTTCCATAATTTACATCATTCTCATGAATACTACATAAATTTGTTCATATCCATCTTGAAAAATGAGGCCCAGTGTTTGCATTCATGAAAGATGTAGAGAAATTTAACTCCTGCTTATGTAGAGCTTATGTAGAGCTACAGAACTAGATGCAAACAAACTTACCTGGATCAAGAGGAAGACAGGACCCATCTTTTTCACAGACTTTAGCTACACTGTATGTGGTCTCCATAGAAGCCAACAAGTCATTGTACTGTAAAGAGAGAGCGAGAGAGAGAGAGAGCGAGGAGGATGGATGAGATCACACAAAATCTCTGTAAACAGAGACCAGCACTACTGAAACAGAAAACAAGCAGGTCATCTGCATATATGAGATGGTCCACATTGGGTAAAGTTCTGCCTTTATTCGTCACATATACATTACTGGACAGTGAAATTCTTTATTCTTCACTTTACTCTTTATTATTATAAACTCTTTCTAAATCAACTTCTGGGGCAAAATATTAAATTGCTGCCTAATATATCCCACTGACATGCAGCTGCCTTTGCAACAAGATAATCAATGCTGTTGACATAATGTCATAATGTTATCAGTGGAGTTAATGAACTCAGTTAATTTCTCAAGCATGATAGTTTCCAGGTCTTTAGATACCATGTCACTATGAGCCCGTAGTTATCTAAGCTGCAAAGTTTGCCAGCTTTATCTTTATTGACTCGTACTAATAAAATGGACAACGTTGAGTCTGCTGATACATGTCATGAAGCCAATAAAACAGATCCTCAGGCTGGCATGTTTAATATGTTTCAGCAGGAATATGAGCCAAGTCACTTGCTTTGTTACTTGACAGCTTTTTAATAGCTCGATTCATTTCATGTAAATGAATCGTACTTGAGTTATCACTATCTGTTATTCCTGCTTTAAAGGCTAGACTGTTAAAACTGATGAACAGTGAATTATAATTCTGTCGCTATAATTCACAATATTGTCAGGACCAGAAATGCCTTCCACAGCTTATGTGATGTTAAAATGTTCTACTTTTGTTTAAATTATAAAATGTTTAAAATAAAACTAAATTTAATTTTCACTGTGTGCCTTAATAAACACAAATATTCCTCTGAAACTGTTCTTGTACACGGACTGGACTGCTAAAAATCTATTTTTTTGGCTAAAATCTTCCTATAAAAAAAAGAGAGCGAAAAAAAAAGTCCTTAAGTCCTGAGGACAACATTAAAGAAATACAGGAAAATCTGTCTGTTTGCAAGCACAATATGAAGAAATAACGAGTGGCTCAGGTCTTTTACACAGTCCATTAGTGTTATAGGTTCATTCCAAGCCTTTAGGATGTATGTATGTATATACCTCTATCAGTTCTGCATCAGGGAGTGCAGCCCTCTCCAGATCACTGAGTTTTTTTAGGATCCTTTTCACTGAAGCGTCCTGGAAATCAGTAGTGTCATACATGCGTGCCTCCAGTCCGTAGGCCTTTGTGTGTTTGGCCATGTCAAGATTTTTCTGTAGCTGTTTAGAATAAAAAATATGTGTGTAAAAATATGATCTTGATTCTAATGCATTGTATTCCAGAAGGAAACTCAAGCCTCACCATAATCTGCTTGTTTGCTTCATTGATGTCAGTGTTGTAAGACCACGACGCCTCAGTGTAAGCGTTCCAGACGTCCTCTGCTGTGGAGTTGTATTGAGTCAGGAAGTCTTTCGCCTGTGCCTCATCGGTTATTTTCTCAGCTGGGAATGAGGAACATGGCATAATGTGATCCTAAATTACATTCTAGTCATTTTTCAGCATTATACTGTTTTGCTTCAAACAATAATATTTTAAAATGCAAATTATTCATCTTTCTTTATGAGTATTGATACTAACATTTTTGTAAGCTTCTAGAATCATATGACCTGTAAAAATTGTTGCTTAAATTAAAGCATTTCAGTTTTTGGGAAAAGCATAAAAAGCAAAAAAAAAAATTATAATCTGTAGTGTCCGTAACCACATTGATATTCATTTTGCAATATCTTAATTTTGCTTTATAGAATAATACACTTTTTCAGGTTTTATGTAAAATCTACAGTAAATTGGCCAAGTTTCATCTGAATAACAATTAAGATCATTGAAAGATTTAAATTTTAAAAAGTTACGGACACTACATAAAAGGGCATTACATTGTACTTAGCAATTGTGGTGGGGTTTTTTATCTGGTAAAAATATGTATATGCATATTTACAACAACAAAAAAATTTAAATAAAATAAAAGCATGGATCGGGAGATAAGAAGCATTAAGTATTATGAAAAATTATGTTTCCTATCTGAAAATTCACTTTTTTAACCTAGGTGACACTTTTTAGCACCGATATCACGTTTTGACCGATCGTATTTTTATTACCCTTAATAGTACGTTAGGTAAAATGTGAGGGGATGTTTTGCTGTTGGCAGTAGATATTTAAATGCTTCCCACCCATGTTCATGAAGCTCACTTCCAGGATCTACATTGGCTCATAGACTAAAGCTTCTATGAAGTGACTAACAGGAAGCATATCCAAATGCATAATCAGTTTTCCTCTGCAGCTTTACACACTTTTGCGACAGCACTTCAACACACTTCTTTTATCATGTTTTTTTTTTTTCCATAAAATAGACTATAGCACTTTAAATTGATTAGAAGCCCAGGATGTACCAGGATGCTTACAACAGAAAAATGTACAGTATGTCACTATATACTATTGTTGAACTTTCTACATACCTTTTTTTCCCCCTACATCTTATTAGAGTCTTTCATTTCTGTAAAGTTATACATCTCATACTATCACTGTTCCATGCCCCACATGCCAGGGGATAAGAAGTACCCAGATGCCCAACTGAAAGACGCGTCTTATCTCAGACAGCTATTCTGCTGTTTCTTTTAGTTTGATGATGTAATTAAAACCAGCACTGATTTCTTGCACAAAAAATTCACTTATCTTCTAAATTACAATAAACAGATGTAAACTATATGGAACAAAAATAATATTAGTGTTACCAGTGAAATAGGCAAAATCTGAATAAATAAAACACAAAAATCTTTACTTTCCAACTGGCTTCGAGCGCAGTTCTACATACAACAGATACTAAGAGTGGAGTGATGTGCTATATTGCATTGTTAAATAAAACACTCTCAGTTCAATTCAATATATCCATCCATCCATCCAACAATTTAGGAACCTCTGCAGTTCAACTAGGGACTGTGGAGGCCAATGGTGACCATTGTATTTATTCCCATTTTCATGGGAATTATTACAGTAACTTCAGTCAACAATGCACATACATGCAATTTGGGAACGCCGGTTATACTGTGGGAGGAAACCGGAGTACTCGGAGGAAATCACAAGGAGAACATGGAAACTCCACACACACAGACCCCTGGCAGGAATCGAACCCAGCCACTGTAGGTGTAAGGCAACAGTGCTAACCACTAAGCCACCGGTATGCCGGTATATAGACTGCATAAAAAGTCATGAAAAACCATTTATACAGTATAGCATGACACACTACGTCATCTGTTGAGAAAGAGGTGCAGCTTTCTCTATAACACAGGCCTCTCCCAAGCACGTTTGTGAGTTTATATGCTACCATAAGCTACTACAATGTAGATAAAAAAAAGAAAACATAAAAATAACACACTCTCTGCTGCATTAAGTAAGCCAATCCTGGCTGTTTCAGTCCAGGTCAAAGAAATCAGCATGACGATTGGGAAATCCATAGCTGCAAATATGAGACGACCGGGTTTGGAGGAGGAAGCAGGATTTACAAACAAAATCAAATCACAACATGTACCTGCATGACATCAGACACACCTGTGAATCACATCAGGGTTGCCAGATTTGTAGTTTTAAATCCACATTGGAAGAGGTTGAAAATAAGATTATGGATGGGGATGATGTTGCCGATGAGGAGGAGGAATGTATCTATATTTTCTAATTTCTTATCATTTTATGGTAATTTGATATGTGCATATTGTAAAACTTAGTTGAGGTTAAATATTTAAATAGATTAATAAAGAAAGTGACGGAAGGAAAGAAATAAGAAATAGAAAGTGAATTATCTAGAAAACTATTATAAACTTACCTAATTTCTTCATGTACATAATTATGTGAATATTTAATAAGAATATGATATGCTGAAGCATAATGATATTACTGCGTCTGTTTTAGGTGATTTTTCATATTCCAAGTTTTAACTGGAAGATTATAGAATGATTTGCTGTATTGAAAATGAATTGTGTCTTGACACTGCTGATTTTCGGTTTTGTGTATTGTAAAACACCTAATAGTTGCACTAAGATCTTACCGATGTCTTCTGGGTAACCTTGTGGAACAGGAGGCATCCAATCAAAGTCAGGCCAGCCGAGTATTTCACCCGACTGCTTGTTCTGTTCCTCTAACCAGGTGGTGATGGGCTGAAAGTATTCCATTAGGGCACCGGCATCCATTTTGTTTGTGCCCAAAGTCTCCTGCAGCACGTCCATCCAGGTCTTTGACGAACCGAACTTCATGATTTTCCTTTTAAGCAATGCAGAAGAAAACTGTGAGCTCAAACAACATATTCTCACAGAACGTTCTAATTCAAGACATTTTGCATTTCTTGTTGCCTTGTAGTCCTTTGTACTAAAAAATCCTGTAAAAAAAAAGTGTAAAAAAACAAACAAACAAACAAAAATAATGTTGCTCTTTCTTGAGATACACTATATGGACAAAAGTATTTGGCCAAACCTGCCATGACATTTTATCCAAATACATATACAGTACTTCAATATGTAGTTGGTCTCCCTTTTGCAGGTATCCATTTGCATCCATTTTGTATAGCATTTATGAGGTCAGACATTGATGTTGGTATGTTGTTAATGCTGAAGCATTAAGATTGCCTTTCACTGGGGATACGGGGACTGAATTCAATAATTAACAGGTTTGGCCAAGTACTTTTGTACCTATTATGTATTGACAGTATCAGGCATTCTCGATTGGTACATACTCTAAAACAGCCCCGGCCGTGGTGGACCGGTAGATGTCACACTTATGCAATGGTCCGGTGTGTCCAGCTTCCTGGCAAAGCTTCTTGTGAAACTGGAACTGCAGGATGTAGCTCACAAAGTACCTAAAATGCACCAAGTAAAAGTGTATTGTGAGTTGGCTGACTATCCTGTAACAGCAATGATGAACAGATTGGCTCTGGTTTGAGATGCATTTGACCAAAAAGGTTTGGTTTTATATTGCACGGCAGTCAGACGTTACAGTTGGTGAATTTCAAATTTAGAAATTTCACCCTCTCAGGCAGGAAAAAAAAATGTTCTTGAGAGCTGCCTGTGGGAGGTTTTTACCTTATGAACCCTGTGATTTATTCAGAAAGCAAGTCAATACACATTGAAACCACTATTATGCACTATGCGGTAAGTACCCTGAGTGCCTACATACTAATAACACCATTTAGAGCACCAAGGTTACAGAAACCCTCATACTGAAAATGCACTGTAGTAATATAAGCTGTTTTTTTGCATGTGCCTGGTTGTTAGGGAAGCTGGTCAGGGCTTCCTGCATTGGTTCATGTGGAGCAGTGAGGGGAGGGAGGTATTGAGTTTTGAGTTACTCACTCCCCTTGGTGCTGAACGTAGATTTGAGGCTGATAGTAGTGAGGTAATTAAATAAATAGGAATAATAAATAGAATAAATAGCTTCTTATGGGGCATTACTCTGCCATTCATGCAAGGCAGATCTAAGATCCTAGTAGGCTAACTAGCTAAAAGACAGTGTGGACAACAAAAATCTGGTTTTGAACTCCATGGTGAAACCTTCATTACAGCAACACTACAGTAGTTTACCATCTCACCTGATATATGGAGTGTTTCCTGGAATATGATATTTTGCCCCAGGATCAAAATTTTCCTCTGTTCGTCTCACTGGTGGACAGATACCTTGGTATTTTGTTCTGCGAAGGATAGAAATAAGATTTATCATCACATTTTTATCAATAGCTGCTATACTATATCGTAGATTGGCTCTTTTGCACAGACCACTACAACACACCTGAGGTACCACCACTCTGAATTGTAGCGTTCAGGTGGTGTCTGTCCACTGAACACTCCCCAGCGCCACTGATCAATCAGGTATCCAAAAGGAAGGAAAGCAATCTTCTCCAATGCCATCTTTAACAGGTAATTTGTATCGGTTTCTGATAACATCAAAGCAGTCACTGGTTAAATCAATCCTTTTAGACAAATGAGTGACTAAGTTTCATTGATTATTTATATATTTTAAGTCCTTATAATTACCAAGGTCATCGGTTAGTGTGTCAAGCAGGCCAATAGTATTCAGGTGTTTGGGTGTTGATACTGAAAGAGACAGCACATCTCCAATGGCCTCATGAAAGCCAGGGTTGGCTCCTCTCCTGAAGCTGACTGGCTGGTCTTTGTATTGCAGGTAATACTCTACATGACCCATCTCATGGTGCACAGTAAAGAGCTGCTCCATAGTCACTGTGGTACACTGTTTAATCCTGTCATGGATAAAGGTAGCACCACATTATTATCCTAGACTTGCTTAATCAAACATTTGTAGCTCCTGTGAGAATACATTATTTGTTTTTTTGTTTTTTTATTTATGTGAATTTCAGTGCATAAATCATCTCACTGGTCACCTAAAGTCTTCCCGATTATAAAAGTCCCACGCAGAGGCATGGCAGACCACCTCTCGGCCATCAGTGGGCTTCTCGAGCATAGACTTTTCCCAGAACCGGGTAGGCATCTCTTTCAGCCCAAGAGAGGTGAAGAATTCTTCAGCTACCCGAAACATATGGGTGGCATTGTATCCCTGTGAAAATTAGATTCATTTGTCATCATCTTTTATTTGTTCTCCAGTAATCTTAATGCTCTTTGGGTATACCAACCCTTCCCCAGGATTTTGGCTCAATCTATCTATTTGATCTAACTAATCATTTGATTTTCTGGTTGTAGAATCTATGTCCCCTGGAAGATGAGATTGGACTATTAACTTACTTTAGCAACCATGGTGTTAGTCACGTCTACATTAGGCTTATTAGGAAAAGGGATCATCAGGTCATATATGTTGTTCCAGCTTTGTGCCCACATGTTACCTATAAAAAAAAAATAATAATAATAATAATAAAAACACAACAACAACACTTGCAAGTGATATCAGGATTTTCCTTTCTGTATGGAGCAAGCTGTAGTGCATTGTAGGAACTGACCAAGCAGATGAGCAGGAATGGGGCCTTTGAGATTGATGTACTTGGGGCCATAGAAGTCATACAGCTTGCGACGGACAAACGCATGCAGGTTTAGGTAGAGGGGCTGCAGCTGCAAGAACAGGCCTTCTAGGTCCCGCTCGAAGGTTGGAGACTCGTACCAGGAACGCCAATAAGCACCGGTGTCATCAAAACCTGAAGAGGGCACAAACATCTCGTCTCATCCTGGTTCTTCTAACATCCTTTTATACTTCATGCTCTCTCTGTATATACTGTAACATAACATGCTCACCATCCATAATGGAAGCTTTGTTGCTGAGTTCAACAAATTGAGGGTAAAGGGGTTTGAGTGGTCCTCCAGAGCTGTTGTGCCAACCTTCCCAGGCGTACAGTAGCTGCTTGTAGCTCCGGGATGTGGCCAAGATCTTTGTCAACTCTGGAAGTATACATAAAGAATGTGTGAGTGAAAGCTGAAATACGTCAAGTATTTGTCCAAGTCCAAGTTAGTTACTAGACTTTCATTCATTCATTCTTTCACGACAAGGTCTACAATTTCTCCCACAGTACGTGTGACATAGGCATCTTTCTAAGATGCTCATACCCAAGCTTTAGAAAGATCCCCATACTCAAGCTAAAGGCATGATCCCAAAGGGATAATCCCAGATAACCAATGTGGAATGGATGAAATGTGATTGCTTAGAGAAAACAAACATTGACTTACCAGGCTCTAAAGACCAACATTCTGTTGGTTTGGGACACACCTTTGAGGTGGAATATATGTTGTCCATCTGACTCTGAATGACATTGTACTAAAGAAAAGAATGCATAGTGTTCACAAACTGCTAGACTGATATATGTTATTCAGATCAATGTACTATATATCTCCAGTTTGGCGAATATACACGGCATACAGACTAACCTTCTCTCGTTCTGCGTCAGGAAGGTTGGCAGGTCCCAGGACATTGATCTTTTTGATAAGGGCCTTCAGCTTTGGCTCAGTAAAAGAGTCCATGAGTGCATCACTAAATAATTGCTTCGCCAGCTTTCCCCATACTTCTGTGAAACTTTGCTTCTCCAGATTTGCAGAGATCTGTTTAAAACATCATGCAAAATGACTATGATTACTATAATAGCTGTCTGTTTAGCTTTCTGGTGTGTTGTGAGTCCATTTTTAATCCTGTGCTTGTGCTTGATTTGAATTCGCCCAACCATGCATAAGATTCGCTCCACATCTGTGTAAATTAAGAACCGAATTCAATTTCTCAGTGTAGTTCACCATAACAAAGCAAACCAGACAAAATATTTACATTCTTACACTGAACGAGGTAAACATCTGACATCATCTGACATCTCTCATATCACATGAGCTAAATAGAAATGAATTCTAAATGAATTAGAGCCAAGATAAGATGGACGTTAAATTTTTTTAATGGACGAATCTCAGTGCCAAAAATAGTCTTATTCCTAAGAGTCTATGGTCAAAGATAAAGCTTTATAGTATTGCACTTCTGCTTCTCCTACACTAAGTACACAAAAGCGTTAAGCAAAAGAAACAGAAAAAATATTTGAATAGGTCAGAACTTGACAGCACAGTGGCTTAGTGATCAGCACTGTCGCCTTGCACTTCCAGAGTCAGGGTTCAATTCCTGTCTGGGGTCTGTGAGCATGTTCTCCCCGTGCTTGGTAGGTTTCCTCCGGGTGCTCAGGGCAAAGACATGCAGATTAGGTTAATTGGCGTTCCCAAATTGCCCATAGTGCATGAATGAGCATGTGAGTGTGTGTGCCCTATGATGGATTAACATCCTGTCCTGGGTGTACCCCTCATCGACCACTAAGTCTCCTGGGATAGGCTCCAGGTCCCCCGTGACCCTATATACAGGATAAAGCAGTATAGACGATGAGTGAGTGAGTTCAGAACTTGATGGCATGCATCCAAACTGTGAGACCCCACAGCTGCTTCCTTTGTTATTTTAACAGAGAAGGAAGCTTCCATAAGTCAGTCTTATGCCGTCATCATTGACAAGGCAAGACTTTAGATTTTTAAAGACTACACTACTTGTGTTATCTCAGTTCTCTTCACCACTCATTAACAAGAGGAAAGTAAATGACAGTCCATAAACATTAACTTTGGCCTCACGTTGTCTTGTTCTGGAGACCATATTTCCACATTCACGCCCATGTTCTTCAGCAGGACTGTCAGAGGTTAACACCATGTATTTCCTTTGACCTAAACGTTTGAGAATAATAAGCATGTGCATATTATCTTATTTTATCCCTTCCATGACCTTGACCTATGCATTAAAAAAAAACTGAGAGCAGATTCTCAAAACAACCAGTTAAGGAAAATAAATCAGTTCAACCCTTTTCATTAATAAAGTTTAATCCATGTTGTATACTTTATTTTTAGTATTATAGAGATATACGTCATTTTCACATTTACTTTTTTACTCCTTTTGCCCGAAATGAACTCAATGTTAGACCAATGCAGTAGTTCATCCGTTTTGTACTTATAGCCGATACCTGTTGGTCCATTATGTGATATTCAGCTTGTGTCATTTGCACTCGGTTTCACAGCTTCAACACTTTAAAGGGTGGTAAAGTTTTTAAAAGCCTAATTAAAAATCATTTTGATTGAGACCAGCAGGCACTGCTCTTTGATCTAAGCCACTGGTTTACCCTCCTCACTTACACGGATGAAATTATACTCAGCCTAAACAGAATTATTTTTGTTGTCCGTGTACCTTCCCTGGGGTGAGCAGTTTCTATCTGATCCGCTCCTGCTGGATACAAGTCATAAAAGATGTTCTACTCATTAGCACATTACAATTAAATACAGTGAAAAAAGACAACTTATTCATTCTGCTTTGTAGGTTTCCTCCGGCTACACCGGTTTCCGCCTACGGGTCCAAAGACATTGTATTGTAGGCTGATTGGGGTGTCTGATTGGGTGCATGTTTGTGTGCCTGTGCCTTGCAGTTGGTTGACACCCCATCCAGAGTGTCCCCTTTGTGCCCTAAGCATAGGCTCCAGGGCCCCTGTGACAGGATAAGCGATAAGAAAAATAACCGAGTGTAGCTATGTTTGATTGTATGACTCTCTATAACATGAGTTATTTGTTTCAAATTGCAACACCTGCTGCATTACAGACATGAGTGCTATTTACTAGGTGGATTAATTTATATGGCATGTATTGGTGGCTTAGTGATAGTGCCAAGTGGAAGGACTGAGTTCAATTCCCACCCAATGCCCAAACCCAGTGCCGGTTCCAAGCCTGGACAGAATGGGAGAGTCGTGTCAGGGAGGGTATCTGGTGTAAAACCTGTGCCAAGTTGTGTGCAGATCGGATGGATGATCAGGTACGTTGAACGAATGGCAAAATCGAGCATAATAAAGTCCTGTTATGCCCTTATGTTACATGGTACATTTTATCCTAGTCAGGTGTTTTGAGACAATTAAAACATGTGACTAGGCAGCACACTGGAGCTTTTACTAACCTGATGGGTTAGTTAATGTATTTATGATTTGTCCAATCAGACAGGCTACCACTGATCAGATGTTGTGACTACAAATATGTACAGTAACACTACAAGCCGTTTCGATTGCTGCGGTATGTAGGCGCTGGGGTTTGTTCCTTTTTCAGGGCTGTGTTTGTTCAGTACAGATTCAGTCCCACACCTCAGCCCAGGACAGAGGCGCTTTGATCACCTCATTTGATCTGTCCAGAACAATAGACATCACACCAGGCGAGCCCCAGGTTAGGCTCAGTGCACCGCATGCCTCTCGTCGGTTTGGCTCTGTAAATTTCAGCTTTCGGGAGTGTCCTGTCGAGGTCTAGGATGACGGTCTGAGGTCAGAGCGCGGTCACACCTGTTGGGTGTAACGGGGTTGGGCTGCTGCCCGCGTGCCCAGCTGACAGTGTTAACAGTGTTGGGACAGCTGTGTGGAAAGTGAGAGATTTTGAGAGGAGATGCCTGATGGGAGAGTGTGTGTGTGTGTGTGTGTGTGTGTGTGTGTGTGTGTGTGTGCTTTTTTAGTGGAGAAGGAATGCTAAGCCTCTGCCTCAGCATCAGCGTCCTGATGATTTTTGCTGCGCTCTATAAATCCCTATAGATCATGTTCACCCTTTCACGTTCAGTTTCATATATTGTGTAGGTGATATCTCTATGCGACTGCTTTACAATTACGCAAATAATCGACTTTTTATTCCATCGTACTGTACACTGATTACAGCATTGCAAAATCTCATGATCATTTTGTTTACTAAAATAAAAATAAATGACAACCTGCAGGTGACATTTAGCTCGCTCTAAATTTTCCAGGTTCTGGTTAAGTTAATCGTAGGCCCTTTGAAAGTGTTATGATAAAAATAACACAAGGAACCATAGACGTGCGTCATTTTATGGCCAGCAATTACATCAGGACGGTTTTAGAAAACAGACTGGAACCTTACCATGTGGAGGGCTATGGCTATAGAGATGGGAAGAGTTTCACAAAGCAGCAGTCATCAGCAGTCTGTATCTCATAATATAAGCTTTAAGGACTTGGGCAGCTTTTAAAACCCAGACACATGTGACATATCACTTAAAGATTATAACAGCAACCACAATGACAGAGCATCTGACATGCATCATGACTCATACCTCTTGCTGGGAATTCTCGCCTGTCAGGTTGGTTTTATACTCCCAGCTTGCCTCTGTGCTGTAGGAGAACACTTCCTCAGCAGTCGAGTTGTAATCATTCACAAACTGATCTGCCCCAGCCTCATTGGCCAGGTACGTCCCAGGCTCCCACTCAGGTCTCAGGGCCACCCCGGCTCCGACTAGGGACAGCAGCAACACTGCCCAGTGCATCGTGGGTTCGGTGGAGTGGAAAAAAGTGACAGGAAACTCCAAGTAAGAGTGCAAGCTAAGAATAAACCTGATGCAGAAGTGTGTCTAGGTGCCAACACCTCTGGATGGTCCTGGTGGTTCTCCTTTTTCTGTCTCTCTCTCTCCCCCTATCTATGTCTTCCTCTTCCCCCCTTCCCCCTGCCTATCTGTCCGTTATTCAGGCTTGGAATGCTTGCAACCGGCTGCTTTTAAGTGCCGTTTAACCCAGCCCACAGTCCTCCCCACACAAGCTGATGCGAAAAGGGTTCAATCCCTCCTTTCACGCCCCCTCCTTGTTCTCCCTTCTGTCTTTTTCTCCATCTCTCCCAAATGCTCACCTTCCTATATCAAAGCTCTCTCTCTCTCTTTCTCTCTTTCCATCCCTGCCTACCTGTCTGCCCCTTTCTGTCCGTATTGGTTAGAAAGCGATAATGGGAGATTGCAAAGCTTCTGAGCCTAAAAGCCCTCAGCGCTGCAGCTGCTCTTGCTGATAATGGTGTCACAGGCAGAAGATGAGCTGTGCATTCTGTGCTCTCACTCTTCAATCACAGCACTCAGGAGCTGTCAAACGTCTCATTCTCTCGCAGCTTAAAGTGGAAGAGGGGAGAGTATGGATGAGGGGGTTGTTGTTTTTTTTTAAGGGGAAAAAGCGATAAGGATGAGAGCTGGGAGGGCGCAGTGCGATTTCCAGGGGCAATTTTCTCCCTTAATGGCATTTGGACAGAGAGAGAGAGATTTAAACAGCTTTCTACACACATTAGGACTCCAGTGATCTATCTCCTATCTATCTATCCTTTTTTTTTGCACACTTGTTGGCAAGAAATAGCTGAGAAAGAGCAACTAAATTATTCATGGGGAAGGTTCCAGTGAACTAAAACAGGCTGTAACAATCCAAAGGTCTTCCTTGTGACACATTTACTGTTTAATCCTTGCCCTCACCCAGAGGTACTGTATGTAGTGTTGCTAGAAATTAGTTTATGACATCATTGTCTCTTAGTCCCTTGTAAAATTATATGAAGTAGACCAAACTTGGTCAAGTCTTTCTGCCATGCTTAGGATTATTTGTTGTGAATCAATCTCTGCACTGATCAAGAGGCAAAAATGTTAAAAAGATCAATAGTCTGATTCGGTTCACAGCTAGGCTTTTTCAATCTGTATTTGCAAAGCCATATGAAACACAACATCTTCTGGCTGTCACTTACAGAAATCTGTCTGTCTCTCAGCAACAGACTGGCGTGAGCTTGCGAGCAAAAGAGCAAAATCAATTACAGCGGAGAATGAACCACGACAATGGAAACGAGCTTCATTGTATTGGTTCAAATTCGCATTATAATAACAGAAATTTCAATTCTTGCAACACCAGTAGTCTGAAGGCAGTTTCTTCCCAGCGCTCAGTCGTGTTAGCGAAGGAAAAATAGTGTTACACAATCATGGCAGGTGTGCCAAAACCAAACCCCTGATCCCTGTACACGACTCGCAACCAGAGCCATCTTGATGTGGGAGTTTTTGGAGCTCAGTCCATATGCTGTGTATAGGGAATTTCCATAATTACGACCAGTTGACTACATCCGTGAGAAATCTGTCTCAATCATCAAGAAAATTATGTTATCCCTGCAGGGGTTTTTTTGGACACAGAAGGGCAGTGTCAAAGCCAAGTCCAAGTTCATTTACTGAGCTAAAAGAGCTGCACTCCATGGGGCAAGCCTAAGCCTTTACATTCTGTCAAACAGACTAAAATCATAATTAACAACATGATCTGCATGAGGAATTCCGGTTTGGGAATATGCATAGCAAAGCCTTGTGTCTATGCCAGAAAAGACAGACAGGCAGCTTATACACCAATCAGAAAAAAAGCAATTACGTACTCATTTGATTATCTTCACGTAATTAGGAAAAATGTAGTTCATTTAATAAGAGTGCTTAATTTACTTCATGTAATAAAAAGTTATTATTCCAACTATTAGTCCACTTACTTTTTCCACTACCTTTCTTGAATGGTTTAATGAGTTGTCAAAACTCTTGACTTGGATGAAGATCAGGTCACATTTTATGAGAAATTAATGCAGAAAACCATGAAATTCCAAAAGGTTCACATACTTTTTCTTGCCCCTGTATATACAGACATGTTCAAAAGTTAGTACACCCTCTTCTTTAAATTCTATTTAGTTATTAGATTTTTTTTGGGTAATATAATAAAAATCATTAAGCAAGTTTTGTAATATAACCTCAAATGAATATCAACATACAACTTTTTTTACCTTACCATTATTTATTTAACAAAAAAACATATGGGCAATAATAAGTACCCCAGGATTCAATAGCTTGTACATGCACCTTTAGCAGCAATAACTTGAAGTATTCGTTTTCTTAAATACTTTATCAGCCCCTAACATCATATAATGGAGGAATTTTGGCCCAAAGTTCTTTACAACATTGCTTCAGTTCATTGAGGTTTTTGGGCATTCGCTTATGCACAGCTCTCTTAAGGTCCCACCTTATAGGTTTTTACACAAAACATATTTTTTATTGAAAGAGAGGGGTGCTAACATGTGAACATGATTGTAAATCTACATGTGATGTTGAATTGGTTTGCATCACAAACACTACTCGTCTTAGAATGTTGTATGTTCTTAGATACATCTTAGAATGTATTCAAGAGGTGTGATGTGACAGTACACATATAGGTCATAACATATTATATATAACATTACATATATACTGTACATTATACATTATATACAGTATATACATATTATAACATATTATATATAATATGACAAAAGAATATTTGCATGACTGTTAAGTATATTTTATACACGGTAAACCCGAATAAGTTGGCAAAACGCAAAATATTTGAGGTAATCAGTTACATCAAATTTTTTAAGTAATGATGTTTACAGTTTTAAGTAAACGGAACTATGAGTTTTTGAGTTTGTTGTACTCATTCGTATTAATCGTCTTTACTTGCATTATTGAGTAGCGTATCTTTTTTTTTTAGTTG
This sequence comes from Clarias laeviceps, assembly GCA_030014305.1. NCBI lineage: Eukaryota > Metazoa > Chordata > Actinopteri > Siluriformes > Clariidae > Clarias > Clarias laeviceps. The sequence goes on along the minus strand of JAQMYJ010000006.1, from coordinate 5,767,601 downwards.
TTGCAAATCAAAGAAATTGTTGTTGGTCTTTCGGCTGCTCTTGGCAATTGGTCGCCACAGTGGACCATCCAATCCGCACACAAGCTTGGCACAGGTTTTACACCAGATGCCCTTCCTGACACAACCTTCCTATTTTATCTGAGCTTGGGACAGGCACTTTATTCAGTTGTTGGGAATCGAACACAGACCTTTTGCATTGCAGGCGAAACACCTACCACTGAGCCACCAGTGCCCTATTGCCCTGATGACGTCAGACACAAAACTGCTAGTCTGAAAGATTTTAAGT
>JAQMYJ010000006.1:5729454-5758363 GCA_030014305.1 Clarias laeviceps | reverse complement strand
GAGTCGTTTGTTCTTTTGAATCTATTGCACCGCATAGCGTCTATGGGAGTCACGTGACAACAGAACGAATGACTAGGACTAGAAGACTCATTGAGAAGAATCGGTCAATTCTGTTTCCTGTGTACTGCACTGCATAGTGTCTATGGGAGTCACGTGACAAAAGAACGAACGATTCGGACTAAAAGACTCAAAGGAACCTATTAATTTCGAATCACTCTCCGAGACTACTCATTCTTCTGAGTAACATTAAAGACTCGTTCAAAAAGAATGAATTGTTCATGAACAACCCATCACTACAGTGATGTTACTGCTATTAACTATTCCATCCCATTCATCTAGGAACGTCTATAGTCCAACTAGGGACAGTTATATTATTAACTATTACGTAACATAATTAAATATTTTAAAACATTCATTGTTCTTTCCATTTCCCTCCTAGTACAATTGGTCAATTAGCATACTGATTAATCCTGTATATACTTATCTATTACAGTAAACGTTTGCTTTAACAGTCATGACCCTTTTTCTTGCTGATTTGTGTTTTTTTTGGAAACGAAAATGTCTGCTGCAGAGCATATAGGAAGGGACTGAATTGCTAATTATGTTGACTTTTCGGGAGCAGATAGACCCCATGAAGAACAGTGGCATGGGCGAGGGAGTTGAAAAATCTGTTCCAAATCATGACAGGCTATTCTTTTCTTTACAGGTCAGGTGTAGTAAAGGAGGCACGGGATTGCAGCTCAGCAGAACAGCTTGGCTAGGTTTGCATCCAGGCATCATGAGTTGCAGACTCAGTATTTAGTTGCACCAAACGAGTTATTGGAACAGTCCCAGGTCCATTGTGCACACTGTTTTAACTCCCAAAATATGAAGTAATCTAAAAAGGAGCGAACATATGGGCTATCGCTGGGAGGTTCCTTAGTGCCCTGGCATGAAGTCAGAAAATGTTGCTCAGTTACAGATTACCCCCAGGTCATTTTAAACATGAACATAAATCATTTGTAAAAATTACCAGACCATAAAGTGCCATAAAACACTTTTTTTTTTTAAGTTTTATTTTAGGTTTCTCCTTTATTAGATTTATTTTTTTTTGCCAAGTTCTGTAACTTGGAAAATAACTGCATGCACTATATTTTAAAGAGGAAGAAAAATCATAAAAAAAGTCACTTCCACTGGAGGCACAGACGTGTATGGCCTCACACACAGAGGGTTCAACTCCCACCTCAGGTCTGTGTGGATTTAGTTTGGTGGGGTGTTTCGTGGGTTTCCTCCTGGTCCTCTGGTTTCCTCCCACAGTCCAAAGACATGCAGATTACATCAGAATGAGTGAGAGTATGTGAGTGGAGGGTTACTTCCAGTCACTCATTCATTCATTATACCGCTTATCCTGTACAGGGTTGCAGGAGGAATGGTGTGCAATGCGGGGTACACCCTGGACACGGTGCCGGTCTATCGCGGGGCACTTACATGCACACAGTAACATTACAGGCAATTTGAAAACACTATTTGGCCTACTCTGCTTGCCTTTGGACTGTGGGAGGATAATGGAGCACGTGTGGCATGGGGAGAACATGCAAGCTCCACACAGACCCAAATGTGGGACTCATACCCTGGACCCTGGAGGTGCAAAACAGCACTGCAAACCACTACAATGGTTACTTTCAAAATACATAAATATTACTCAGTTAAGGGCAGTACTGGAAGAATGTCTACTAGTAGAAAATGGAGAATCAGCATCAGGACAGATTACCTAGGGCCTAAAGGTATGCCCATGTGAAGAAGATGTGAAGTAGTATGTAATGATAGAGGTGGAGGCTGACTTGCCTGCGGACCAAGTAGAAGCCACACCTGCTAGTCCATTGAAAGCCAAAAACAACAAAATCAAGTTGGAATAAAATTCAGCACCCACACAAGCCTTTGTTTGTGACAGATGCATACTGTAGTTATGATCTGATGATCACTTTCCCATCATTCGGTCCAAATAGTACGCCTTTGTACTGAGTGTAAAAATAGAAGGCTTAGCTAATTTACTCACATTGAAATTTGCAAGATCATCAATAAGTAGGTTATACGACTTTGCAAAAAAAATAATCCTTTTCTAAAAATTCTCCATTCTTCATGGGCTCATATGGGACTTTACTGCAAGGATGAGATCCCACCAGGCTCCTGGGAGATCAAAGCAAATGAAGCCCCTATCTTCAGAAAGCTTGTGACAGGTCTATGAATCCTCAGATGTGATCCAAATGATGTGACGCACACCATTCATAAGCAAATTCTACAAGGCAGCATGCTGAACACTGAGCAAATGCAGAACTGGATGGAAATGACAATTCTGAAGAATGAGATAGGCTGAGTATAACCTTTGTTCTGAAGTATGGGATTACATTTTTAAGAAAGAATTAACTTCTTGAGCAAACATAATGGGTGTCTGATATTGACTAAACCCTGAACCTGGTTCATGCTTTGTAGTACCCCTGATGCAGGCCAGAGTATATTGAGGGCTTGGACAAGGCAGAACTTATGCAGGAGCTGAACTGACGAGTTGTGGTGTAGCAAATTAAAGTGGCTAATTCTAGTTTCTTGAAATCTGTCTTTCTTTTCAGGTGCTCTGGGCAGTAGCCCTGGCACACAGGACAGGCCCATCTGGGTTGATTTACATTAAACCACATTGGCAAGAGCTGCCCCATGGTCTACTGTATGTTTTAGCAAACATCTGGAGAAAAGGTTTTGCAATGGAAGTGTTAAGTCAATCTGCTTGTAATTCATAAAGTTAGCAAAGGCACACAACAGAGCCCATGCGTAGTATAGCACAGCATCCAAAGCCTAATGCTCTCCATGAAATCCTTACACTTTAGCACAGTGAACTCATTTGTAAACAGAAGAGTACAGTGCCATGTGTTGTTGAAATTTGTTTCCAGATGATGCTGAAGCTGGAGTAGAACATTGCGATTCAATTGTTGGTTCACTGTCAGCATGTTAATATCTCCCAGATGCAGCCACAGCTATAATAAATCAAGTTATGAGTTCCAAGGAGGATTCTGTTGAAGGGCATAAGCTTCTAGTGCTTCCAACTTCTTTTCTGAGATCAATGATTTCAGCTGAAGTCATGTCTGACTATACTTGAGAGACTTGTTTATCAAACTGTAATTAAAAGCCTATTAGAATCTGACAGCCAGGTGCAGCATGTTGATATCTGTGCCTCTAGTCAGGGGACATCTAGTTAACTTCCCTAGGATGGATGGTACATCACTAGGATAGCAGCAGACACGTAGTCTCTTTGTCCAAAGTTTTGTTGGCTTTTAGATTGCATTTAAAACCCTATTTCAACTGCTTCACTAGTACAAATCCTGAGTAATTCCGTTATCCAGAGATGAGACCTTGTTTAGTAGGCAGCCAATCAGGAGAAATTCTACAGTCGGGGGAAATGATCTGATATACTGTCGCTGGGAAAATAGAGACCTGCTAATCTTTAAACCACAGAGGGTATGAAAATTGGATAGGGAAATGTAGAGCGAGGAAAAACAGCCTTGAAGAGAGAATCCTGAAAAGTTAGCAAAGAGAAACAGGTCCAACCTCAGAGTGGTGTATTGCCAGTCTGGCTAATTTAGCAAGCTAGCCATAAGCAGTGCCTTAACAGGCTAGAAACACCTGCTGGTCGGCTTGACAATGTGGCATATGGTAGGATTGAGCAGAGGCACCAGTGTTAAGAATTAGAAGTTTGACTAACATGCTGTAAGCTCAACAGCAGACAGCAGGCATTATAGCAAGAGAGACACTCTTAGTATTAGCCATGCTTAGCCCTGCTAGTCAGGAAACTGAGTTTGGAAAGTGTATGGTGAGCAGGGGTTTCATAAGATGGAGAATGACAGTAAGGATGATTCCAGTGACCCCTTAAAAGTGCTTAGGCAATTAAAAAGGCTTGGCTTTGTGGAAGGTTGGGTAGATATAGAGTTTTAAGGTGCCCAGAATCTCTAATGGTGCCCGTATGGTGAGTAAAAACTACTCAGCCAACCTGGTGCTAAATATTTGCAGAAGAAAAGGGAAATAATGACTGGTGTTTATGTGAAATACACAGTCCTTAAGACATTTAACTATGATACTGTATGTACTACAGTTTACTATTGTATACTATACAACATACCATAATATACCAAAGTATTTCCATGTACATTACCATTGTAGCCACCATACGACTTTATAGCATACCAGCATAGGTACTGTGGCACTTTAGAAGGTACTGTGGTAGCACTATGGTGTATATCCAAGTTCTTTGGTGAATACCATGGTACATTTGGAGTCCCGCAGTGGCTACAAAAGTTAGGCAGATATCTAATATTGCATGTTTGTACACACTGTACCATACTACATATGTCAATACATACTTTTATTATGATATAGTACCATATAAGATACCTGCTGTAGTTTGGTAGCCACTGTGGAACCTAATAAGTACCATGGTATTTACCAACTATAGCAGATAAAATGTCACTGCAGATGTTACTATAAAAGCATGACCACTATCTTACATAAAAATGTATAATGTATTTTTGACAAGATCCTGGTATGCATTCCATAGTACCAAATTGGAGTACATGGTAGAACCATTTATCATAGTGTGGTACATGTACTATGTCAGGAAATAAGTATCACAGTACTCATATACAGTATATACGTCATAAATACAATGGTGCTTCCTGATTCCTTCCATGGATAACTGAAACCTGATTCCGTACACTTCTTGTAATAGCCTGAGTTCAGACAAATATCCATCCAAATAGCTCATGTCCACTGGAACTCTTTTGTTTAAGCGGAAAATGTTGATGAATTTCCTATCGTCTGTCTCCAGGTCTCTCTATGTTAATTACTGCTTCTTTTGATGTATGGGATGTACGTGACTCAGGGCACCTAGCCAAAAGCTTAAATATGCTCTCTTTGCTGATGACAAACAATATTTGTTTGCATGTATGTTTTTCAATCTCTAAAGGTTCGAAGGTCCGGCCGGTTAGATGTTTTAAAGTGTGGTGGATACATCAAGCAATAATTATTCTTCTTTTAAGTCATCTTAAAACCTGACACTATCTTACTATCTTAAGACACTTTGGAGATGTATTATTTATTAAACAGTATTTATTACATTAATTAGCCTGTTTAGCAAGACTCAGCAGTTCTGTCTGCCTTGTGGCCTTGGGATATCAAAGCACGGAGCCACAGGATTGTGTAAAGAAAGATAAGATTTCATTCATTTACAGTAGATTAAAGTTGATAGACTGGGCTTGAGCTTTTCTATCCAAAATCAGACCAAATGAATGAGTTACCATATTTAATTATATTAAAGTGGAACTATTACACAAAATTTATTCACATTTGATTTTAATTTGATTTTTTTTTTTTGGACACTGCTTATACAAGAATTAGAATTCACCCCTTCTGTGACCTTATACGAGATACGATCCTCTCCCAGCTTGTGGCTCAGCCATGTTGTTTTCTGCAGGTGCTTGGCTCAGGAGGAACTCATTTACATAGACACTGAAATTGCTCGTTTGGAAAAAGAGTGAAATAGCGAAGCATTACCTAGAGCATTAACAGACACACTTGGGGACCCCTTGAGACCCGTGTTAACCTAGTAGTAAAAATATTACTATTTTAAAAATAGCAAAATATGTGACCTTTAAAGCAAATGCAGAGATTGTACCAGACTAACTTTACATGACAATGTTTTCTTTGGTTTGCTATTCTCCTGCAGTTACTAAATGCTACTACATCAAAATATATGTCAGTACATTAAAAAACTTTATTGCACTGGGTGGGTTTCTGTTTTCTCATTTATGTCTGCTATTTCAAGCTTCAGATCACAAAGAGTCTAGACTCAGCGTGGGTCAAAATAACATCACACAGTTGCCCGTCCAAGATGAGACACAACGATCTTTGTCAGCAGCCGACAGTGGGAGAATTAATAAAACTAAGCTGAATATAATTATATCTGAGAAGAAAAAGGCAATAAAGATTTATGGCAATGAAATTTGTGGTTGTTCTTTCTGGTTAGATCATATTCTTTTTAATTATTTTTCTTTTTTTCAGTTCTTTAAGTAGGAACATAAACTCATTGACACCGATACATATATCTTTATATAATTTTTTTTTTTAATCCAACTAACTAACCTGCACTTTCAGAACTGTCAGAATGCATGTTCATGTTAATAACATTGATTCAAAATCTTTCTAACATAACTGTATATTTCTGTTTTATAATCAACAAATGCAATAAACATTCAAAGGGCATGCCCATGTGTTCCTCTCTATGACACACCCACTAGTCGACTACTACACGTGTCTAATTACAATTAATTCTTTGTAATGATAAGAATTTGCCCATCAGCCTCCAAGGGCAAATTACCCACAAGCCATTATCATTAAAAGCTTTAGGAGATAAAGTTAGTTCTGGTAGGGAATTAACGGCCCTTTTCAAAGAAAAAAACACTTATTAAAATTTATAATTAACTCATCATTATCAAACCTCAATCACTCATAAACAAGTAGATCTATAAACCATCCCAGCTTGAACCTAAAGGAATAAAAATAGCAGCAAATTATATCTTGTACACAGCTAAATCATTTACGTAAGGAGACAGATTAACAAAAACAGTGGTGTAACAGTTGATCTATCTGAAGAATCTAAATTTAAGGTACTGTAATCGATTTTTTAAATAGAAACTATAGTATTTTATATTCATAATGATAATATTATTATATACAGTATATGTAATATATATTAAATCTCAACAGCCAAAAAATTTTTTTTAAAAAAAAGACCCACAAACCCACCCCCACAGTTAGCACTAATCAGGAGCTCCGCCCCCAAACTAATGGATGCAGATTGACAATGCCATCGAAGAGCATCTACTCCACTTTTATGGAATTTAACACTGATTTGGGATTAGCATCAGCACATTTAATAATCAGAAAACTGTTTTTTTTTTTGTGCCTATTGTTGGAGTTTGTAGACATAGACAAATCTGAGATGGATACTTATATATAGTGCTCCAAAAAAATTAAGGTAGGGTACACATTGGATGGGGTGGCAATAATAAGAACACACACATTTTTAGACGTCATGTCTTACAAATTAAATAACCAGAGAACCCTGGTGAAACCAACCAAGCAACAGCATGAGGGCTCCGCATACAGACTAGAGGTGAGATTTGAAGCTCCATCCCTAGGGAAGGAATGTGACAGAACTAATTTCTAAGCCTTAAACAGGGCCACCAGTCCTATCCTGAGCTTGGGTTACTGGCCGTGCTTAGTTTTTAATGCATATGCTTTACATACACAAGGTTTTCCTAGGGGTTTTCCAGTTTCCTCACCCCCCCCCCAAATACATGCCAGTAGGTTGACTGGCTATGCTAAGTTGCTCCAGGTGTGTAGATGAGTGCATGCATGTTGTTCAGTGATAAACCAGGGTATAAATCCTTGCTGTATTCCAGCTTTGCACCAAATCCTGAATCCATTGCATGGCACGCACACATACACACACTCATTCACACACTATGGCCAATTTAGGAACGCCAATTAGCCTAATCTGCATATCTTAGGACTGTGGGAGGAAACCGGAGTACCCGGAGGAAACCCACCAAACACAGGGAGAACATGCAAACTCCATGCACACAGAGACGGGAATCAAGCCTCGCTGGGAATCGAACCCTGACCCTGGAGGTGCAAGGCGACAGTGCTAACCACTACACCACCGTGCTGCCCACACATATACAGTACACACACAAAAAAAAAAGATTTGAAAAAAAATAATAATAATCAATGAAGTAAAATCACAGTGGCTCGTGGCTTCCCTCTTGTGGCCACATGACAGAAGTACACCCCAGTTCTACATACACCTTATTTAAAAGGGAACACTACATTTTGGTATCAGATTTAATCCAAATTAAAAACAGTACCTGTAGTTCTTTCTTGTTCTGCTGTCTCACATAAATGTAACAGTTTGCAATGGTGTGCAAATCTTTACTTCATCTTCCTGTAAGCAGAATTCTCCTGTGTGTGAGGATGCAATTTCCTGCCAACATGTCCATACACGCCGCCCTGCTTTCTGCCCCGAATATAAGCCAACTCGTCTCCCTTTTACCTGCGTCTTCCTTGAAGCTACCTGTATCTCTGAAACAAGCACTACCTCAACTTTCTACGACACACAGGATTAAGAATGAAGTACAATAACGCAGATGAAATCGTGAAGACTTTGGAAGAGGCCCCGGCAGCCAGGAAAGCTCTGCTGGACAACCACAGCAATCTCTACAAGGTGGCCGACTACTGCGAAAACAAGTACTCAAGCGTAAGTACACAATACGTTAGACAGGGAGGTGTGTTCATTTGTCTCTCTTTTAATCCTGGAGTTATTACAAGTGTCAGGAGAAAGGAGAAATGTCAGGGACTTTTCAAGGAAAAAAAAGTATGCAGCCTACTGTAGCTTCCAAGAATTTCAAGTTTTGAGAAAACGGTGTGAATGCTGATTTTGTAAATCTGTGTTAACCATGTTTGCACATGGGAAAAACGATCAGGGTCCTTTAAATGTTAAATTTTTTTTTGCCTGCAGACATGCTTTCTCATCTTAACATTTTCCCAAAATGGAAATCTGTACACACCCAAACAGAGCTGAGATGTGTAGGAGGCCTGGCCTGGGCTCTGCCCCCCAGAGCTCCTACTGTTCATCTTTCTCTGCATACTCTGCTTTACACTGCATGTTTGCACATGCCTTGTTGTCTCATTTTCGATCTGCAATCTCTTAAGTTTTCCCGTTCTGTAGTTGCACCATTTCTATGTCTTCAGAGCTCCTCTTGCAGCTACGCAATAATAACTCAGATGAGCATGATGGTCAGGCTAGATAATGTTGAGACGGTTCTGAGGTTCATGACAAGCTTGTGCTTGATCTTCTTAGCCAGTTGTGTTCTTGCATGCTTTCTATTTACCTCCTTAGAATAAAATCTAATAAATTGGTTTGCATGATTTTCAGCCCTATTTTGCCACCACAAAAAAAATATGCATATACAGTAAATATATAATGTGCAAAGGTATTGAGTCAGCCTTATTTCTTCACCTAAACTAAATTTAAGTAAACTTAATTGAATTACAGTACTTAGTTTAAATGGTTTTATGGGCAGCATTAAGGGCAGCATTAAGGGCAGCACAGTGGCTGAGTGGTTAGAACTGTCGCCTTGCACCTCCTGGGTTCAGGTTCGATTCCTGCCTCGGGTCTGTGTGTATTGAGTTTGCATGTTCTCCCCGTGCTTGGTGGGTTTCCTCCTGGTTCTCTCCCACAGTCCAAAGATATGCAGATTAGGGTAACTGGTGTTCCCAAATTGCCAGTACAAGTGTATGTGTCCTGCGATGGATTGGCATCCCGCCTCGTACTCTAAGTCTCCTGGGATAGGCTCCAGCCGCCCGTACACAGGATAACAAGTTGTATCTTTTGGCAGGCTGCAAAGTGTCTAAAGGTACAATTTAAAAATTGATTGTTTATGCAACCTCATTTCCCCTCTCGTCTGTTTCAACCACTCAGCATTCAGCATTACCAGTATACTAATCACCGGCCTGATCATCTGTCATCATCTGCAACTGTTTTTTTTATCCTTGAATGATTTATAGATGACGGTGAGGCTTAATAGAAAAAAAAAGTCTGAAACTGGTCAAGTACAGGGACTGGACTGTAAATGAGAGACAAAACGTCCTTCAGGAAGTGTAGGATATAGTGAAGAAAGTCTGGATATTTGGAAGTAAATTATGAATTAATGAGGGGGCTCAAGACTTTTGCAAAGTACTGTATATTGATTTGTGACTTGAGATTTTATTTATCTTATTTAGTTTTGATCGATTTATTTGATTGATTGAGTGCTGTTCCAAAAGCTTGCACTGTATTTAGTATAAATCCACTGCAGCCTGAAATAGTCTATTATCACTTTTTTTTTTTTCCTCCCCGTCACTAGGGGGCTCCACATTAAGGCTACTACTACCACTTAGTCGGGAGGGCCGAAGACCGAAGTAACACACTCGGAGGACAGCGCTATCCCCTCCTTCCGCTTGCGTGAGCTCACAGATGCCCCTGATTGGCTGTAGAGCCGTGATTAATGTGGGAGCACTAAGTACCTCTCGTCCCTCCCCTCTGAGAGCCAATCAGCTCTCTCTAGACCTCCGGCTGCGAGAGGTTACAGCATCACCCGGGAATCTAGCCAGCGATCCCCGGATGATAAGGCGGCACTTTTACCACTGAGCCACTCGAAGGCCTCACAGTGACATTTGTTTATGAATATAATTTCTGATTTTGAAAATTGAAGAGTAACCAATTTCATGGGAGGGCAGCCTTTAAAAGGAATGTACAAATGACCAAGCTTGTGAGAGGTGGAGGACAAAGTACACAAATCCTTAAAAAAAACATAAAGATACCATATAGAGAAAATATTACTCAAATAAAAGTTATTACATTTCTACCTGATTAAAATAAAAAGCAATCATCTTCACAATTACTTATGTATCAAAAGTATTGAGCTTGTATTAACTCACTGTAGCCTTTTAAGTCATAGTAAAAATCTCTCTCTCTCTCCCTCTCTCTCTCTCTCGGCTGTGATCATGGTGTTTTCGTTGGTGTCTGCAGTCAGCCCCGCTTATGATTTCAAACACCTGCTACACTGTCAGATTACACAATTACACATATTAGTCAGAAGGTGTCAATTTCCACTTCACACCCCTGTGGCCATGTAACACAATGCTGTGCAGAAAGGTAGTGAAGTAAAAAGTACAGATATTTGCCACAGGATGTAGTGGAGCAAAAGTAAAAACTATCCTCTAATAAAACTAATCAAGTAAAGTACAGAAACATGCAACTTAACTTAAGTACTTAATTATAGTAATAAACTAAATGTACAAAGTTACCTTCTGCTTGCGAAAAAGCTTTTCAGACAGTCCTTTGGGAGCTATTACTGCTCTCAGAGCACAAACAGTGCAAATTTTTTTTATTACTTGGTTACATTATATACTTATTATATTGTATATATAACTGATTGATGATATGCAAAATTTTGTGATGTCACCAGAATCAAAAATGAACTGCTAAGCTGCTCACTTTTATTATTAATATAATAAAATTATAAATATTTTTATTGTAATATTGCGTACAATTTTACTAGAATGAAGTTTTCACTTCAGCTTAAAAATCTGTGTTTGTCCCATTTCTAAACTTTAGGCAGGAGACACAGCGAAAGTCGTGGAAGAATCCAAAGCTCTCACCGCTCAGGCCCTGGCCAGCGTCGCTTACCAAATCAACACGCTGGCAGCAAGTGTAGTAAAACTGCTGGACGCGCAGGCCGTCCAGCTTAAGCACGTGGAATCATCGGTCAACAATCTAAGCATGGTAAGCTTTAATACAGAAGGTGCGTTGAAGGAGATTACATTCCGGGGTCCTGGTCCTGTTTTATTATTATATGTAGCCGTTTTCCATTGTTGTTTTCTTTGAAGAAACCTCTGTTATACTAATTCAACTAATGGTCGATTATGTTATTCACGTTAAAACTTGACTTAGTGGTCTTGCACCTCCAAGGTCTGTGTTCGATTCCTGCCTTAGATCTGCATGTTCTCCCCGTGCTTGGTAAGTTTCCTCTGGATGCTCCAGTTTCCTCCAATGGTTCAAAGACATGCAGATTAGGCTAATTAGTGTTCCCAAATTGTTCCCTTCGTATGTGAATGAGCTTGTGAATGTTCACCGGAGGTCCCACCATGTTTGTAAATATGGGAATAAATACACCATAGGCCTCCATGGTTTACAGATGTTCCTAGATGGATGGATGGATGGATAGTTAATAAAGTATTAATATAAATAAATATAAATAAATATTAATAAAGTTGTTATGTTATGGATGCCAGGATGGTTACAACAGGATTACAGCAGCATCTTATATTTAGTGCTGCAAAATAAATCGCACAAAAATCTAAATCACAATATAGACCTGTGCAAAGATTTAATTGCTAAAGACTGTGATTTATTACAGTTAATATATTCATAGTTGTGAATTTATGTAGTATTTGTCAATAATTTAAGGATTTGTTCATTATTTTAAATAAATTTGAGTTGGTAAATGAATATTGACAAAAAAATCTCTATATTAGTCTTTTTGGTGCCAATATTTACTGTTAATCTAGTAAATATTTGAGTACATTTACAGTTGCACATTACAAATTAAATCGCAATTACTATATGTGTCAAAATAACGGCAAAAAGATTTTTTTGTACAAATCGTGCAGCCCAGCATATATCTAAATACACGTGTAGTTTTGCTTATCATAAAGATGTAACAAACTATTATTCTCTCATAATAGTTATTTGTTCTATGTTTTTTTTTTTATGATATGCTAAAATCATAATAGCTAAAATTACAGCTAAAATTGACTAGGAATAGCATGAATCTTTATCTTTAATATTTTAATTCAGGTTTTTCCTAATTAAAGAATTTCCAATTTTCAACTGTCCATCTTATGTTAGCCTGTGCAGATTGTAGTCTAATATTCACATTCTGAGATGCTTTTTTGTTTATCACGGTTGTAGGGATTGGTTTATTGAATCTGCCATAGGCTTCCTGTCAGATCTCTTTCATCACAAAATGCTCAATATTGCCGCTCATGGATGCATTTTTTTTTTTATACCATTCTGTGTAACTTCTAGGAACAATCGTGGAATTAGGAAAGTCACAGGAAATCTGCTATTTCTTCTCTTAGTTTGATGTAAAAAGTAGCTGAAGGTCTTGATCTCTTGCTGCATGACTATTTCATAGCACGACTGCCACATGGTCGTGTTTCTGCTTGACTGATGTGTTTTTTCCCCAAACTGTTAGCAAAAAAAATTATTGTCTTAACATTACATATCATTTCCCTTTACTGAAGTTAAAAGGCCCAACCACAAATCAAGCTCCGTCAAAACATGGGTGGCGTTGAAGAACTAGAACACTGGCTGCACCCCAGACCTCCTGGTCCAACATCAATGCCTGACCTCACTAATGCTTTTGTGGCTGACTGAACATAAATTTATTTATAACATAAACATAAATTGGTTATGATAACCAATAACATAAATTGGTTATCATAACAAAGTGGAATGGGTTATTAAAAAAAAAAACATGAGGTTATTTTGTTATTTTGCCATATAATGTATTTTTATAAATGCAAAACCTGTTGTTAATATTATTTCTCAGACGGTGGACATGTACAAGGAGAAAGTAGCGCGGCAGGAGATCGGTGTCCTGACTGCTCCTTGCAAAATCCCATGTGTTCCGAAGATTGTTCCTCCAGCAAGATCTGGAGAACCCAAGGCTGAATATGAGCGTGTCCCAATATCCTACGCCAGTCTAGACTCAGTTGGACATGGAGTCTGGGACAATACCAAACCCGTAGGTGTCTGTAGAGTAATTGTGTGCATGTCGTGTTTTACATGAAAAAACAATGCATACTTAATACAATGTTTTAATCTTTAGGCACCAAAGAAACAGCCTGAAGCTCAGACACCTATCCAACAACCAGTCTCACAAGAGGGAGGCCATCATTTCGGGTAAGTTGATGATTTTCTTTTTTTTGAGAATGTGCTGTAATGTGATAGGTTTGGTGTTTAAAGAAGAAAGAACAAAAGGCAGAATATACAGTTTTCATAGAGCCAAAATATGAGTTGCTGAAAATAAAAAGGTATTGCTTGTCTTGCTGTTTTCTTTTTATAGACCTGGCCTTGGTATTGCCGTTCCTCCACCTTCAGTTCCCAAATGGGTTGGTATGAAATCCACAACTCCTTCAGCCACACCAGTCTCCGCTATGTCACAGCCCCTGAGTTTCTGTGAAGATACTCCACCACCGCCACCTCTTCCAGCTTCTAGCGATACTGTTCCACCTCCACCACCACTTTTCCCACAAAGTACTTCAATAACTGAATCTACACCATCTTTTACAGACTTATTTTTACCACCACCACCTCCTCCACCTCCCGAAACCGAGTTCATGACTCATCCACCTCCACCTCCTGTCAATTCAATGCCAAGTCCTTCTTTGGGAGGTTCTTTGCCACCTCCACCACCCACGCCTCCACAGTATGTCTCCATGGCTTCACCACCTTCTTCATTTCCTTCTCCTAGTACAGGAAAGGGTTATTTGCCACCTCCTCCACCTCGCTTTATTCCTGGTGAGGGGAGTGCTTCTCCAACTCCTCCGCCTCCTTTTCCTGGACAGGGTAATGCTCCACCACCACCTCCTCCACCTCCTTTTCCTGGACAGGGTAATGCTCCACCGCCACCTCCTTTTCCTGGACAGGGTAATGCTCCACCGCCACCTCCTTTTCCTGGACAGAGTAATGCTCCACCACCACCTCCTTTTCCTGGACAGGGTAATGCTCCACCACCACCTCCTCCACCTCCTTTTCCTGGACAGGGTAAGGCTCCACCACCACCTCCTTTTCCTGGACAGGGTAATGCTCCACCACCACCTCCTCCACCACCTCCTTTTCCTGGACAGAGTAATGCTCTACCACCACCTCCTCCACCACCTCCTCTTTCTGGACAGAGTAATGCTCTACCACCACCTCCTCCACCACCACCACCACCATTTTGAACACCAGAACATACGTCTTCACCACTTATATCAAAGCTTCAACCATATTCTCCTGTATACAAATCACTTGCTAAATATTAATATAACATTATACTGTTAAATGTCACATTAAAATACCAGGCTTATTTGTACAGTATCTTGCAATAGCTGCAACAGGGTTGTGGTCAAAGGAACAAACTATAGCATCTGCTGAAAAAGCACTGCAACATTAGAAATGCTGATTGATTGAAAACTACACTATAAGGCCAAAAGTATATGGACACATGTCCATTGCAAACATATGTGCTTTTTGATCATTCTACTTCACAGTTAGCCCCCCCTTCAGTGCTTTCACAGCCTGTACCTTTTTCCTTCCTCTGGGAAGGCTTTTCGAGCATGGCTGTGAAGTCCGTTTAGGAACGAGCGTTACTAATCTTAAACGTGTTGGCACTGTAGCTCATCCTAAAGGAGTCCATGATGTTGAGGTCAGGGTGTAGGTTCTTCCAGTCCAACCTTGGCATACTATGTCATACTGGAGCTCACATTGGACACAGAGGGACCGTTATGCTGCAATAGCTTTGGGCCTCTTAGTTCTCCTGAATGGACATCTTAATAATACAGCAAAAAGATTCTATACAATTGTGCGCTTCGGATTTTGAGGCTACAGTTTTGGGAAGAATATAGATATTTGTAGGATCATGATTATTAAAATATATTCCACTCCTTGTGGTAAAAATATCTGGGATTTTGTTGAGCTTTACTAATATTGGCATTTCTGAAGTGTTGTATTATATAACAGAGATTTATATTTTAAATGGTTAACTAATAAAGAGGTATATCACACTGTAAAGCGTTAGGTGTGTATGTGGGATAAACTATACCATGACATGACTATTTTGATTAATTAAATGAATGTCTCATGACTATTTCATGTGGACATGTAGTATGTCCTGACCACTGCAGACCTGGAACATCCCACAAGACCTGCTGATTGGGAGTTGCTCTGACCCAGTCCTCTAGCCATCACATTTTGGAACTTGTCAAAGTCACTCAAATCCTTATGCTTGCCCATATTTTCTGTTTCCAAAACATCAACTTCAGGAAGAAAAGGTTCACTTGCTGCCAAATATATGCCGCCCACTTCCAGCCACCATTGTAATGTTGTCTCTGGGTTTTCCAGTTTCCTCCCACAGTCCCTTCCAAAAACATGCAGATTAGGCTAATTGGCGTTCCCAAACTGTGTGAGTGTGTGTGAATGTGTGTATGCCATGCGATGGATTGGCACTCCGTCCAGGGTGTTACCCGCCACATGATCTAAGTCTCCTGGAATAGGTTCCAAGCCTGTATACCGATATAGACGATGAGTGAGTGAGATTAAATCAAAGGAATGGGATTAAATAAAGGCATTTTCCCAAAATTGACTGGCACAACATCCAGGTTGTACCCCTGCCTAGTGTCCTAGTATCCCAAGTACCATGGAATAGGCCTCCCTCAACCCCGTACATGTTAAGTGCGATAGCAAATGACTGCGAGACTGAGTAGAAGCAAGTCAAAGTGTTCGGGTACCAACCAAACACCCATGGATACTTCCAGACATAACATTAGACTTAATGTTATTGGACCCAATGGAACAGTACAGAGTTCAGAAACGCTTTGGACTCATGTAGAAAATTATTATTACAGTGTTCAGATGTATATGGTGCTCAATGAGTTCAAACATTAATATAGAAATTATCTTCTATATACCAGAACATAAGCTTAAGTCAAAGAAGGACTGTCAGCAGTGAGCAGTTATTGGTATATACCCATAAGGTAGTTAGCAGTATAATAGATTGAAGAAGTGAGACCTTTAAAACAAGTGATTCCTTCATTAGCCAGATAAAATCAGTAGCCATCTTTGTTAATAAATAGGCATAAAACAAATGTTGTACAGTATTTAGGGGTCAAAGGAAAGTAGAAATGTACAAAGGAAGCAGCTGAAAAGAGGTACATAGACTCTACAAGACGCTTCAGTGAAACAGAACTGAAGGTCATGATTGAAAAAAATGGGAACAGTGGGAAGAGGAAAGAGTCAGAAAGATGGTCATTCAAAGGAAGATTAGATTGACAAGAAGAAAAGTAGGAGAGAAGAGATGATGATATCCAGGCTACAGTGTGGGCATAAACAGTACATTATTTAAAATGCAAAAATACAGTTCAGCAGTCGAGGGTTTGATTTGTGTCTCAGGTCTGTCACTGGTCTGCGGTGTTGGGTGTAACGCATTGCAAAGTAATCCGTTATTCAGACAGCAGTCATTCCCAATCCGTTAGTGTGTGTGTGTGTGTGTGTGTGTGTGTGTGTGTGAAAGTCGTCATACAAGCAACGCCCCCGATAACCCACCCTCCTCTGTTGTTCCTGCTGTTATACCCCTATCCCACCTATGCAGTTTGCCTATGCGAGGACCGACGCGTACTTACGGCCACCGCGCTGTTTTTTTTTTTGACTAAAACAACATGCATGAGGAATCACAAAGAAGTTTTAATTTTCTGCAATGGAAAAGTACTCGAACTAGTTACTTTTATCAGAAAGTAACGCTGTAATGTAACTGATTATTTTTTTAAAGACAGTAATTTTGTGATGTAATTAGTTACTTTAAAAAGTAACGTCCCCCAACACTGCTGGTCTGTGTGCATGGAGTTTTCATGTCCTCCCCGTGGTTGGTGAGTTTCCTCTAGGTACTCAGATTTTCTCCTACAGTCCAAAGACATGCAGATTAGGTTAATTGGTGAACCCAAATTGCCCATAGTATGTGTGTGGCCCTGTAATGATTTGGCACCGTGTCCAGGTTGTATTCCGCCTTGTGCCCTAAGTCTCCTGAGATATCCTTCAGGACCCCCACAACCCTGTAGAGCAGGGGTCTTCAACTCCAGTCCTGGAGGGCCAGTGACCAGCACAGTTTGTAATTCACCCACACCCACACCAACACCAACACCCAAACACACCCACTGAACCTAATAATTAAAAGATTAGTTGAATCAGCTGTGTGAGAAGAAGAATCACCAGCTGTGTGGGACACTGGCCCTCCAGGACTGGAGTTTATGTCCCCTGCTGTAAAGGATAAGCGATGTAGAAAATTAATGAATGACCGAATAAATAAATATGATGCTGAGAGAGGGACGAAACCATCAGAGGAATATTTTCCCGTCTTCCCTCCTTTAACCCTTCTCCTTCCCCATTTTTTCGAAATAAAATTACCCCTTTTCCTGTAAGACCTCGCCTTGTGCCTGTGTTGCCCCCCGTGAAAAAGCGCGAACCCGTTACAACATCAAATGTAAAACTACAAAGCTCTCCGACGATTGATTAAAGCGTATGCTCTTTAACTGATGCTGCCGCGCAAAACGTGATTTTTAAATGCATTTTGATTAATTTTTCAACACTACATTTGTAACGCTAGTAACGAAATGTTATTGACATTGGTAAATGTAATCGAATTACATACATTTAAAATGTAATGCGTTGCATTACTGCGTTATCAGGAAAAGTAATTAGATTACACTAACACACAGTAACACGTTATACCCAACTTTCTCTTTGGGGCAGCACTGCGGCGTAGTGGTTAGCATTATCGCCTCGCCAGTGTCCAGGTTCGATTCCCACCCACCTCGGGGCCTGGAGCTTTCATGCCTCCCTGTGCTTGGTGGGTTTCCTCCGGGTACTCCGTTTTCCTCCCACAAGCCCAAAAACATACAGATTAGTCTAATTAGCGTTCCCAAATTGCCTGAAGTGTGTGAATGTGTGGATATGTGTATGGGAGAGTCTGTACACGTGGTATAACCGGTATAGCGAGTAAGTGAGTGATATCTTGCTTTTTTTTTTATTAGTAAATGGGTCTGAACTGCACAAGTTTAATTATACGCCTGATCCATGCTCCAGTCCAGGCGTTGGCGGTAACGCACCATTACTGTTATGGTTACTGAACCATAAAAACATCAAGAAGAAGAACGTGATCCAAACGGAAGGCGTCTTTCGGTCATGTGGTCAACAAAGCCCGCCCACGTACTGGGCAAAATGGCGGCCGCCGTGCACGAACTAAACGAGCCGCGAATAAACTTAAAAGAAGAGGAAGAAGAATGCGAACTAAATGCGCAAGCAATACAGTTAAAGGAAGAACATTTTAATGACGAACTAAATGCGCTGTCAGTCAACTTAAAAGACGAGGAATATGATGAACTCAATGCGCCGCTGATAAACCTGAAAGATGATGAAGAAGAAGAAGAAGAAGAGGAGGGGGATGAACTAAACGCTTCGCCAGGCAACTTAAAACTAAACGCGTCCGTCAGACTGTTGGAACAAGTTGAGCCGTTAGTTAGTGGAAGGAAGCGAAAACGATCGGTTCCTACGAAAGAACGAGAAGTAATGAAACAAAAACGACATGACGGCAGTGGGAAAGAGCCGATTATAGCGTGTAACCACGTAGGAGAGAAGTTCTGCAGAGCTTCCAGTCTGTCAAAAGGTAAACACTCACACGCGCATGCGCATGATCCTGTGATCCAAGGGGGAAAGCTATATGCAAGCTTTAAATGTTATGTTTTTGACTACATGAAGAGAAATCCGTGCATGCTGCAGTGTACCCGTGGTGGTGTGAGTGGTGTGATGGCTTGCTTGGTGGTGTCAAAAAGTTTCGCCGTACCTCCTCCCTCAGACGCCTTCGAACCTGGCAGGAGAATTCGCTATGGACCTGCGGACAAATGTTGAAAAAGACACTGAGCATGTACTTGGAGATGATGAGCTCTTCCACTGTGAGGACTGTTGCTTTGCCTCAGGGTCGTACCCATACACCCAAGTAATGATCCTCGACACGAAGGGCAAGACATTCACGGCACGTTGATGGAGACTTAGACGTGATGTTCAGATCACTCTTGAGGATCGCCTGACTGTTCCGTATGACACACGGCAGCAGTGTTGTGGATTGTTCTCCGACGATTATCATGCACAAGTTTCAGAATACTTCCGCCATTTCTGCCGGTTGAGCTCGTTGAAGATTCTTCTCTTCAGGGACGTTCTTACGCTCTTGAAGCGTGTGTGCCACTCGAAAACACTGTGAATGACCCTTTGCAGCATCGCAATAAACTTCACCAAATCATGTCAAATGTCTCTGTGGTGGTAGATTTTCCCAGTTTCATGCAGAGTTTCACGTTCACTTCATGCAGAATTTCACGTTCGCTCTTCCTTCTAACTTGTTGTCCATGATGAATGGTCAGAATAGTACCAGCTCCCGTTGTACACAGGATAATGTCTTTTGGCACACTGACTTTTATGGGTCAGTGTGCCAAAAGGTCGGTGCTCCCTGGTGTGGTCATCATTTGGCATGTTGCAAAACTAGTCTCAACTTTTTGATACCACCTTGTAGTTAGAATGAGCAAAGTAGCTTTGAGCTGCATGGTTGTATTAAATGTCCAAAGTTTCCCGTATCTCTGCAGGTGATTCTAACAAGGAAAAAGCTCGTTTGGAGTATGTTGTTCCGTTTCACGGTATGGTTTCGGAGTACACTTGACCCTAAAGTCTGGTCCATTTCGATCAGTGAGAACACAATCATTCCACATTCCGCATTATTTATTACTATTTTGTGCATTGTACTCCGGTACGCTTGTGTATCGACACCCTCCGATACAGCAGGTGGCAGTATGCAACTACTTGGTTTGTGAGCCGCCATTAAACATGAGAAGACAACAACAAGGAAGTTAACTTTTGCGTTAAACCTAATATTGTTTATATTTTGTGGATGAATGTCAATGTCACACGACTCTGGAACGTTGCTTTTTGTGTTTTCACTGATCAAAATGAAACAGACTTTGGGGTCACATGTTTTCGGAAAACGATCGCGAGAGTTAATATAGAAATGCTTTAAAAGGTGTCCTCGAGAACGATACACATGCTTTCTCTGGTGTTGCGTTGGCTACTACTCTGATGGGTTATAGTCTTTGCTCTCTTTGGTGTGCTCATTGATATGCTCATATCTTTCTCTCTCTCACACCCACACTAACACTTCTGCATGCATAAATAAAAGAAAACCATCTTAAACGGTGACGAACAGACACACGGACGTTTACGAATAAACAGTGCACGGCCGAGGATGGGCGAAGTAGCATTCGCTGAGGCTGAGTAGGACAGTTTCTGCAGCTGCTCGTCTGCTCCAGATTCAGCCTCTAGTGGGGACGAAGCTGATTTTCTTAAAGGAATAGATCCTGCCCAGGATGTGTAAGTATACCGTTCGTGAAATATGGTTTGTTTTTGAGATAGATAACAAAACATGAAAAAAAACATCTCTTGGGTAGTAAATGAGTATGTTTTTGTACCAACTTTGTTTTCCGTTCTAGTTTTGCTTCTCCTAGTCTCACACTACTGTAGATTGATGATGTTCCTCACATCCTTACTTTATCTGCAAGAAAGAATCTTTTGCGAAGGAAAAAAAAAAAAAACTTACTTAATGTTTTACTTACGTTCTATGTTGTAGTGTTGAAGATGTTGGCGAGACATTGGAGACACTCAGAGCCTCCACGCACATTAAGGACGGACCCCAGTCACTTTGGCGGGTGGAAAACAGACAAGGATCCAGACAGTTTGCCTCATTTCCCCCCTCACCATTTCCTGCCCAACGGAAAGCCAGGTCTCCAATCACCTCTATCCACTATAGCCAAATAACCCACGCCCTCTGACCTTTTTAAAATGTATTCTGACGATTCTGCAATCGAAACGTTGTACAACACTGATAAAAATGCAGCAAGAAATATTGCTTCAGGGAAAAAATTCAAGTGGACTGAAGTCACACAAGAAGAGCTATAGTAATACCTTGGTCTCTCATTCTGTATGGGCGTTGTAAAGCTGCCAAAGCTCAGAGATCACTGGCGTGGCAAGTCAATCTTCCACGTTCCCTACCCTCAAAAGATCATGTCCGGAGACTGCTTCCTCGGCATCATCAGAATATGCACTTGAGTGACCCTGAGGAAGATGCCGCCAACGACAGGAAAAAGGCACGACACGCTGGATACGTCAGGATACACAGGATACGTCTTCTGTATGACTGTACAATGCTGTGTACCACCCAGACAAAATCCTTTGTGTTGTTGAGCGAATGGTAGCCACCAAATCCAGAATCAGTGCATCAGGAATAAGCCTGATAATAATAAGTGGGGAATTAAGCTTTGTGTGTTGTCTGATATTACTGGCTATACTGTAGATTTCAACATTTATTCATCAGGCATCTCCAATGTAACCAATGGGACGGGACTTTCATGTGATTTGGTGATGCGACAGGTGAGAAAGGACTTTCTGGGATCTGGATATCACATTTATTGTGATCATTTCTGTACCATCCCGGTAGTCTTCCAGCACCTTCACAACCTGGGGTTTTGCCTGTGTTGCTGTCAGACCAGCTGACTTGCTGCTATTCGTCAAAGAGAAAGTACTGACTTATTTTTATTTCAGCATTTCATTTTGCAGTTGGTTTGTTTTGTGTTTATTTGTTCTTTGGCGAATGTGCCTAACACCCTGTTTATAAAAATGCCTATATCTTAAAAACAAATGGATTTGCCTAATGGATAAATAAACAGACTAATGGACAAAATAAATTGTGTGTTTTTTTTTTTTAAGTATGTTCTGCAAGTGTTTTTACATTGATATGTGTAAAGTTGACATTTGTGTATTTTTTCTGTATTTAGAACAAAACGTTTAGAGGGGACAAACAACTATTTTCATTATATTTCATTGTTTATTGCACTTTTTTAAGCAATTATCTGGTTACTAAGCATTCGCTACAGAAAATCCATCCATGAAGTTTGTAAAGATTGAATAAATATAAAGCATATGAAAATGGTCCAGAAACTGACACCACAGCATGAAAATACTAAGATACACTCTGGAGGAATTTCTTCTTTGGCAGACCTCCGAACACCTTCACCACATCAAATAACCTAATGCCTCCAACCCTGATGGTTCTGTGTAATCTGTTAAGTTAGATCTCTGGATATTCCACGTACATTGTGGACTTGGGCGTCTCATGCGTCTAGTCAGTAAGTTCACAAAGTCAGAGTAAAACCAGACTTTTAAAATAAATGTACGACTGAAATAGTACTAAATCACACTTCTCAGAGTCAGACTAGCACACTTGGATAATGTGGGTGGGAGTCGGGCTACTCTTGTATTTATAACTCGGACACAGAAATCAGCCTACACACTCTGCGCATGCTGTACTGTTCCCAACCTGAGCTTTAACCTGGAAGTCGAACAAAATGTTTAACAGCTGAAGAAACCACTAACAAAACCAGGGTATCGTCTGCCTTCATATAACACCATAAACACAAGGGATCTCATTTGTACAAAAAATTAAGTCTGAAGTATGTACGAAATGTACAGCGCTGTAATGTTCTCTGTGTTCTCACTTCTCAACATGCTACCGCTTTGCTACTAACTAACTTGATTGTCAATTATTTTGATCGCTGACTTCACAGGTCAACTGGAAATGCACTTCTAACAAGCTGAAAGGAAGTACAGTATATCGCCACCTATAATAGTGAAATTGCACATACTTCAATGTATCAATAAATCGATTTCAGTGCCGTGCTTGAATAATCGGACAAGGGCAGTAGATCTATTAAATGCCATAGTCAAGCTATAACTGTAGCTTGAAGTAACTGTTACAACAGAACAGAACCATAGCAACTTTACCTAACACAAAAAAATAAGTAATATAAGTAAGTAATAAATAATTTATAAATAAAACAAGCACATATCAATATACAATGTCTGAGTATAAAAACTAAACTGTTCTAATCCTTAAGTTTAAAAAGTATAATTAATATAATATAATTATATTAATAAAAACTAATAAATATAATTTAAATTGACAAACCTTTTTAAAGAATTATTATTAGGAAGTCTCCAACATTTAGATTTATTGTACTTCTAAAATAAAAAGGACATTTCCCATCCCAAACCCACATGCATGAGTGTTCAAAATGAAGATGAACTCATTTTACTGTAGCATTTAAAGTAAAGAATGGATAATCGAGTCTGGTTAACAGGTTGTCCAGCTCACCATTAATAGACCAGATTGAAAGAAACCATGCAACTTTTTAATAGGTTGTGTCTGAACAAGAGGGAAAGCAATATAAAATAGAAATATCTCTGAAATGATATGCAATGGAGGATACGTCCGTATCCGAAGGATTGACTGCAAGATCGTATGAACTGGTAACTTTACACAGTGATGATCACGTAACACAGTCTGAAGTCTTGGAAAAGTCATGCAAAAGTCATAGAAATTTGTTTATTAAAAAGTTCATGAACCCTGAAACCCTGAACCATGCCACACAACAGTATTCCAGCCAATCAGCAGCAGGGGCGTGTATACACACGGGCAGTTTCTATAAACGTCAGACAGGAATCGTGGTTATGAGTGTCGCTACCTTGGCAATGTCTATGAATTTGGGGGCGGTGCTTTTGAAAAGAGCAGTGGATTTGATTGGCTGTTTAGTTCAAATACAACGAATATTATTTTGTCAATTCCAGACATTTAGATTTGTACAACCTTAATGTGCAGTATTTTGCACAAATTTGTAAAAGTCTTGTGTATTTCTATAAGCAATGCATGTTGTATTTCATGTAATTTTTAGCTTCTTTTTTTTCCTCCATACAGACGATCTGTTGCAGAATTTCAGCCTTTTCTACGAGACGGCAAACAAAGAAAAACAAGACGAAGGCATTCTTAGGCTGGTGAATCTCTCTCTTCCAAAAAGAATACGTGTCAGTCCTAACGCGGCAAAAAGGCCAAGGAACCTCTCGATTACGTACTTTCTACTACGTAAAGGCTCCATCGAAAGGGTTCCTGTCTGCAAAGCAACTTTCATCAGCGTTCTAGGTAGGTACAAAAATAATTCTGTATTATCTTTTTTTTCAGCCTTTCATGTATTTGTTGTTTTTACAATTAAAAGTGAGCGAACACTAATTCTGGCAAATATCAGAATTTTGAATACGATACAATCCCTTATTCTTTATAATGATTTTTTTTGTTAAATTTGACAGGTATCTCTAAAGACAGAGTGGCAAGAGTTTGTCAGTACTTCGCAGCACATTGCTCGCCTAGACCAGAGCTACGCGGAGGACCCAGAAACGTCGAGCAGAACAAAGCCAAGCGCGACAGCATTCGCCAACACATCTCACAATTTCAGTGTCAGGCCTCTCACTACGGTCGGAAGGACAGCCTGGGATGTAAATATTTGCCGAGTGATTTGACCGTTGCAAAAATGTATTCGCTTTTTAAAGAGCAACACCACTGCCAGATTTCATACAGCCTGTATTACTCGGTATTCAAGTCTGATTTCAACCTGGGATTCGGGCATCCTGCTGATGTGTGTTAAATTAAAGATGAAAAAAACAGCAGCAATCAGATGATGTGAAAAAAAATGGAAGCGGCCTATTTCATACTACACAGAATGAAAAGCTAGGAGCTTCGACGATGTGCTCGATCTGGCTCCTCCCACCAGATGTGTTTTGAAATAATGGATGAGACTTGGGATTATCTGAACTTCCAGTGAGAGAAAGCTACTATTCAAGACAGATCTATAAGTACGTGCATGGGAAGTCATTTTCCTCAAAACTGCCAGAATGACTTTATCTCATTTTGCGGCGAAACCCCTCATGTATATAATAATGTTTTTTTTAATGTTATTATCTGAGGTTGAAGTGATTTAATGTTCAATGTTCAGGGTATTATGAGCACTTTTTAGACTTTCATACATCAGTTAATATACACAGTACATTTACACAAATGAAATACACAACTGTTCTGTTTACTTTTAACTATGTGTATTATTTCCGTGTTGGATTATAACTGTCTCACTGATATGGGAGGCATCTGCCTACTAAAAAAGTCCACGGATTTTAAACTTCCAGCCCAGAGCATACTCGTGCTCAGACACTGACTGCTGATGAAGGATGACGAGATGGCCACCAGAAATGATGCACAGCAAAGGATCAACTGTAGACAAGTGTGTTATAATGTAGTCGGTAAAACCAGAACATGACACTACTGTGCTCAAAATACTCATACAAGTATCACACACTATAATTCCACTGCTATGTCAGGGTCACTGTTGTGCTAAGTGTGATGTAAATATCTTCGGTGGATGGAGTAGAAGTGATTGACACACTGTGAATACAAGATTATGTTTAAAATAAAGCTATATGAGGGTTTACACAATAAAATTTTTATATAATAAGTTTAGTTACAGTTAGTGATTTGTACTGCGTCATAGTTCTTTGATCAAAACCTCGGGTTATCATTGGTTTCCTCCAATGCAATACTTGCCCTTTGAATGAGTTTGTCATTAAAACAACATTGTTTTTTTTGGTTCCCCTTTGTTGTGTGGCTCCGTGGGACCACTGGTGTGTGCTGTGGTATCTGGCACCAGGAGGCCACCATGGATTGGGATTGTGTGTCCAGCACATTCCTATGGATGCTTGATTGGATTGGCATCTGTGGAATTTGGGGGCTAGGTCAACAATTCTTGGCCTGCTAAACCCTGTGAATGGCAGGGTGTGGATAACTTTCTGTCGTGGCCAGCGATGACTTTTCTGTAGAATTTGGCCTGGTGGGCTGGGCTTTGGTCCCTAAGGGCATAGATAGGCCCTGGGACACCAGGTGGTGGTGTTATTGCTGTAGGTTTCTTGCCTGCCATGCGGAACACAATGTCTAAACCCCAGTCACTGGATGCAGTGCCGGTTACGAGCCCGGTTAAAATGGGCGTCAGAAAAGCGGATCGCACCAGGCCAGTCTTGCAGTCTTGCACCCGTTTTCTGCATTAATGGTGCATTCACAGATATGCAGTTTACCCATGTCATGAGCATTGGCATTGGCACACCCCAATACCATAACTGATGCTGTTAACAGTTTGTATGGTATTTTTTCTCTTTGACAAAGAGGCAGCTGTTGTTTCCAAAAACTATTTAAAATGTTGACTCAAAACACATTTCAAGTGTTTCATTGTCCATCTCATATGAGACAGAGCCCAGAGAACTCTTTGACGCCTCTGGACAGTAATGATGTACGGCTTACTTAAGCCTTAAGTTGTATTCAGAAAAATGTGTTAATGGACTAAGGTTTACAAAAGTGTTTCCAAAACCCACATCATGACACCCACTACAGAAGCATTACAGGTTTTAAAGACAGTGATTTCTGAGCTATCAGAGATCATGCGTATTCAGAAGTGGTTTTTGGCCGTGCCTTTAACACATTGAGATTTGATAGGTTTCCTTAGACTTCTTGATGATATTGTGGGGAATGTTATTCTGAAGGTACTGGCAGTAATAATTTGCTGGTGTATCTGTTGGCAAATCCACAAGCCTCACCCCATCCTTGCTCTAGAAGGACTGTGCCTTTCTCTGAAACTCCGTGTATAGTGTAACCTAATCGGTTCTCCAGTTTTGAATCATCCCAACTTTTTCGAAGAATGTTGCAGCAACCAGATTTGAAATAAGTCATATTTTGAAATATGAGTAAAAGCGATGTTATGAACAGTTATGTGGCCAATTTAATAATCTACTTTAAAATAAGCTATTAATAAGCTACTTGCTTAATGGAAACGAACACCTGCATCACTCACTCGTTCATCTTCTATACCGCTTTATCCTGTGTTCAGGGAGACTTAGGGCACGAGGCAGGGTACACCCTGGAGAGTAGGGTACACAGAGCACACACACTCACACACCCATTCACACACTACGGGCAATTTTGGACACCTGCATCAATAGATTTTCATTAAAAAAACTAAACTGAATATTTTTACTGGGATTAGTCCATATTTTCACTGCTAAAATAACACGGCTGAAATGGTAAAAGTGAATTTTAACCCGCTGGAGTCGTTTTAAGACAAAACTTAATCTTTATGCGAACAGGGAGTGTATTGGTTGACGACGAAGGAACTACAACTTAGCGTAAACAAGGTGTAAAACATAGACTTTTCTACATCTTCTCTTTCCCATTGATTGTAATAAGATGAAATGACAGTAGATTTAAAATATTGTACATTTTGTACAATTTCCCAATATTTTATTTTCACCAATCCAGACCAACCCTATAATGTTGTCACACCAAACAAAATGACAGTTTAAAGAAAAAATAAGGGGTTCATCTTTGCTTCAACCTGAAATGATAATAATATAACTGATAACATTAAAGCTGACCAGGTTATTTTTTTTTAGCTTTAACCTTTTAACTTTTTCTACTCTTTAATCTCTTTAACCGTCAACGACAGGTACTAACGCTAGTATATAATATTGTTGGAGTGTGTGTTTATGCTAGGTGAGGTACAGAGTGAGTAGGTAGGTGGCTCCAGCTTCATATCACGTGTGTGTGTGTGTGTGTGAGAGAGAGAGAGAG
The DNA here is from genome assembly GCA_030014305.1 of Clarias laeviceps. Classification (NCBI taxonomy): domain Eukaryota; kingdom Metazoa; phylum Chordata; class Actinopteri; order Siluriformes; family Clariidae; genus Clarias; species Clarias laeviceps. The sequence goes on along the minus strand of JAQMYJ010000006.1, from coordinate 5,730,338 downwards.
AGAGAGAGAGAAAAAAACAGGAAGACTGGATGAAGAGGGGCAGCAGGGCAGGTTGGTTTCAAATCTCCTCAGTCCGTCATTAAGTCTCAGTAATAACCTCTCAGGTGTGTGTGTGCGTGCGTGTGTGTGTGTTTATCAGGAGTGCTGTAGCAGCGCCGCGCCGCTGTGTTTTTATTTCTTTACACCGGAGTGAGGTGAGACAGAGCATTGCGTAACCACGGGATGGACGTTAGCTTTAGCGTGTAGCTCCGTAATGAGCGAGCTGAAGCGGTGGTAGCTTCACGGCGCGGAGGATCCGGGGGTTTGTTTCTCGTGCTGAGTCACGTAGCAGATGTCGCTGCGGCGCTGCGCGGCTCGCTGCGGGTCTCCGGCGGTGCTGGAGCCTGTAGCGGGCAGGGAGCTGTTCGAGGCCTGCCGGAGCGGAGAGCTGGAGCGGGTCAAGAAGCTGCTCACCGCCGAGACCGTCAACAGCAGAGACACCGCGGGCCGCAAGTCCACCCCGCTGCACTTCGCCGCTGGTCAGTACAGATAATATACAGATTTAATATCATACAGATGTGTGTGTGTGTGTGTGCGCGCGCGCTTTGGTACACCTTTATACAGTGATAAAGCCATACATTATCTATCTGTCTATCTATCTATTTATTCATCTATCTATTTATCTATCTATTTATTCATTTATCTATCTATCTATCTATCTATCTATCTATTCATTTATCTATCTATCTATCTATCTATTTATTCATTTATCTATCTATCTATCTATTTATTCATTTATCTATCTATCTATCTATTTATTCATTTATCTATCTATCTATCTATCTATTTATTCATTTATCTATCTATCTATCTATCTATTTATTCATTTATCTATCTATCTATCT
>JAQMYJ010000006.1:5699654-5720653 GCA_030014305.1 Clarias laeviceps | reverse complement strand
CAGTGATCCAAAGAGCTCTGAGACACAACACCATCCATGAGTTTAATTTAAAAACCAAACATTTAATGTTTATGACATTTACATCCAATTTGCATAATAATTTGGAACGCGGTGTATTGTCATTTTTAGTGCTGTGAAGCACTTTGGTTCAACTTAGGTTGCTGTGTGCTATATATATAAATGTTGATTGATTGATTGATTGATCGATGTCCAATCAGTTGTTATCCTGAAACAGTTATCTAATACACATTATATCAGTGAGTCTCGAATGTGTTTATACCCAGAGGCAAGTGATTTTTAACTGTAAAATAAATTCCATGGATCCCCATCACGTATCGAATACTTTATTGAACAATTAATATCCCTTAAATCTGGGCAAAACTTTCACTTCAAGAACCAAAAACTGCATTTCTGCTTTACTCTGATAAATTACTAAAGATTAAATCACTTTAAGAAGGATGTCATCTGTTTCTAACCTAGTGTTGTGATAATCTTGTTGGAGTTCCTATCAGCGAGCTCATCTTCTCTCTCGCGCTCCTCCTACAGCATGGTGCCTGCGTGAACGCGACAGATCTGTGGCAGTTCACGCCGCTGCACGAGGCCGCGTCCAAGAACCGCGTGGAGGTGTGCTCCCTCCTGCTGAGCCACGGCGCCGACCCTACCTTCCTCAACTGCCACAACAAGAGCGCCATCGACCTGGCGCCCACAGCACTACTGAAAGATCGCCTGGCCTGTAAGAGCTAAACTTTGTGCTAGGGAACACCATCACTGCCTATCATGACAGTAATTTGACTGTCAGTGTATGTAGCAGGATTACTGATATTGTTCTCTGTCAGCTGGAGTAATTAATCATCGTTAGTTCATCATCTGATGGGGTTATTTCGCAAGAGCACAATCGGATTGTTTGATTATTGGACGATCGGAGTGATATGATTATGATATTAGAAAAGAATAAAATCACAGTATTAAATTAAAAATCTCTTTTATCAAATAATCTTTTGGCAAAAGCTTAAAAAGCAAAAAATCTGTAGTGTCCGTAACCATGTCAAGTCAATCTGTCAGATCCCATATGTCAATAATTTTGCGTTTTAGAACAATAAATTTTTTTAGATTTACGTCTTTAAATTGGCCAAGTTTCATCTGAATGACAGTTAAGATCGTTGAAAGATTTGAATTTAAAAAAGTAACGGACACTAACACTAGGTGAGACACATTTTATCACCAATACCAAAACGTTTTGTCCATATAGAAGATATGATAAATAAGGAATGATGAATACATTATATTTGCTTATTAGATATTATGATTTAAGAAAAAAAACTGTAGCTTTGAATGTAAAATCCCTCTGTCTGTGCTGATGTTTCCTCCAGATGAGTTCAGGGGTTACGCGTTACTTCAGGCAGCGCGCGAGGCCGATCTCTTCCGCCTTAAAAAACACATCTCGCTGGACATCATCAACTTCAAACATCCCCAAACCCACGAGACGGCTCTGGTACGGAAAAAATCTTTCATGGGTGCCCGTAAAGTACCTGTCTATTTTTTTTTCTTTTATAGCTAAACATCACTATCTTATCTTAATTGTAAATATGTTCAAAACGTTTGTGGACACCTGATCATGACACCCATATATACTTGTTAAACATCTCTTTCCAGATTTAATCCCTGTTTCGTTTTTATAAAGACCCAGGCTTTTACAGCGTGGCTGTAGGGAATTGTGATCAATTAGCCGCAAGAGAGACATTGATGTTAAGAGTGGAGGTGAAGGTGCTCAGTGGGGTCGAGGTCAACTAGAGGCGGCTCTTCTGGCCAGGTGAAGAGGGGGATTTGGTAGCAGCACAGAGGCCAAGAGTAATGCTGAACATGATCCTACCACCACTGTGCTTCACTGTGCTGATGGTGACCCACAATCCCAATTTCCCAATGTGGAAAATGGCCTCATCTGCCAAACTCGATATGCCTGCCCGTCCCAGTGACCTTGTTTGCCCAGATGCTGATAGAGATGGGGAAAAATCGATTTAGTTAAAATCCCAGTCAAACGTTTGGACACACTTTCTACTTCCATGGTTTGTAAAACAATGCTGAAGGCATCAAAAAATGCAGCAGTTCCGCTATGGTCCTACAGGTGGTGCTCTAAACTGGTCACACATTGGTAGACAGCACAGCATCAAGTTTGTTTAGAATTGTAATAAATTCTTTCAAAAATATATTTTCATCCCTAGATTTCTACAGTGTCCATATTAAGATATGTTTGTTTCTCGGCACCAATGAAAATTCTTTGATTTTTCTTAAAAAAAAATGTTTTCTTTGCAGCACTGCGCGTCTGCGTCACTTTATCCTAAGAGAAAACAAGTGTGTGAAATTCTGCTGAGAAGGGGGGCCAATATAAACGACAAGACTAAAGAGTGAGTCTCACACCTTGTGTTACTGCTCGCAGGTTTACTGTGTGTTATCAGCACTCATTACCACCACAGGATATTTTTAGACAGGCAGAATAACTAGCTGTTTTGTTCGAGAGATGATGTTTTGCTGTTATTATTATTCCTTTCACGCCCTGATACTAGAGTCTAGCTCTCATCTCGAAAATGCCACCCATATTGTTATAGTTTAGCTCTTATTCCATTATTGCAATAGTTCAGCACCCATACACCACTCGGGCACGGCCGAAAAGTCTTCTGCATAGTAAAGTTTATTACTGAAACATTATCATTTACAGTAATATGTAGCGTTTTTTTTGTCTGATCATATCTCCTTTATTAATGCTAAGGTCATTTATTTTCATGGATATCATACATAAAGATAACTCAAGTAAATATAAAATGCAGTTTTTAAATAATGATTTCATTTATTAAGTGAAAAAAGCCGTCCAAACCAATTTGGCCCAATTACAAAAAGTAATTGGTTCCCGTTGCTAAATAATGATCTGTGATTAACCACATTTTTATGGGTTATCGTTGTGTAATATTTGAAAAATAATAATATATGAAAAAAATTGTTTGATGAATTGAATCATTTAAGTGAGACAAATATGCAAAAAAGAAAAAAAATCAAGAAGAGGCAAATACTTTTTCACAGCACTGTACAAACCATAACAAAAAAAGTATCTAATTAGAAAAGAGATAACAGATTACAAACATTACAGATAACAGATGTCCTTTTTTTTTTTTTTAATTGCATCCTCTGCCTCGTTAACACTTCTGAGTTTTTTTTTTTTCTCTCCTTCATTTCCAGCCTCCTGACGCCGCTGCACCTCGCTGCTGAGATGTCCCACAATGACATCATCGAACTGTTAATCAAACACGAAGCCAAAGTAAGCACACTTATCAGCTCTCCTCACACAATGTGCCGTTTGTACTTTAAAAAAAAGCGACAAACCTGAGCTCAGAGCACGCGTTCCTGTATGTTTAGGTCAACGCGCTGGACAGTCAGGGGCAGACGCCGCTACACAGGGCCGCTCAGTGCGGACATCTGCAGAGCTGCAGGCTGCTAATGAGCGCTGGCTCGGACCCGCTCATCACTTCACTGCAGGGCTTCACACCCTCCCAGCTCTCCAACGATTCCATCCAGGACGTACTCCAGGGTGAGCGAGCTGACCAGCAGCTTTTATTAACTGAAGTGCTAAGCAGAAAAGTCTATGAAAAGGACCTTCAGGAAACAAAACCTGTCATGCAATTGAAATTTCTTTCTTACTTCCTCCATCTTATTCTCTTCCTCAATATTTCTAATTTTCCCCTTACTTTCTTTTCTTTCTCTTTCTTTTTTAAAAAGTGTGCTCTAGTTTTATGAGCAATTTACTTCCATTATTGCATTTACAGTCACACATGTTCGCTTTTCACGTTTAAAGTTCTTAATCTTTCACGTTTAAAGTTTTGAATCTTTAAAAATGCAGGAAAAGTTAAAAATCAACTCAGTAATACATTTGATCTTATGTTGGTCGATTTAGTTGTTTGGATCAGTGGGTCAGTTTTTGATTCAAAATCAATTGATAATTGTTAAAAAAAAATTGGTCCTTAGAAAAACTATTCCATAGCTTTTGCAGAAAGTAAATAATGTGTGCATCTTCTGCAAATACACATTTTTTGCAAGAGTATTGCTTCTTCTTTAGTGCCACAAGTGTAATTGTACAGACTGGCAGGCCGCCGTGCCAACAAGACCACCCGCCATGTCTACACGACAAGCCAATTTATTTTTATTTATGTATTAATTTATTTTTAATCCAATACAGTCCATTATACTGTGACAGTCAGAAGTTTGGTCATGTGGCTACTCAGTAATACCAAATAAGGCCACAAGGTGGCAAACCTTTTTGCTGTGATAGACTCCAACTCCAGACTGAATGTGTGTTCAGATAAAGACATTTTGAGAAAGGTATTTTTGCTATATTCTACAGTTCATGTATAACTAATGAACGTAATATTGTGGACACCTGGATTGTGTAGTCGATTTTTTTTTTTAAAGCTACATGTGGAATTCCTCATCCACACCTGGTTTTCATCTTTCTAAGCTAACTGCTATCTTGGAGCTAGTGCAAATCGAAATCGCTAAGCCCCAAAATGGACAGACAAAATGAACAGTCTATTGAAACAAGAGTGAAGTGGCGTTATTGCTGTTTTTATGAGCAGCTTGTCTTTTGTCCACTAGAAGGAGTGCTGGGAGGGAATTTGGACACAGAGAGGCAGCTGCTGGAGGCGTCCAAGTCAGGAGATCTGGAGACTGTAAAGGTAAAATGTGTGATGCGGTCATCTTGGGTCCTGCATTTTTAAATGGATAGAATTTATATATGATAGAATAATCAGTCAATCAATCGCAGATGGCGTAGTTCTCCAGGACAGATTTTTAAAAAGCGTGGGCGGATATACTTGGAGCGGCCTGCCCATGTATATGCTGTGTGTGGGAAACTGATGATGTCTTCAAGTAAAAATACATCATTAAAAACTTTTTTAGCTCCTCCCACCTAGGGGTCACCACAGCGAAGCACCTGATCCACACACAACTTGGCACAGGTTTTACGCCAGATGCAGGCTTGGGACTGGCACTCCATGCAGTGGCTGGGTAGCATGGGGTGTGGCAACCACCGACTGCGGGGCTCGAACCCGGTTCCTTAGATTCCCAAATCAACAACTTGGAGCCACCAGTCTCCTAAGTAAAAATACATCATAGCGGTTTAGAATTTATTCAAAGGCAGATTGTAGCACTTTGTAGGTGTTTCATTGTACCTAAGCATTAGTTTTGACATGGACTCTTTAAACTGTCTTTAATGAAGTGGTAATAAAAAATAAATAATAATAATATGAACCCTTATATTAATAAAGCTGTGAAGCAGGACATAATGTCTTTTATTCTGGTTGTGTGCTGTTACAGAAGTTGTGTACACTACAGAACGTGAACTGCAGGGACGCAGAGGGACGTCAGTCCACACCGCTCCACTTTGCTGCCGGGTACAACCGCTTGGCCGTGGTGGAGTACCTGCTGCAGCACGGTGCTGACGTGCACGCTAAAGATAAAGGGTGCGAACTTGTTTCCCGTCATTCTTGTTACGTGTATTGTTTTATCACATGGAGGAACACCCTGATTTACAAGTGGTACGTTATTGGTTTAATCTTGCTTTAGAGGTCTGGTTCCGCTACATAACGCCTGCTCATACGGACACTACGAGGTGGTGGAGCTGCTGGTGATACACGGCGCCGTGATTAACGTGGCCGACCTGTGGAAGTTCACGCCGTTGCACGAAGCTGCCGCAAAGGGCAAGTACGAGATCTGCAAGCTGCTGCTTCAGGTGAGAACCTCTTCCTGTATAATTCAGATTGGCACATATGAGTTTATCAAAAAAAAAAAAAAAAAGGGAAGCTTAATATAGTTATAAGGTGACTTAATATAGTTACTTACAGCTACAAAGATGTATTTATGGTTTGGTTTTCATTCAGATTTTTGTATTTTAGGTCGGAAAAGGTTCACGTCCCATTAACTAATTTCACCCCAGTTAATTATGTTAACTGTTAGTCGCTAACTGTCAGTCGCCGACTCAGTCAGTCAGTCAGGGTTAGTTAGTTCCACCAGTTTTAAATAACAAGTTAAATAAACCAAAAAATCATAGTCTGTGTTTGTGGAACTGCTGTATAAAAGCAATATTGCACTGGGGATCGTGCTGTTGTGCTGAATATCATCACCGCTTTGTTGCACTCATAGGTTCGGGGATGTAGCTTTTACAGTATATTCATCACAACAGCACTCCCTCCTTTATATATATTACTGATAATGTTTCTACCATTTACTCATCATTTTGTTGTTCTCAGCTCTTGGTATCCTTTGCCTTATATGGAGTTTTCAGGGCGTTACTAAACTTTTTATCATAAATGTAATTGGTTAATTAAAGATGACCGGAGTCTTGAGAGCATGAGAGTCTGGTGAGAATATTAAGTTCAGGTCTGTAAAGTCATTCAAGCACAACTTGAAAGAGCAACGAGGCCCAGTTTTGTTTTTTATCTCAGTCATAAGTAGACGTTAATGCTATCCATTCTGTTACCGTTTCCTCTGTCTGTATCCCCAGCATGGCGCCGATCCTACCAAGAAGAATCGTGACGGGAACACACCTCTGGACCTGGTGAAAGAGGGCGACACCGACATCCAGGACCTGCTGAGGGGAGACGCGGCACTGCTGGACGCGGCTAAGAAAGGCTGTCTGACCCGCGTGAAAAAACTCTGCAGCGCAGGGAATGTCAACTGCAGGGACACACATGGCCGCCACTCTACACCCCTCCATCTGGCAGGTTAGCACGTGTTATAGTTAACGAACAGATATTAGGCGTGTCTAATATGAAGCAGAATGGGAATGTGTAGTCAGCTTATCTTTCAAACCATAGACTTATTGTCTTTACTGGAGAGATCATTAGCTTTATTTTGTTCATTTCACAACGTAAGTGGCAAATTAAATGCACGTTATTATGTTCTGGAATTCTTCAGTCCCATGCCGCTGTTGATGTTGTGTATGTGTGTGTGTGTGTGTGTGTGTGCAGATGACTATTGGGGTATAACGTTAAACAAAAAAAGAAAAATATACAAATTAATAAGATGCAGTATTTTCATAAACTCCTGAATAATTAGTGTTGAAGCAATTTTTAAATTAATCCAAATTCGTAAAAGAGCAGCAAATTAACAGTGTACTAGATTTATTTCCATAAAGAGGTTTATTTCCATCTCCTCATTTGTACATCATCAGGTTAGTCTTTTTAATTTATGATTTCTATTCATGTATAATTATATTCTATTACAATTGAAAGAAAAGGGAAAATGATGTTTACAACTCGAGCCTGCATTTTCTATTCCAATGCAACCAAGGACGTATAAACTAAGTGGAGCGTTCAAGTCAAACCGGGACATTCCCATGAATGACGCATAAAACCAACTGACATTTAGAAGATTTCAAGCACAGTACAGTGATGAGACTCTTAGTCGACATACAACATTTGAATGATTCAAACGTCTTAAAGAAGGCCGTACATCTGCACATTACAGGAACATTGCCACATCCCCCGTACAGTCCTGATCTCGCTCCATGTGATTTCCACTTGTGTGGGCCATTAAAGGAGTTCCTGGGAGGCCAGCGTTCCAGATGTGAAGCAGGCTCTGTCGTACTGAGAAAACCTTCTAATAGTAGTGAAACACTGGGATGAGTGTAGCAGCGGATTATATATAGAGAGATAAAGGTCATTTTTTTTACTCTCATATAAATGTGTTCTGATATTCTTTACGATCATAAGTCCCAGTTTGACTTGAACACCCTCATACATGCAGGTCATTTGTATAATCTGAATCGGGAGGGTATAAAATTGTCTTATATATGAAATATGAAATTAAATATGAATTATTAAATATAATATATGATATGACTAACTTTCCCGCTGCAGATATAGAGGCAAAGGTTTTGACTCTGAATATTTTGTTATTTTACTGATTTCATAGTATATATAGTTATAATATACTTAAGTTATACTGCAAGTACATATGAGTGCGTTCACTTATCAGCAGCCAGTTTAGCGGAACCAGGTTCTCCGTAGTCTGCTTTTACAATCCAGCGAAATGGAGTTTAATGCTTTGACTTTTGGTTTGTGTCTCGACAGCTGGTTATAACAACCTGGAGGTGGCGGAGTACTTGCTGCAGCATGGCGCAGAGGTCAACTCGCAGGACAAAGGAGGTCTCATTCCTTTACATAATGCTGCTTCCTATGGGGTGAGTCTCAGACACACGTTCAGACTGCTGCCTTTTCTTATGATCACGAACAGTTTGAGAGATGCTCAGGTCTTTGAAAGGCTCTGTATATAAATTTATAACTATAGACTTGTAAATGCTTATTTTTATTTGTTATTCTTTGATCAGCCATTTTTTTTTTTTCATTTGCACTTGATGAGTGATTTACAGGTTTCAAAGCCTCAAATCGGACTGAATAATGTGAGCCTTTTCAAACGAGGGTTAAGGTGTGTGATGTTTCGAGGGTGGGGTTTACCAAATCAACACACAACCTCATCCGGAGCAAGCCGTGTGTTTGGTGTTTCACAGCACGTGGACGTGGCTGCTTTGCTCATCAAGTACGACGCATGCGTCAACGCCACCGATAAGTGGGCGTTCACGCCGCTGCATGAGGCTGCTCAGAAAGGGAGGACGCAGCTGTGCGCGCTGCTGCTCGCGCACGGTGCCGATCCTGCGCTACGCAACCAGGAGGGCCAGTCGCCGCTGGACCTCGTGACGGTATCCCATTAGTCCCTCCCTCTGCCCGCTTTGCATCATCACCCCGAGGAAGGGGTTCTTCATACCGACCTCTTCATCCATCTGTCATCCTTTGATGTGCTGCCTCAAAGTGTGCTCATGAGTGTACTGCTTAAAAGTAAATAGTAAAGCATACTGCAAAATAAAGAAGAGGAAGAAGCAAACTTGTGAGGAAGAAACTAAACTAGTGCTAAACAGATACTGATCAAATTGGGTCATTTTAAATTGAATACATGCACAGTTTCTGTGCCCTTATAACAACACTACAAAGGCAGGTAATGAAGGGTCTTGTCCCGAATAACATCCTCCCTCATACATTAGTCTAAATGATTTTTTTTTGTTCATGCTTCAACAAACTAACTTCAGAAAGAAACAGTCAGTATTATATCTCTATAACCGATTACTCTCAGAGTTATTCTATTTCTGATTATAATTTAAATGAATTAATTTAAGAAAAAACAAGCATTAGGAAATTCGTGGATGTGTTTATGTGTGTCTTGAGCGAAACTGCTCTTCTGACTCCCAAATCTCTTTCTAAGTCCTGATCAAGGGCACTACTTGGTGTGTGGAACAAGGGAGTCTTCACACTCTATAGCACACTAGCTTATTCTCCATGCTTTCTGATTACATAGAGAGCTTCAAGACTGTTTTCAGCCCTTCAGCACTTTTCAGAGTGTCGAAGGAAGTGAATATCTGCTATAGCATGAATTTTACAGCACGTACTGTATTATAAATGCGTCACTTAAAAATACATTTAAAATTCTTATCGATGGCCAACATCTGGGGTCTTGGTACTGCCCTGGTACCAGTACCCCAGTACCTGGTTGGTACTGCCTTCAAACACCTTCTAAGCTGTGGGTTTCACTCTGGCCTACGGTCCTGTGTGTGTGAAATTCTGTGCATGTTCTATAGGTGCGTTTCCATATTCCACTAATATTCAAAATTTTAGCCCAATCAAAATAAAAATGCCTCATGTTACCCCCTCAATCGGGGCACTCAGACCTGAAATACTTGCCATGTAAGCACTCAATCCGGTCCGATCTCTGTTGGTAAAATAAATATTTGGTTTCTGCGCATTTTTGTAACCAATCATAATGCAGAAGGCGGGATTTATCAGAAAAGACAGGAAGCCTGATCTAACCTCAAAGTTTCTGTTATGTTTTCAGCAGAATAAACGCATCACACCGGGGACAGAACCACTTTGTTTATCAGATCATCGTCCATGTAAACAGTTCAACTGGAACCTCTAATCAGAAAGATTTAAATCGATGGATGAATATCGTCTATGTATTACTAAACATGGCGATAGATTACATTTTTTTACGTTTTCTGGTGATTTTGTTGCAGCCCTAGATTTTGATAGTATATTATGAATGTTCTGGATCATCTAAATGAGTCAAAGGTCATAGTTGCATGTTTGAGGTTGCCATGCTCACATCATCTCACCTCGTGTCACGAGTGGATGAATGTGTAAGGGACGTGAATAACATCACCAGACATTAAGAAGCACGCTCACTCCGCAGTGCGCTCAGTGTTCGCTGTGCTCGTTCTGCCTGAATGTTATTTGTGATTTCACCATCCGTGATGCAACAAACTGTTTTATTTTTGCTCATCTGCATGTAAAAAAGTGGATGTCAGACCTGCACTGGTTGTGTATTTGGTTGGAAACGTAAGTTCTCTTCAGGTCAAAAATGATCCATAGATGTGCAACAATACCATGCGGAACGATGTAATCATTTCAGCTTTTATACACTTCTAGGTGAGACGTGTTTGATGACGTTTGCTTCATTCGTTATTTTTTTGTTTTTTTTTAAAGACTAACAAGTAGGGGCAGCTTTATAGCTACTGCAATGTGCAAACTGTATGTCTTCATCAACACACGCTCACATGCTGGTGCTCAGGATCCCAGACAGACACGCTTACACGGTTTCCGACGCAGAATAAAATGAACATCAGAACCAAAAAAGTGGAAGTGCAGTTCCTTAAATGACCACTGGCTCTGAAAGTTAATCATTCCTTTTTCAGTTGGTCCACATAGCTAGATTTTCCATTCTTGACAACTGTGCAGGAGTTTTTTGTAAGTCCTCAGTTAAAATTACATTAAGACATTTTTTTTTTCAGGCTCCCATGACTGGCTGTAGAGCTGTGATTGACGTGAGAGCATTAAGTGCCTCCCATCCCACCTCGCTGAGAGAGCTCAGCCAATCAGCTCTTTCTAGGCCCCCGGCTGCAGCAGGCTGCAACAAGCCATAAAAGTTTGCATAATTTTAGTGGACATGACCAGTTTGAGTGAGTCGAGCGATACAGGTATCGGTCCGCTTGATGCCTCTGCTATTCATCGCTTTAGCTAAGCATTTACGTAACTGGAATCGTTATATTTTTACTTACCACAAGAAATGAAGTAGAGTACGGATGCCAGAGTTCAGTCGAATGCAAGGTAACGTGAGATGGCTAGTGCTCTCACAATTCAGCTTCAAAACCGCTCTTTGGAAAAAGTTTTTTTTTTTTTTTTTTTTTGGATTTCTCCCTAATTTAGTCGTGTCCAATTCCTCCTCGTCACTAGGGGGCCCCAACACTTGGAAGACTATCACATGTTTCTTCCGAACCACGTGACGCCAGCCGACCGCATCTTTTCGAACTGCTCACTCACGCACCGTTGGGGGCGGCACCAATGCACCACTTTTTTTTTTTTTTTTTTTATGGTCAGAACAGCTAAAAACATAAGCAGCGATTTTGTATGTTTTTTTTTTTTTCATTCTTAGATCTTTGAGATTTCTTTTGATGGTGAAATCATGTGTGGTGCGATCACTTGTTACCCATATACCAGGTTTTTCTAAATGATTTATTTCACATACACTCGAGAATCAGGAACATGTTGTCTTGTCAGTGTATGTGGAAACGCTGACAAGACAACACCGGGCAAAATAATGTGCGATAAGCCGTTATATAACTCTCCTCCTTTCTACATGCTTTTACTTTTACTAGCCTTGTGGTCAGAAATAAACCTAATGATTTGTCTAACACTTGTGACGTGCAGTTTGCAGAATGCTGAACTATTAGCTACACACTTTTCCTATGTGTATGCGAAAATAAAATAGCGTCCTCGAGCCAGAGCAAAACTAGAAGCAAACTAAAGACACCTGGAAAAAAATGTCTACATTAGGACTCCTGTAAATCTGTTTCAAATTGTTTGGGTCGGTTTGATCTGAGAGGAACTGAAGTGCTAAAAATGTATGCGGTCTGCGCTGACTGTAGTCACATGACCGCCACCTCTTGTTGACACTCCCTCCCGCCAATATTTTTTTAAACCTAACTAATCATAGGTCGAGTGTTTTCAAGATTTGGCACGTGATGGTGTGACATATGTGGCAGCACAGCGTCTCTCTCATTCTCGTTTTTCCGTTCTCTCGTTCCAGGCCGATGATGTCCGTGCCTTGCTGACCGCAGCCATGCCTCCGTCTGCACTGCCGGCACGCTACAAGCCTCAGGTCATCAGCGTGTCCGCCGTCGGCGGTGCCGCAACCTCTGACCTCTCGTCTGGTTCTGGTTCTGGTTCTGGCACCCAGCCGTCCGCCTTAGACCCGGAGTCACAGGATGGCCACTTGTCCGAGCTGCCGGGGGCCGAGGGAGCAGTGGGAGTGGAGAAAGCCGAGGAGGGTGAGTGTGTGTGTGTGTGTGTGTGTGGCTCGGAAATGGGTTTAGTGTCTCAAACACCTAGACCTACAGATACAACTGTAAAATTATTTTAAAATACCTGACAATGTATGTCAGGTGGTATTGAGTTCATGGTGTTTCACACATGATTTTCTAATTCTTATTCATTTTCATCAACTGTGTTTTTATCATAGCAGTGGGTATTGAAATTCAATCTCTGGACAGTACCAAGTGTAATTATAGTGTAGTTTTAACTCTTTTTCTTAGTGCGAGGGTGAGTCAGAAATGATCCGAACCCTGACTGTAGAATTTATTTTGATTAACTTTCAGAAACGACAAATACATCATTTTTCAACATAATCTTCTTCCTTCTCAATACACTTTGTCCATCTGTCTCTAATAAGAGTTTGTATTCTCTTATCAAAAAAAGTTTTAGGCTGAGCTGTGAGCCACGAATGCGCCACTGTCTTCACTTCTTCATCAAAAGTGTATCTTCGTCCTCGTAGTTCTGCTTTGCAGATTGTCAACCGTGTAGGCAGAAGTGTGCAGATGTGTATCGTCATGCAAGATCACACATCCCTTGGATATCAGTCCTCTGCGTTTAATCCGAAGATTAGTCTTCAGCTCTTCAATAAGTGTCTCACTGTGACGAGCGCTGTTGATTGTTAAACTTTTTTTCCTGATAATGTTCCAGTACTGGTCTTTAAGAAAGCATTGATGAATTTTCTCAGTCTATGATTGAGGATGTTTCCGTTCCGTACTCTGCCGTTTACTCTCAGGCTCATAGTGATGAATCCACGTCTCGTCACCAGTGATGATCTTCTTTAAGAAACTTTCACCTTCATTAGAGTCAACGGCCAACAAGTCTTGATATAACCGGAGGGTGGCTTATAATATACATTTAATAGAATATATACATTTATATTACTTGTGCATTACCGTAGTACTCTAAGGCCTTATCTAAGTTAAGAAAAATGAGTAATATAAATGAGAAACTTAATTCTTTTCTTAGCCAGCCTAATTTTCTAACTAGTCCGATCCCTTGTTGCCGAGCAACATTGCTCTCTCTCTCTCTCTCTCTCTCTCACCTTGAGCTCTGAGTTTCATTTGAAAGCATAAAATCACATTTTTTCTACTTTTTAGATGATTTGTTTATTAGCAGAAGTATAGGAAGTCAGAGAACTGAAGTGAATCTGGTTTCAGACTTCTCTCTCTCTCTGGACAGGCACAGCCATGGAACTCACCATCAGCCAGTTTCTTCACAAACTTGGACTGGAACATCTTCTGGGGATCTTCGACCGGGAACAGGTGCACCAAACTTTTCCAATCCCTCACCCTTAAAACCAAAGCCTGGTAATAAACCTCATAGGTAATTAGATCCAGAAACCAGTTTGGATAACCAGCCTGTATAACCATCAGTGTTGGGGGACGTTACTTTTTAAAGTAACTAATTACATTACAAAATTACTGTCTTTGAAAAGTAATCAGTTACATTACAGCGTTACTTTCTGATAAAAGTAACTAGTTCGAGTACTTTTCCATTGCAGAAAATAAAAACTCCTTTGTGATTCCTCATGCATGTTGTTTTAGTCAAGACCTTTATAATTATTATCATCACTCAGCGAAGTTTATCTCATAATCTGTTGACTACTAAGACCCCTATCTCACCTACACAGTTTTGCGCGGTGGCCGTAAGTACGCTTCATCATGATTCACCGCGGGTTTTGGTGCTGTGATTAGGTTTCCATCTTTCTGCGTGTCGGTCCTCACATAGTCAAACCGCATAAGTGAGATAGGGGTATAACAGCAGGAGTAACAGAGGGGGGCGGGTTATCGGGGGCTGGGCTTCTAGGATGACTTTCACACACACACACACACACACACACACACACACAATAACGGATTGGGAATGACTGCTGTCTGGCTCACGGATTACATAAATTGTCAGAATAACGGATTACATTTTTGAAAAAAGTAACTTAATAACTGAGTACTTTTTACTCGTTACATCAAAAAAGTTATCCAAGTAACAACTAGTAATCTAACGCATTACACCCAACACTGATAACCATGTAGCTAAAGGCTTTGGTTCATGTTTTGCTGACGGTACCTGCTGCTGTCTCCTGTCAACTTTGTACATTCTGAGATGCTTTTCTGCTCACCACGGTTGTAAAGAGTGGGTGTTTGAGTTACTGTAGGCTTCCTGTCAGCTTAACGCAGTTTGGACATTTTCCTCTCACCTCTCTCTGTTTTAAGATCACTCTGGACGTGCTGGTGGAAATGGGACACAAAGAGTTAAAGGAGATCGGCATCACCGCTTACGGCCACAGACACAAGATCATCAAGGGAGTGGAGAGGTTCATTACCGGGCCTCAGAGTAAGTGCTGCTTCTCCTCCTGAGGAATTCTACATTGTGTGGTTTAACCAGATCCTAATCTCAGACTTAAACATTGCGTTCAGCTATCTGATTTTGTAGTTATTGCTAAGCAAAGATTTTGAGAATGTAAAATATTGGGGGCCTCCGAGTGGCGCAGTGGGAAAGTGCTCGCCTATCATCTGGAGATCGCTGGTTCGATTCCCGGGTGATGCTGTAACCTCTTGCAGCCGGAGGTCTAGAGAGAGCTGATTGGCCGGGCTCTCTCAGAGGGGAGGGATAAGAGGTACTTCGTGCTCCCACATTAATCACGGCTCTACAGCCAATCAGGGGCGTCTGTGAGCTCGCGCAGGCGGAAGGAGCGGTTAGCGCTGTCCTCCGAGTGTGTTACGCCGCCCCTAACGGTGCGTGAGCAAGCAATTCGAAAAGATGCGGTCGACTGGCGTCACGTGGTTCGGAGGAAACACGTGATAGTCTTCGGCCCTCCCGAGTGAGTGGTAGTAGTAGCTTAATGTGGAGCCCCCTAGTGACTGGGGGGGGGATTGGGCATGAATAAATTGGGGAGAAAATCGGGGGGGGGGGAATAATTGAGAATGTAAAATATTGTAATTTTATGTTTATAATATGATAAGGTAAAGGTAAGGATCCTCAAACAATATACAAATTGGAATAAACAAGAATGTCAAAATGATAAATGTGGATTTGGTGTGGATATGTTTTGTGGCAGGTTTCTCATTAAAGGAAAGGTTCAGGTTTTCTCCACTGTTACATCATCACGTCTTAAGCGTAGTAAAATGATTGTAATTATATTGCAGTTTGTTTGTGGTTATGATCACAGATAGAAGTAACCTGGCATCCAAGGAGGTCAGAGAGCAAAGATACTGGAATAAATAAAGCAAAAATCCTGAACTACCCATCATTCTAGTGTAATTGTATTGCATATGTTATTGCATATGTTATTTTATAGTAGTTTGAATAATTAGTATGTTTTTATGTAAGGAATAAAACAAGTAAAAGTATTTTAGTGGAAAACAGTTAATCGTGGTGTGTTTTAAACAAACATTTGCAGGATGGTAAGATGCTGTTATATTTTATGCATTGTGCAGGCAAGGGTTGCCAGATAATTTAGACAAAATCACCCAATGTAGTGCTGAAAAAAGCGCTCACTCTGGAAAAAAGTAAAAATAATATTTGTACTAGACTTTATATTGTAGAAAAGTTATATATGTACGTACTTTGTTTCACTAAAAGTAGTCTAATGTTTATTACTAAGGTAATAAAAAAGTATCCCAAATTTGAATGAAAAACATAGTCACATCATGAAATAAACTGGAAAAGAAAGAAAGAAAGAAAGAAAGAATTATTATGCCTCATACCAGTATCATTGAGTATTGATAAAAAAAAAAAATTCGAGTGGCTTTTCAAACCAAGGACTTTTGATTATGCAGTGTAACAGAGCACAGTTATGAGAGTAAAAAAACCCTTTATTTATCTCTCTATATAATCCCCTGCTACACTGATGCACTTATCCCAGGGTTTCACTAGTGCTTGGATACCATCAAGGTAGAAAGTTCTGAATGCTTCTGGTCCGAAACGCGTTGTGGCGTTCACAAACGATTGCATGTACAGTTCCCAGAGACAGACGTATCTCTTTTGCAAGTTGGCAACAAGTTATCTGTCGATTTATGTTCACTTGAGTGATGGCCGTCGGGATCGTCATTCATGGATGTATGGCCTTCTTTAAAACATTCACGCACCATTCAAATGTTTGTGTATCATATTGTGTAAATAAGAAGTCTTCTGTAAATGAGTGGTTTTACACCTTCACCAGAAATTTCATCCGAAGAAAATAAAGTCCTGGTTTGACTTGAACGCCCCTCATATTTTTAAAATGTATTTATTTAAACATCGAACATATTGAAATTTGTTTTTCATTTAATAACATGGTTCCTCATGTTCTCTATGTATTTATATACAAACACACTATCCATTAACAAAAAACTGTGATACGACTCGAACCGTGAGGTTTGTAATCCATTACACCGTTAATCATGAATGACGGTAGTTTAACTCTAGATTGTCGATGTTGTAGTTTTATGCTAGGAATTTTCTAACCAGGTTTGGTGTAAAAGCGCAAAGAATATGAAACTGTCGATGAAGTTTTTTTTTTTTTTTTCAACAATTTGTAAGAGATTTGTACAACTTTTCAGTAGAACAGCCATTGTGCTTATCCGCATTATACTGTATCAACAGATGGGGGTTAAATGGACTCTTTGTCTCTCTGCTCGATTTTAGGTCTGAATCCCTATTTAACTCTGAACACGGCCAACAGTGGGACCATACTGATCGATTTGGCCTCAGACGACAAGGAATTTCAGTCAGTTGAAGAGGAGGTAACTTGTCTGAGAACTCGTCTCAAACGCTACATGATTAGCTTTAGTTTCATATGTTAAACTATAGTCCTATTCAGATCAGATTAGTTTTACACAAGGAGAAGAGATAAAGTCATTCTTACTGGGGTTATAGTTCTGTCTGAGTCTGTCATGTAAGTATTTTTACAGACTGTATATACATGTGTATAACCTGTCTCGGTCATTACATCAATTACAACGAATGTCCACTTCATGCAACACTTTCTATGTGTCATCTTTAAACAGATGCAAAGCACAATTCGAGAGCACAGAGATGGCGGTCACGCCGGGGGAGTTTTCAACAGATACAACATTGTTAAGGTAAAACTCGATCCATATTGTTTTTTTTTTTGTTTTTTTTTTTCAGTTTTGAGTCAGGCTTGTAACTGTTCCTGTGCTGTATACAGATTCAGAAGGTGTGCAATAAGAAGCTGTGGGAGAGATACACACATCGCAGGAAGGAGGTGTCCGAGGAGAACCACAATCACTCCAACGAGCGCATGCTCTTCCACGGTGAGCGTTTTCAAGCAGCGTGTCCGCCAACCAATCCTATTAATTCCCCTGTACACTTTTTTTTTTAGATTAAATCATATTTATTGATTAGGTGTTGTATTAAAAGCATTTTACTGAGTAACCGTCATGGTTATTTCGAAATTTATCTTGATTCACTTTCACTATGATTAATAATAATCAAAAGAAGTAATAAACATTTTATTCAAGGGTGTGCAGGAAGAGCAACGTCTAAAAACAAACATGCAAAACCGGTTTATTCACTGGAGCAGTAATGCAAAAAGGATGAGAAAAAAAGGCCCTAAAAATCTCAACGCTGAGTTGATGAGCATTTAAAAAAAGAAACTGGTGATTAATTATTGATTTATATATAATTGGAGACTTTTTAAACCCCCTTTTTTTTTTATTTGTTTAGTTTTACTCTTGAGGACAGTTTGTGCATCATGGATCAGTTTAACATCCAAATAGACAAAATATTATGTTTACTTTAAAGGTCCCATATTATGCTGTTAACATACATGTGTCTCAAAGGTCCCTTAAAATGCGTCTGTTAATGCTGCAGCTGAAATAAATCACAAAATAAATCACAATTATTTATTTATTTTATAATATTTTTTTTATTCACTGTTTTATATTGGAATTCTCTAACCATTTTGTACTATGTTGTACATGAAGGTAGATACTGACATTTCTATTTAAATTCTATATCTATTTCTATAACAGTTTCTACATTTTTCATACAAGTATTTTGTACAGCTAAGCTTTTTTTTTTTATATATATATATATATATATATATAATATATATATATAAAATAGTATATTTTATATTTTGTTCTCATCTTCTATATTTTCTACAGTTATAATTAATATTATTTTATTTCATAATTTATTTCTTATTGATCTTGTTTTTTAAGGTCACAGGCGGTCGTATAAGCATTTCGCTGCATATCAAACTATTCTTAACTTTCACTCCATTTGAACTGTGCTAGGGTTTGTTATTGGAAGCAGTCAGACACCGTGCGTCTCGGACTGGTTGTGTCATAGAGGGACTAAATTCGGTCAACACTTTTATTTCACCTGCTTCCACTCAGATGAGCTGAACATCATGTCTATATGTTAAATCAGGTTTTAAAGCGAGATCTAATCCAGATGATGCTGCTGCAGCCTTCAGCGGTCAGGTTTTGTCCAGATGAACATAATGGCTTTCGTCACGTTCCTGTCAGTTAGATGGATCTGGGACAATTACAAGCATCTGTTTCTCTCATAAACAGTATATAAGGGAGCTTAGTGTTTTTGTTCAAGATGAACAGCTTTTTAAAAAAACGTCTTGCTTACTAGCTTTTGCCTTTTCAGGGTTCTCAGGAACTTGGTAAAAAAAAATTATAATAATGATGATGTGTAAAATATTTGTTTTTTGATCTTTTGATCATGCAGGTTCTCCGTTCGTAAACGCCATCATCCACAAAGGCTTCGATGAGAGACACGCCTACATCGGAGGCATGTTCGGGGCCGGGATCTACTTCGCCGAGAACTCCTCTAAGAGCAACCAGTACGTGTATGGTATAGGAGGAGGCACCGGGTGTCCGCTTCACAAGGACAGATCGTGTTACGTGTGTCAGAGGTGAGGTTTTTGTTAAAGAGACACATGCATACAGGAGCTGTAGATGTTTTTCTTAAGAGTGCGTTCGTCTCTCTATCTCTCTCTCTGGCTCCAGGCAGCTGCTGTTTTGTCGTGTAACTCTTGGGAAGTCCTTCCTCCAGTTTAGCGCCATGAAGATGGCCCACTCTCCACCGGGACACCACTCGGTGTCGGGCAGACCCAGCGTCAACGGCCTCGCCCTCGCCGAGTACGTCATCTACAGAGGAGAGCAGGTACCGTAGTAGTCCACTGTTTTGTGAAGTTCTCTACCCTTGAGACTGCAGTCTAAATCCCAGTCCTGTGTTTTTTTTTGTCCTTTATAACGAAATTGTGCAAAAAATGCTCACTCGCTCGTTTACTCACGATATTGTTTCTTCGTAGGCTTATCCTGAATATTTGATCACCTATCAGATTATAAAACCGGACGGGACTCTGGATTAACACCCGACTCTTCAGAAAGGACTGTTTTTTTTTTTTTTTTTTGCACTCTGCATGCACATCCTCATTAATACGCTGTATAGAAATGTATGTTTCGTTCCATCTTTTCTACTTTCCTTCCTTTGCATTTCTCATCGTACAGAGTTAAGCGTTTTTACTCAACCTGTGCACTGACGTCTGTCCTCCTCCGCAGTAAAAGATCTCAATCGGTCAGTCTATAACACTGTAAATGTACTTTCAAACTTTCAAGAATCCTAATGCATCACAGATGTGACTTATTTATTTATTTTACACAACTCTAAAACAATTTGTACATAGGTTTTTTTTTTTTGTACCAGCATGTTGATCTATTGATATTGATATTTGTATTTAAAAGATTCTATGCTTGGACGATGTAATGTATAACATGTATGCCAGTTCCAGAGTACTCATGGTTTGCTGGTAATCCAGGTAAAGCTACAGGATGTAAGATTTTGGAATTTTGCCCTCTCCTGGGAACGGGGTTGAGAGGTAATAAATTCATTGTGAAGATACTTGTGAAAGAACATTCTGTAATTTGGGCATCTCCTGACTGGGAGTGTCAGTTTATGAGGTCTCAGACGAGTTATACGACTAAATAACATTAACAGCAAGGACGCTCAGTTATGTGTGACTGGGTGTTTACCGAGAATACGTAGTCAGGCTGAAGTTTACAGGATTGCATGACTACAGGGTAAATTTAGAGTGATCGAACTCTAGCAGGCTAGATGACCAAACCGGACCAAAAGAAAAATTTTTTTATTATTTTGTTCTGTAGCTTTTCAAAAACATCTGGATCTTGTAAGCTTGCTAGCTAAAATCCTACACCAGATGCTCAGCGAATGGTGAACAGAGAGCACACAGTTGACTCTCTCGTGATATAGCCAAGTTTGAAATGCAGGTATCCCCGACTTACGAACATTCGAGTTACACATTTCTGCAGATGCAAACGGACCGTGGTTCTTCTACCGGTTCAATTCTGGAAGTAGTTTACATTTGCATTACATTTAGGCATTTGGCAGACGCTCTTATCTAGAGAGACATACAAAAAGCTTTGAAGTTTCCGGCATTGGATATATCCTTAATCTGAGTTACTAGGTTACTAACTAAGTGCCAAAAACAGTTGGGAAGGGGAGTTTTTTTTTTGGGGGGGGGGGGGGGGGGGGGGGGGGCGCAGGGGCCGGTTTAGTCCAAGT
>JAQMYJ010000006.1:5685247-5699485 GCA_030014305.1 Clarias laeviceps | reverse complement strand
CCCCCCGCCCCGCCCGCCCCGCGCCAGAAGGGGCAGGATGAGTCCAAGTACTGAAGAAACAAATACGTCTTGGGTCGTTGTTTAAAGATTGTCAGTCCGGGAGCACGATGATAGAAAATGGCTGTCCTGTAAAGCTGTCCTGATGGGTGGAAAAAAGTCCAATACAGTGGAAAACAGCTCAAAATGGAAAGAAATCCAATTTTAAATGCATCTAGACAAAATTTCAGTATGAGATTAATTTCCTTAGGCATGGTTACGGTTTTTGGCCACATGGTGGCAGTGTGGGAAAAGGGGGCAGATGTAGTCAAGTGGATTGGTATGCTTTACGTTGAATATACGTGTCAAAGGAGTACAAGACTTATGAACTTCTAGCCGATTTCGATCCAACGTGCGATTACAGGATTATCAGGGTGACTCAGCTCAGGAACATCATATTATACAGAATTTTATTGTCCCCTCAGTCAGTTATTTATTTATTATTATTTGTTTTTCTGAAAAAATAAAATCTTACACACTGTAGCTTTGCACACCACAGCTCACACTAGAAAGATTACTAGCGTAAATATTGTTACACAATTACTGCATTAAATCAAGTCTTCTTGCTGTCAGTTTTATTTTTATTTCAGTGGTGCTGTTCTCTTTTCAAAGTATCCTACATGTACACAAGATGGATATTTGTAAAGGACAATCTCATAACTTTTTAAACAGCAGCGGGTTTTCTGCATTTCTGTATCACTTTAATGCATCCTCAAGAAAAGGCGCTCGACTCAAGTGCAGACATGATTCAAGCAAATTATTAATCAGCTTTCACTTGCATGGACCCTTCCACAAATAAATAATAAATCTACATCTAATTACGATAACCACACCTTAATTGGTGCATGTATTGCTGTAGTGAGCCAACCTTTCGCAAGTTCTGCAAAATCTGATTTAAGAAAGTAAAATCCCAGGAGAACTTTATTAATATATATATTTTTTAATTATGATTTATTGTATATGTACCTGCTTTAATGAAACTGCACCAATTTTAACTTCATAGCTAGGATTTTGCTTGTTTTTCGATTACGTAATATTTAATTGAAGCTTTAATTAGAGCAAGTTTCCATCCTCAACAAATAATCAAACACACATCTTTAGATCATATAAGCAAAATGCTAAAATACGATGATGAACCGTTGAAAAGCAGACGGCTACAATGAATAAAACTGCACCGGTTTTATTTTTACAGAGACACCAAAGATGAAAACACTTGTTTTCCGATCGGGTGTCCTGTAAGCAACCTTGTTGAATAAGAGCCTGTGAGACCAATTTTTCATGTTTTACATTCATAAGCAGCTTTCAATAAATTGTAAAATGTAAAAAGAATTATAAATTAGGAGATCCACTAATTGATAGTCCAGTGGCCGGGCATTCAATCTATTATCCGGAGATGGCGAGCTCGAATCCTGCTACAGCCATCTCTATCCAAGAGTCTAGGGAACGGATCGCGCCCTCTCACATCACTCAGAGCGGCACCAGCCAATCATGGGCATATTCGCTTCATTCCCGCCCCCTTATCGGCATCAATTGTCTCAGAGGATCCCATTGACAGACTTTTTATTTGTAATTGTTTTTTATTAAAGAAAATTATCAATTATAGTTCAGCACCAGCCAAAAATCTGTATCATCAGGTCAGAAATTCGTATTGTCCATGAAAAATGCAGTCAGTTCATCTCCAGTATTAACTGACGTTTACGTTTCAAACATGGCAAACCTCTCCAATAATATGACAGATGATGTATTGTTTTATTGCTAATTAATACAAACATTTAGCACTTAACCTGGGCACGAGACAACAAGCAAGCCCTCGTGCAGCTGATCATTCATAAGAAGAAGTCTGTGTTGAAAACAACAAGGGTAATGCAGACAGTTTTCACTGAAACCTTTTGAGTTACACAATACTCCAGCGAACGCGAACCTTACGCCGTTGTTACGTCATGTCTCTGACTCTCTGCGACTTGTTTGTTATGCAT
This sequence comes from Clarias laeviceps, assembly GCA_030014305.1. Classification (NCBI taxonomy): domain Eukaryota; kingdom Metazoa; phylum Chordata; class Actinopteri; order Siluriformes; family Clariidae; genus Clarias; species Clarias laeviceps. The sequence goes on along the minus strand of JAQMYJ010000006.1, from coordinate 5,697,473 downwards.
GGAATTCTTTTGTAATGTCATGTTTGGGATGCTTTGCTTTGTGCTTCTTCAGTGTTCCATCACAGGGACAATAAACGCAAAACGAAAGAGATGTTTGTTTGAGGAAATTTCTTTAATGCACACAATTCACAAGACGTTTTAGGGCCGAAAAAGGTATCCTCAAAGTTGCATCGCACCGTGGGTGTTATTGGTGGCTACAGCCAGGTGGGTTTCCTCAAGGTTCTCAGATTTAGGACACCACTAGGATGAACCAGAACACTGGATACGCCCTAGACCTCCTCACCTGGAATCACAACTTAACCTCATTAAAGCATTCGTGACAGAATGATCACAAATCCTTATAGGCACGCTCAGAAATCTAGTGGAAAACCTTCCCAGAAGAATGGAGGTTATTATAGCAGCAAAGAGTGACTGAATCTGGAATGCTCTGAAAATCTCAGAGCTCAGCTCAGGTGTATATAAACTTTTGACCATTCGTATATTGGACTGCATGAGAGAAAAAAAAAAGTGATTATCTTCTATTAAGTCAGTGATCTAAAACACAAACGGCGAGGGATCTTTGGAGCTTGAAAGCCATGGAAGGTAAACCAAACTGAGAGAATAGAAGTACCAGGGCAACAACTTGATGCCGTTCGCTCCAGTTACCTCCGTGAACCATTCAACCACTGACACCTTTAACACTTTATAATCCATGTCTTCTTTTTAATCTCGGGTTAATTAAATAAACCCTTGGGGCCCTGAGGATTTGACTCAACATCACTGTATATAATTAGGAATATATATTTATTTATTGATTTGGAAATAAGCAAGTTGGCATCGTGCAGTGGTTTTCTGCAATCTTAAACTTGAAATATGTTTACAACTCTGTGGTGTCTGTATAATATTTAGTTATAATTTTTAAATGTAATGTTTGTTTTTCGAGATTTCTATATTACAGCACTGGACACATAAGGATGTTAACAATCTGACATTGTGTTAACTTTTATATAGAGGTTGAGTTAATGTTTATGTCTGAGTGCATGGTGTATAATCTAGAAAACATGTCTGGCAAGCTGATAACTTCATTTTGTATCAATAATGATTCTTCTTTGACTGAACTTCTCAATCCATTATTTATTATTATTATTATTATTATTATTGCTTTCTGCTTTCTTGGAACCAAGGAGACTTTGGTCACAAGGCAGGATACACCCTGGACAGGGTGCTAATTCATTGCAGGGCCCACACACACACATACACACACCCATACACACTACAGTCAATTCGCCTAATCTACATGTCTTTGGACTGTGGGAGGAAACCGGAGCACCTGGAGGAAACCCACCAACATGCAAACAGGACAAGGTGCCAATCCATCACAAGCCAGACGCACTTATTCACACACTGCGGTCATTTTGGGAACACCAGTTAACCTAATCTGCATGTCGGAGGAAACCCACCAAACATGGAGAGAACATGCATTCAAACTCGAGGCGGGAATCAAACCCTTGACCATGGAGGTGCGAGGCCACGGTGCTAACCACTACCCCACCATTGTTGTTAGTCTTTTGGATGCTCCGTTGAAGGGTCGACACAGCAGACCATCTGATCCACGCAGCAATTTGGCACAAGTTTTACACCGGATGCCCTTCCTGGTGCAACCTTCCCGGGCTTGGGACTGGTAATGCATCCAGTGGCTGGTAATCTAACACTAGTCTTTCATATGGCAGGCACGAAACCTACCACTGAGCCATTAATGCCCCCTCTGTATCATATACAGTAAATATACAGAGAGAGAGAGAGAGAGATATCTGCTGTCCAAATCAGTGCATGAGGATGTGAAAGTATCACGAGCCATATTAATAAAATCACTGAACACCAGGGGGCGCCGCGTCACTCGTTTCCCTCCTCTAGTCAACCCTGTGGTGACGTCACTGGATTTCCAAAATGGCTTTAATTCAGGGCCGGGGCAAAGAGAGAGCTAGTGAGCAGAACTCTCGGTTTTAATTTCGAACGTCTTGGTTTTTGGAGTGGTGCCGCTTAAAACGGTACTCGTTTACTTCCAGATATAGCAGACGGGTCGCGTTTCAGGAGGAGGAGGGGAGGTTTTCCGCCATGGTATGCGAGGAGGAAGTGCTAAGTGTGCTAGCGCTGCGGCCACCTCGGCACTGTTGTTATGGAGCCGAGTGAAGGCTGGGAACGGGACCAGGAACCGAGCCGAGAAGAATGGAGCTGTGGCAGATCTGTTTAGATGTAGACGGAATCTGCGGGGAAAGCTAGGCGTTCGTGGGTAAAAGTGGATAAAAGCCGAGGCGTCTCGGAGATCAGTGGGACATCAGCGGCACAGAGACCGGGTATGTGTTCTGAACGCATTGTTAAAATCAGTGTGTATGTGTACGATGGGAATACGAATATGATTGATTTCGTTACAGGTCGCGCAGCCGCCGTTGGAATCGCTCTCGGTCATGCGGTCGTTAACGGACGCGCCGAGTCACAGACGGAGCTGATGGTCGCGTCAGCCGAGGAAGGCAGACCAACACCCTCCGCCGCTCATGTTACGGAAAATCCTGGAGAAATGGACGGACCGGACCCACAGGAGGACAACTTCCGGCACGGCAGCGGAAGCGACAGCCGCGCGACGCGACACGAGAGCGATCAGGACGGTGCGCGCGACGCGATCAAGCTCCCCAACGGTCACGTGAGCTGCCCGTGCGACGCGTCCCAAAACTGCTCGTGCACCGAAGTCCTGGAGAACGGGGAACTGCCCTCAGAGGCTGATGGTGAACCGTCTACCAGTTGTCTCTCATCTGCTCTCAGACCTCAGTCAGGTCACGTGAGCCCACAAAATGATGATGATGAAGAAGAAGTGCCCAGGGTTTCAAGGTCAGGTCATAGGTCCGCAGCATCCTCATCATCATCCAGCTCAGAGGCTGTGGATAGGACTCGGGAATCGTCTAACGACTGCTTATCCGAAGCCGAGCCGTGCTCATCCCGGACTCTCTCGAGCCCTGAGGACAGCGAGTCCTGCACGGACCCGTCGTTCGTGGACGTGGGCCTGGGCTCGAGGAACACGTACGAAATCAGCCGCCGTCAGAGCGCCCCGGATAACGTGGCTGATGTCGCCGAGCCGGCCCTGAGACAGAAGAAACACGGCATCTCGGAGATCTTCGGCAGGTAGGAGGATCGGCCGGGCACTTGCTTCTGGAGTTTGTGTTAGAGGAAGGGTTTTAAATGTTTCATTTCATTAGCCTGCTGAGATTGTGTGCATAGTAGATGCAAAACTAATCAGTAACCCAAGGCCGGAGTGCATACCATTAATCATGTATATTACACACACACACACACACACACACACACTGCTGACAGGCCAACATGTTCTCATCAGGTCCTGCAATCAGCTGTCTGGTCATGTGAAAAGTCATTTAAACATAGACAGATGTTCATCATTATCACATGTAACAGACCGTCTGAATCCCGTCCTTAAGTCAGGTATTTCTCTCTCTCTCTCTCTCTCTCTCTCTCTCTCTCTCGTTACCAGTAGTTCTTCTCCAACATTGTCTTAACTTGTATTATCTGGAACCCACATCACTATCATTAGTCTCTATATTATGTATAAAAGCTTTATGTGTATATAAGCTATACTACCACTGCTACTGCAGTCTTGTTATACCTGAACTCTAGTACGCATAAACATTTAGTCAGCTGTTTATTTCATGCACATGAGACGTAACCTAGGAAGATATTTGTGAGATATTTCCTGAAAGTCTCCTGAAGACTGCTGGTCTAGCAGTCTGTCTGCCAGGTGAGGGATATTTCTTCACGTCGTGTGTACAGAAGGAAATGTCTCATTGCTCACGAGTGTGCAAAAGTCAAGTGCAGGTTTGTCTCAGAGCAAACAAATGGGTTTAAGACAAATTCAACAATGGGCTCAATGCCAGTCAGTCAGGTCCTGGCTGTGAGGGCTGAATTCCAGATTAAAATTCTTGATATGAGCAGAGTAATGCACATTAGTAAATTTTTTTTATTTTTTTTTCCTTGAGCTGCAAGATGGGGGGAAAAACTCAGTTCAGGGATGTAGCAGAGTCTTTTGTGTGTCAGTATCGCCACTATGACCCCAAAAAGTTTTATTTACAATTTTTTTAAATAAATACATAATTATTAATTTATATTATTTGCTTTTAAGGTGGTAAAATGTTGCTATTCCTCTATAATTAATCATAGACACTTGTGGATTCGCAACACAAATCGAATCAGCTCCTGGGTATCGTGATTATATCGTATCATGTGATCCCAGGTGAATCATCGTATCACATGGTCCCTACTTGTGGGGTGGAATGAGTATCAGTTTCCCATTCTTCTCTAGTTGAAATGGGATATCCATACTACCTGATGTGGTTTTAACTCATAGTTCAGATTGTTAGAAATCCCAAACATCATCAGTAAGGTCATCATGTTTCTTGATTCAAGAAATTAAATTTCTTTTAAACAGCAGCTCGAACACTTCCTCCAACTCTCCCATTGTACATCAGCTCGCAGAATCGTGGGCCTTTCAGTATAATCGAGGTCTCAGTGTGTTTTAGGACCCAGGATCTTTCCGAGAACACTTAACCGCAAAGTCTGGTTCATTTTGATCAGTTAGAACACAATCGTTCCATGCTCGGGAACAGTGACTGAGTCCACTCTAAAAGGTGGTCTCGTGAACGATACAGCATACTCAGACATGGATGGAATAAGAAATGGAAGCTAGTCGTTCCTGAGAACGGAAGCATAGATGCGACGTCATCCTCCGAAATTTCTGTGTGCATGTGGCACGTGGCAATCTCATCCTCTGACCTGAACATCTATAGTTGATAAAGTGAGAGCATTGCTCTTAACATTTTTTCTGAAATATCAGTAATATTAAGCATAGCATGAAGGTTAACTTCCTCGTTTTCTTCTTCTCTTTTTCAAACCAGGTAGGTACATACTGCCTTCTGCTGTGTTAGTGTATTGCGTCAATTGTGTCAATACGCAAGTGCACTTAAGAATGGAAAGCAAAAATAATTTGAGCGCTGGCCAGTGGGGGAGGGGAGCAGTTGTTCCTGGCCACGGTACAAATCAATCGTGCCTAATGTGAAAACGCCTTCAGTCTCTTGAACCAGATTGAATTAATGTTTTTGGCAGGTGATGTTTTTCCAGTTAATCAAACATCCGTCATATCCACTGTAGTCTCGGATTCTCATCTCATTCTGAGATGCTTTTCTGCTCACCACAGTTGTATAAAGTGATTTATTAGAGCATTAAAGTAGTCTGTCAGCTGGAACCAGTGTGGCTATTCACTTTATTCCACTGCTGCTTGCTGGATATTTTTGGTTTTCTTTTTTGAAATGGTCACGTATAGAAATCCCAGGAGATCAGCAGTCATTTGCTTGTCCTTTTTTTTTTTTTTCTTCATGCAAAGTCGGCAACAAATTATCGTCCCCATCGCTACTCATTGCTTTTTTTTACCCTACTCAGTTAGGTTTCTGGGCAAAACATTGAACCACACAGGAGTTGTATAACAAATTTATGATTTGTCCACCCCAGGATGTTTTTTTGGTTTATATGTATCATATGTATAAAAGTGACTAAAGCACCAAACTATATATCAGGAACCAGTAAAAAAAAATAAAAATAAACGTTTTTCCTTTTTTATTTTGCCGTATCGTGTTTGTCGAGCTTTTGCCTTGTTGCGGCATGAGATTAAAATTCGGACCCCTTAGCGTTTGTAGTCGTCGAGTGATGACTAAGTGTGTAAATACAGGGCGTAGGTGTTGTGGCAAAAAATAAAAAAAAATAACCAAAGCTCTCGAGATGGACCTTGAGGCCGAGTGTAAACAGTTCGGCTGAATTGCAGAGCATGGCGAGGTGAAAAGCTCACAAGAGTTCAAGATGAAATCCACCGATCTATTAATCTGATACAGAATATGAGTGTTAGTTCTGTCTCGGCCTTAATCACGGGTTCTTTTGTGGATCAGATATCGAGCATTTCCTCGTCTGAGCCAGTGGCCTATTTTTAAATATGCAGAGTAGCATAGTTGGGATCATTGTCATTAAACATGTCATTAAAGCAAAGGAAAGAACGGCATAAGGAAAGGAGGCAGGAGGTGGAGACGGCTTAAAGCAGTTTCCATTAGTCTTGTGTTTAGCAGTGCCTTAAAAAAATATAATGGCTGCATGCAAAAAAAAAAAAAAACTAGGTTACAGATCTACTCTCTGTTTTAACACTTGCACTTCTGCAAAAAAAAGCAAGCCTGTACAAAGTGGAACATTACCAGGAAATGTGTTTTGCCTAGAGATTCATTTACATGGCCTACCTCTCAGTTCTCCTTCAGACTTTGGTTTGGGTTGAGCCCTTTTTTTTTTCTTTTTTTTTTAAATGGCAATTTGATAAGAGTACACCAGACTGCATTTTTATTATTTTTGTTTGTTTGTATGAATGTTCACAGGGTTTTTTTTTTTTTTTTTTTTTTTTTTAATCTTGTGAATGTAAAAAACACACCATGTGTGTTTTTGCTTGTGTGTTTTCCAGGAGCCTGTTTTCCAGAAAGCAGAAGGAGTCGTCTACAAGCGCTCCCGGCTGGAAGCTGTTCGGGAAGGTCCCGCCGAGAGAGAGCCCTCCCAAAGACTCTAAAACCATCCAACAGGTCTATCATCAAATCACAAATGTCTTTAAAAAAAAAAAATTTTTTAAGTGAGCATGGTGCTACTACAACTACAGCACAACTACTGATCCTTTATAGTAAATACAAAGTTTTGCAATCATTAAACGTTTCCAGATGGTTAAACACAACATTAAAGGTTTGTGAGTCAAGGGTGACTGTTTAATCAGAGAGATTACAACTGTACAAGGCTGCCTGTATTCTCTGAGTTAGGCATTAGATACTGGATCTTCTGCTTATTTCTTCTACATACTACTACATACTTCTTTTTTTAAATGTATTAATCTGTTCTCACTTGACATGCTATCATTAACGTTGTAGTGGAAGATAAGAACATGTTCATAAAGAATTGCATTATTAGATATTCAAGCTATTTAAGATATTGCATGTAGAGGGAAAAAAAACATCGGGCCTAGAACGCAGCCCTGAGGAACACCAGATTTTTTTTTTTTTTCTGTTCTCTTCATATTCTACTGGGTGGCCTGTGATTAAAGGAAAGTGGTAGGTCATTTACTACTTTAACCAGTGCTTTGTTTAGTATTATTTCCATGCCAAGGTGTTTACTGTACAGGGAAAGGAGCCAGGAGTGAAACCTGATGATTTTCTCAAACGAAGCATTTCAATGGGTTTTAGCAGCAACTCAAAAACCCTGTACAGAAAACCCATTATGTACAGAGTTCGGATATAAAATATTTGAATGTGTCAAGAATGACGAGGAACTCGGGGCCATCGGTTTCTGCAGTTAAAATCCAGACATCCAGCTGTATGAATGCGTGTGTACGCACGCGTGTGTTTATTTCTTCTCGTCACAGAGTGCACGTAATTTCTTGCTTTACTTTTCGATTCTGTTTTAGTGTTTACCCAGGCAGGACAAGTACATATCAAGTACGCAGCTATCTCAGCCTTTAAACTTAAGACTCTATCTATGACCTCAACCAGTATTAACCTTCACCTTTTCACTGTTTAACAAGTTTACAAGTGTACCAAAACCTTTCACCTTCATTCCTGCATGGATGATGGAAATGTCAAAAAAATAAATAAAAAATAGTGTATTAGTGCAGTGTTGATTGTCGATTGCGTGTACTGGAAAACATTTAATTTGCAAAGGAATGCCTTAAAAAGCACATCGAGTCAAAATGATATCACAGGGACTGAGAACCAAGGGAGCAGAATTGGCGGGTGAGGGAATGGTGCAAAAGAAAAGGATATTTTTTTTCCCTCACAATGATGATCTGAGATTATCATATCACCAGATCAAACCTTAGTGCAATATTTAAGCAACCTGGGTTAAAGTTGAAGCTGGAAACGTATATATTTTTCTGTATGTATATTTGTGTATCTATTTCAGGCTTCCTTAAACATTATAAAGTGTGTGTGTGTGTGTGTGTGTGTGTGTGTGTGTGTGTGTGTGTGTGTGTGTGTGTGTGTGTAAAATTATGACTCAGTTAGCCCAGAGGTGAGCCAAATGTCATCCAGTCCTCTGAAATCATCCCAGCCTTCTTGTTTCAGGCAGCTTCAGCTCTCGGAGGCCCTTCATGACTGAATGATGCATGTGTATACTCATAAGTGCTCAGGAAAGGTTTTCTTGTCCTATGATTTAACATTTAGAGATAAAATGTTGAAAAAGCTATCAGAAACTCTCAGTCTTTACGTGATGCAATCAAGAGTCAGAAGTATTTCCAGGCACGGTAGTCGCTAACAATAAATGAAAAGCTATTGGAGTTAGTTTCTTCTTCTATTTTCCTGAGTGTAGTCTCTTCTCTTCTCTTTTTTTATTCTTTCTTTCTTTCTTTCTTCAGGAGAGTAACCCAGGCAGTCTCACGTCTGTTTCAACTCCCAATCTATTAAGCGCAGGGGTATGTTTTTTTTATTTTATTTTATTTTTTTTCCCGTCTTTTAAATATCCGTTGTTGTCGTCATTTCTGCATGGATCATCGTCCGTCTGAGCATTCGATATGTCCCCTGCTTGCGCCTGCTTTCCTGGACGTTTGCCCAGAACTTGTTTTGCTGGCTTGCAGATGTTTTAGGGTTAGAAATGCTGATGCATTTATTAATCAGCCTCAATGAGTCAGTATGTCCATCTTCTGCTTTTCTGTCATGTGTGCATTCACTTTCAAGTTCATGTTCTTCTGGAGGTTAATGCTGAGGTTTGCTGTACTTGTATATAATTACACACAATACTGTGAGAAAAGTATTTGCCCCCTTGATTTTTTTTTTTGAAGTTATTTTTCTTTACATTTTGGTCACACTTCAATGGTTGAGATCATAAAGCAAATGTTAACATGAGTAAATACAAAATTCAGTTTTCAAATTATTTTATTTATTAAGGCTGTCTAAACCGGCATGAAAAACTAATTCCCCCTGAACCTAGTAACTTGATGTGCCAATGAGTCTTTCACGTTGCTGTGGAGGAATTTTGGCCCACTCTTCTCTGCAGAATTGTTTTAATTCAGCCACATTTGGAGGTTTTTCAAGCCTGTTCCAGGTAATCTCAATCGGATTTTAGTCCGGACGTTGACTAGACCACTCTTTATTTATTTATTATTATTTTTTTTTTAATATATTTTTTATTTTTTAATCATTCAGAGCTAGACTTTTGGACCATTCTCCTGCTGCATAACCCAAGTGAGCTTCAGCTCGAGGTCACAAACTGATTGCCAGACATTCTCCTTCAGGATTTTCTAGTAGAGCGCAGAATTCATGGTTCCATTAATTATGACAAGTCGTCTCAACAGTGATGTGAAAGACTCATTACCAAATATTGCAAATAACTATCTACGTATATTGATTGCAGTTGTTGCCACTGAGGTTGTTCAGGGCACAACCATTTATTAGGATTAAGTGGGCAATTACTTTTTTTAAACGGAGCCAGGCAGGTTTGGACAGCTTCTTTTTCCTGTAATAAATAAAAACATAATTTTAAAAACTACATTTTGTACTTACTCTGGTTATCTTTGTGTAAGATTAACATTTGTTTTATGATCTCAACCATTGAAGTGTGACCAATATGTAAAAAAAAATAAAATAAATCAGGAACGAGGCAAATACTTTTTCATGGCACTGTGTTTTATGCACACACACACACACACACACACACACACACACCCCGATCAGCCATAACATTTAAACCCACATAGGTTTTAGTTTCCACCAAAACAGTTCTGACTCCACAGAAACTCTGAAGCTGTGCTGTGGTATCTGGCACCGGGACGTTAGCAGCAGATTCTTAAGTTATTAATGTGACTCGTTTGTCCAGTGCATCCCATGGCTGCTTGGTCAGATTGAGATCAATGGAATTTGGAGGCTGGACCAACAACCTTCAATCCTTTCTATCACAGCCAGCATTAACGTTCTTCAGTGTTACATTGTTACTGATTTTCTGTGGGATCAAATCAGGCCTTCTTTCCCCACAGGCGTAAAAATGAGCCTTGGGTGCTTTTTTACTGGTCTATAATTAATTGATAATCAGTGTTATTCAATTCACCTGGCGGTGGTGTTAATGTTATGGCTATAATCATGTTGATTATGTGTAAAGAACATCTACTGATATGAAGCTACATCTGCATGCATTTCCACCATCACCATTATTCATCGTTCATTCTTTTTCACTCTTTTAGAAGTTGGTTTGTGACTATGAACATGTCTTGGGGGCTAAACCCCCTCATGGGGGGTAAAAACAAACAAAAAAAATTAGTTTTCATCTATTAAAGTTTAGTGCTGTTTTTTTTTTTTTTTCTCTGCACTGTTGTCTCGAAACACAGTGAATAGAGAACTGTGCCTATTCTGTTTTCTGGCTTTCATGAGGTCATCTCTTAAGCTTTAAGACATGTCCTATATCCTCCTCACTGCATTTACAGCATCCTTTAATATTCTCCTCATTCTAAAGATCACACGCTACGCCCTAAAGGCCTCGGTGGACCTTGTGATCTTGATCTCCGTCATCTGTTCTCTTGCTGCCTCATCGACATTTCACAATCCATACACTGTTTCTGAAGCAGCTTCCCAGTCTGTAAAATCCTGTGACGTCCATTCGGCTTGCTCGTCGTCTAGCGCTGAGGGAGTTGACAGGAAGTCCTCATTTTTATTTTGTTTGTTTTCACAGGAATACGAGGCCAAGGCTGGTAAAGAAGCCCATAGTCCATCGCAGCCCACTCAAGGACGACGTAAGAACCTGGAGTTTGAACCGCTGTCCACTACAGCACTCATATTAGAAGACCGGCCAGCGTGAGTACTGGGGTTAATGGACACATGGATGGATAAACACATTGCTTAGTAGTTGTCTAAAGAATGTTGTTTGTCATGCTCTGACATTTTAACATATAAAAGGTTTCATAGCTTCTCCAAGAAGCCCGCAGTGCCAAAAAAGTCCTCTCGACATTAGCACTGAGCATAAAGCATGTTGGCTGTGACCTTGTACCAGTATCTCATGATTCCTCTTCCTCACTAAAATTAAACTGTCACACTCGGCTGCCGGTCCAGTTCCTCCCAAACCATGGCTGCGTATATCACCCTTTACACATCTGGTTCCTTCATCTGTACCTACATTGCACTCATCCCGGCTCTCAGCACCAGGCTGGATTTGTTTAGCAAAACATGACGACACCTCCCAAGAGTATTCATTAAAAAAAAAAAAAAAAAACTGTTCTGGTATTCCTGGCTCTGAATCATAATTTCCCATCATATACAGTAAAGTGCACTCAGTATCAGTTAGTATTAGAGCCTTTTTGACCTCAGTGTCGGGATACAGCACTTCACAATCTTGTGCTTCCAGACAAGCTCTTGGCAGGCTCAGGCTTCTAGCGTGCAGTGTCCTCATCTCCTCTGCCTGCAGATCAGGGTGTGGCGTAGCGTAGCGTACAGTGTTCGGTGTTGCCTGTAGTCCAGCGAGGAGCTTTGTCTCAAGCTAGAAATGGGCCTGTGTACGACGGCTCTTGTTTCACCACGCGGAACATCTTTCAGACGGCTCCGTTTCCTTCAGGCACGCATTAAAAATAAATGACGGCTGAAAGACGAGAGGGAATTTGTGATGCAGGAGGAACTGCAGACAAACCCGGAGGGGCAGATAATAATGGTACTGTGTTACCATTTTGGATTAAGGATAACGGTGGGTTGAGAAACTTGTAACTGTGAATGACTTTCATTACCCATGTAGATGTTCCTGTTTTCTCTTTTTTTTTTTTTTTTTTTTATTCGGCACTTCTTTTTAAACTTCTCTCATTTCTTTCTCAGTAACCTTCCAGCTAAACCCGAAGAGGAAGCTCAGCGCCACCGGCAGGAATACGACGAAATGGTGGCAGGAGCCAAGAGAAGAGGTGAAACCAAGACCTAGTATAAGGGGCGTTCAAGTCAAACCGGGACTTCTAATTGTACGGAATAACAGAACACATTCATGATTTAGTTATAAAAATTCCCTTTATTTCTCTCTATTTAATTCCCTGTTATACTAATGCACTTATCCCAGTGTTTCACTAGTGCTCGGAAACCATCAAGGTATTTTGATTCATACACATTCAAATTCCATACAAACTTAAATAATTCTTTTGATTGTGTAAAGCTGCTTTGGGACA